>OZ023273.1:21682273-21934265 GCA_964007475.1 Hybos culiciformis | reverse complement strand
CCACTTGCGCCAGCCGTTCAAAATTTTTACCTGAAATTAGTACTAAAATACGAGTTATTTGAAGCAAAAACAGTGGTTTTATTTATAGAAATGAGTTCTGAACATTAATTTTTAGTTAAATTTTATTTTATTTTGAAATTGTTTTAATATTATTAATTTATCTGGTTTGGGTAATTCCTGTCGATGCTGTTCAACTACCTTCTATTCTTATTGGTTGGTCAAACAAGAATTGAACGATTCGATTAAAGGTACTCCCCTTTCTGCTACATCATTCACAACTTTTAATTTGTTTATTTTATTTTGATTACTACGATAAAGATTATTATCACACCAAGTTTCAGGATCTTTCAGGAAGCTTTGGTCAATCTCTAATACTTCCAAAAATCTCAAAGTATTAGCGGAAACAAAGTCTGACACTCACTGGAACTTATATCGGTTTCATCAATATTTATTCTAGGTAAATATGGTGTTTCATTTTTTTTGTTTAAATTACCAACGATCTTCGATTTCATAGCACTATCAACAGAATCATCAAAAAGTGATAGGCCAACAAGAACGTCATTAAGGTATCAAAGATGTCTTGAAAAACATTTCAGTGCAGCATTGCCAATAGACGCATTAATTTCTTTGTATGCTATTAATTCTTTCAGCAATTTTAGGTCATTGTTAGGAGCTAAGGCCGCGGACGGAGTTGTGAACCAATATTTAACATAAGCTTGTATAACGAAGTTATTAAATAATCTCAAATTTTCTCTTTCTTTTTTTGTTAGGTGGAATTGTGATCGAAAATAAATTTTTAAACCATAAATTATTTTTGCCATCCATCTTTCTCTATGATAAGCACCTGGAGCATAGACCCAAGCACTTTGACTTACTTCAGGTGTTTCACCGAGATACAATAGAACCAGTTGCAATAATTCTTTATAATCATCACGAGGTTGGAACTGTTCTAGTTGATGTTTCAAGAAAATAACGATTTGATCTTTTATTTGCTCAAATTGCAAAGCACTTGATTTGTTTTTAAGACCAGATTCATATTTTCTTTTATCCAATGAGCTAAATGCCTCAGAAAATTTTTGGAATAATTTGATTGAAGTCCCACTTGAAATAACTGTACTGTATAGAATATATATTGGTCTCCTTTTCTGTTTCGTATTTTTCTATGAGAGGTTCAACTTAATACTTAATCAACTCAAATATATATTTCCAGAGAATATGGTTTGGGTTTGGTGTGAATGAATAATTATTAAATAGTTATGTAACGTTGAAATTTTTGATTTTTTTTTTTAACTTGAAATTTAAACGTTTGTGTTAATTTTTTGCTTGCATTTAATCTAGGCCAATATAATAGAAAATGACATATTAAGGAAGCGATCTTTTTTGAACTTCCGGGGCTTGGCGCGACCTTTTAAACTTGAGCAATCAAAGTGAAATTTTCAGTATATCACTTTTAGACCACAGTGAACCATAAAAGAAAGTGAGACCAAGAAATTTTCAAACTTTTTTTTTCTCCATACATTTGATTGTCGCCCTAATATATATATATATATATATATATATATATATATATATATATATATATAAATGTATTGCAATACTCAACTTTGGCAAGCTTCCAAAGTTTGTCACCTTTATTACAACCGGTTGGTTATTACATCAATATGTATAAAATTAAAATATCTGGAAAACTTCTTAATTAAATTTCGTTATTATCACTTTGATAGTTCATAAAAAAACCATATATAAATACTACAAATATAATAAAGATAATGTTCTAGCTTTCAATTGGTGGTTAAATTTCTTAGGGTCACTGTTTATTATTATTTTATTTTAATACCATTGGTTTATTTTTCTTTTCTTTTTTGGACAATGTAAATTTATTTCTTGTTCGAATTTGATTGCAAATTTAAAAATATAATTTTAGAATAAAAAAATTCAATGACACGATTTTCAATCTTCTGATAATAGATGCTATAATGCTATAATCGTTAAGGATACTTTTGCAATATCAAGATATTTTTAATGTATATTCTTATATGTACAAAACAAATGATGATGATGATTTCTGTAACAAAGTAAACAAAATTTGAATAAACTTATTAAAAATTCGTTATCATTTATATATATTATATGCTATTAAAAGTGTTGTGAAGGTCCATAATTTTAGAAAATTTTCTTTACAACATATGAGCTTATAAATAAATAAGCGCGTCAAAATTGCTTAGATTATATACTAAGAAATCGAAAGTAAAACACTTAAATTTTTTTTTTTTTAACATTATTGAGGTAAATTTTTATTTTTATTATAATTTCATATACTTTCAATGCAAATTTCATTAAATAATTTTGTGTAATACTCTGAGACAATACCAAAAGGTTTATTTTTCATTAACAGAAAATAAAACATTATTATTGAAATAAACATTAATAAAATAATATAGGTAATATTAATAAATAATTTTTATCCAGGTTTTCATCTTTTGCTGTCTGACCCACACTTACATTAAAATGTTAATGACTAATAAAGAATTGGCCGTGGGTTGGAGCAACTTATACATAAAAATTGTACATTGTTTACTTTGGCTTAAGATGAAATTAGTGTACGGTATGTGATATGTCTAATGTAGTAGTAAACAAAAATTTGGGAACGTGATTTTCCCAACAACCAGTGCTATGTATGTAATTCAAATCAAACTAGTGGATGCCTTTAGAAAAATTTGCTATTTGTCATAACAAGGAAAAAATAGCTGGGGATCTATCTGTTTTTTAGTCTACTTACGCAATAAATATATATTCATTTATTGAATGCACAGAATATGAAAATATCTAAATTGTATGCGTGTTTAAAAAAAAATTGTATTAAATAAAAAGAAAAACGTATAAAATAAAATAAAAGAAACGTAAAAAATAAATCAAAAACATTATTAATTTTTTTTATACAACTTATACAACATGACATTTAACTTCTGCAAAGAATTCACACAGAAAAAAAAAACAAATAAAGAAAATATGAATTATAATAATAAAAGATACTTAATATGTCAACTCCCACTATCTTATGACAGTGAAAAATACAAAAACTCGAGCAAAACATAATATTTAAAAAAAAAATGTAAAAAAAACCATAAGTACTCATCACATTTAAACATTCATACCTATATATAAGGAAAATGGGATTTAACAAGAAAAAGAAGACTAGACGTACGACATAAAGACTATAAGTATTTATATGACTTTAATTGTATTTAATTACTTTTTTTTCGAATCAAGGTAAAATTCAAATAATAATTTTATTAATTAGTTACATATATACATTGTAAAGAAATTGTAAAGAATGTAGGTAGTTGACATTTTATTCTAAATTTTAATAAAATAATAAAATCTCGATCGGTTTTAGGATAACTTCGATCGAAAAATTTTAACAAAATTTTGAGCAATACTGGATCTTCATTATATATCTTACAACGATAATTCATAATATGAACAAATAAGTCTTGACAAATCAAAAATAATTACATATTCAATTCATGATGAAAAAGACGATGAACGTTGAATGATTGAAATTAAGAATTTTCGATGAACTATCGTTATCATCCTAATGCGAATCTAACAGACTTTTTTTTTTTGGTAATCTATAAGTCTTATTTTTATTGATTCAAAAACAAAATCGTGAACGGCTGAATTGTTTAAATTCAACTACGTACTGTCATAAATCACAAAAAAAATGTTTTTGTAAAACCTTCAAGTTGCTAACTTCACTGGACTTACAGTGAATACATTTTTTTACTCAATGTTAACGGCGACTCTGTATATATATAAACTCTTCAAACAAACTATAGGTTAGCAACCACGAATCATAATAATTTTTTGTCAAGACTATAAAAAACGCAAAACATATATAATTTGTAGATGTTAGATTTGACAAGTATAGTAAAAACTTAATTTAACTCTATAAATACCGCAACTGTTCTGTCCATCTACTAAACTCATAACATTAATATTTCAAATTTTATTTCTACTAAAAAGAATTTTTTAAAGCATCTTATTCTTACATAATAATAGCTTAACAACCTAATGCTCAACTTTAAATTTTTTATATTCATTTTATACAAATTTATTTTTGTATAGTACTTTGCATTAAAAATTCCAATTTCCAAGTATAAAGTTTATCCCTTTTAACACGCATTGGGTGTGTAAAAAGATATTTCTATTTATTGCAAAAAAAGAAAATAAATTGTTATGAAAATTTTATCTGATTTCTTCTGTTAAAAAAAAAATAAAATAGTGAAAAAAAACTACAATAAACATTTTCCTCTGTTTTTTTATCCTCTTTTGCATAAATTGAAAATTCCACCTAAAATGTTAAAAAAATTACATTATTCACTCGCAGGGACAAAAAACTCGATAAAATAGGATTTGATATTTATTTTATTATTATTATTATTATTATTGGAAATTCTTTTAATCAAAAATTGTTCAAAATTGAAAGTGCGGAAAATGTTGATAAAAATTTTTATTTTGTTATATTTACTTGTACAACATTTTTCTCTGAATTCAGAAATATAGTTTATTATTTTTAGACCGTTTTCCATCAAATGTTTTTATTAAACTCCTAAATGCTTATAACTTATGAACCACTCAAGCGATAAATGCTAAAAGATGCGTAACCTCTTTCACGAGTCGAGATTTCATCATTTCAGTTTATTATTTTAATTTTTATTTTAAAATTATTTGAACTGATTTCCTATAAAGATCAAAAATGAATATTTTTGACTAAAATACAATACTAAATCTGAACATTTTACTTGAAAATGTTAAATAACATTAAAAATTTGTTTCTGAAAATTATTAACGTAATTGAGATTTTGATTTGCTGAGTATAACGATCCTATACTTACTATATACAACTCTTGTTATGGAAATAATATTAGTACTAAAATGATAGTTTCTTTAATAATAGCTTTTTGATTTATATTTGAAAAAAAAAAAAGGAAATTTTATAAACAATTTAATTTTAGATTACAAAATTATCTTGATTATGAAAAATGTGTATTCTGCAAGAATATAGGAAATAAAAAATTAAACTGTAATTTACAATATATGATATTATTCGTTGAATTAAACAAATTGTAAACTGAATAATATTCTCCAACAGCGTTTTGATGTCATTTTGTCATTATGACCAATATTGAAATAATTAGAATCCTTAAGTTTACTATATTAATTTTTAAATTAGATTTTCAAAATATATACCTTCATCTTTTAAACATTAGGAATCTCACATTAACATAATGATTTTTAATTAATTAAAACAGATATGAAAGTTGTAGAACAGATTTATGCTCGCTTGTAGAATAATGTTCTAGAATAATGTTTAGAATAATGTTTAGAATTTATTCAAAGGATTATTAAAATGGTAAGCGCTGTTAATATTTGCATTTAAAAAAGAGTCAGGCTTCGCAGAAACGCTCTAAACAATTTGTTCAAAATACTTATTTTTCTCTTTTTTCATAATGCTTTGTATCTCAGAAGCTAAAGGTATAGAGAAAAATTGTTTGTAGTAGGTACTTTCGAATAAAAATCCAAAAATCAAGAAATTCGAAAATAATTTATGCCTCCATACAACCCTGTTTATTTTTATATATTTTCCTTCGTTCAATTAAGATTTATAATATTTTAATAGAAAGTTTTTGTTAAACAAAAAGAGTTAAAGATAAAAAAAAAATCCTTAATTTTCCGTCTTTTTAAAGTTACAACAAACTTCTATTAATGTTTTTTTTGTAAATAACACTTTTTAACATTTAAAATAAAAATATTTGCTTGCGCGAAAGTATAATAAAAAAAATAATAAAAAAACGGAAATATTACCAATTTTTCTTCAAAATGACTTTATATTCTTGAATAGAACAAATAACGCGAAAATATAAGTTTCCTGAAAGGATTTGGCTTATATCAAAAGTTATAAAAAATATGCAAATAAGGATACGATATATGAGATGTGAGAAAAAAATAAAATCCATTTATTTAAGATTAAAATTTGGAATTGGTTTATTTTTACATAAAAAATAAATCTAAAGTTTAATATGAGGTTATTAGCAATAATTTCAATTTTATGGAATTTTCTTTTTCCTTTTTAATAAATCCTATGAAGTCATTTACATATCTTTTTATTTTGCGAAAAAACAATTTTTATTCTAAATTTTCTACAAGGTGTCTTGAAGTGTATTTATAAAAAAAAAATTTGTGAAAATGTCTAAAAATGTGTAAAAATGTAACGTGTCTTAGTTTCTAATGGCACGATATCTCCAATAAAAAATAAAAATATTATAATGCCTATGTTATGAAATTGTTCATCCCTGAAACCCTGCGGAGAAACTCAAAGAGAGAATTTAATCCCTGGATTTTAATATCGATTCAAAATGTTGTTTTTCTGTTACATTATATTGTTGTACTAAGACGTTTTGAAATTATATTCCTCGCAAGTCGCAATGATACGAAATAATGTTTATTCTATTTTGAACTAATTAAATAGTTTAATTCTATATAGTTATGATTTAAAATTGTAATAAGTAATTCCCTATTATAAATTTCAAAAATATGTCAAATTTAAAATTTATGTGCTCTAAACCCTACATCTAACCCTTTATGTAAAACAATCTTGAAATTTACATTTTTCTTAAGAAAATTGCTGCTAATAATTACAAACGAGTCCCCAAAGAAATAGTTTTTTGAACATAAATTTGAAAGAAAAAAATAATGTTGGTTTTATTTTTTGGGAAAATATTTATGGTCGTATGATAAATATCAACATTTTTATAAGAGAAGTATGGAAAATAAGTTAGTTTTATTAATGAATCATTTGATTTAGTAATACGCTGTGCTGTGTCCTGTATTTTGTCAAATTAATTAAAACCTATTAAAAAATAAAATTAAAATATCAATTAAATATATTAATAATATTTGAACAAAATATAGAGTGAAATAATTTTATAAAATGACAATGAAAAAGATATGTGGAAAAAAAAATTAACATCTCAACATACAATTTTTAACAAAGAATTCTTTTATTTATTTCGATATTTCTTCAAAAAAAAAAAAAGTATGACATAAAAGTTCCTGTAATTATGTTCTTTTTTTTTATTAAACAAATCCTTTGAATATCTTAATGATCATGCTTTTATTTTTACATAAATCATAACATTGTTAACTTTAATATAAAAGCACAACCTTCCCTAATATGATACGAAGTCTAACAGAATAAAGTTCTAAGGCAAATCTAAATAATTTTTATATTTTTATTTATTTTTACCGATGTCTTATATTTTCTCATGATCTTTTCGACATTCGCTACCATACTCATGCATTAAAAAGTGTGTATGAAATAGAAAATATAAATCTCTATCTGACAACCTGATAATTACAATAATTTTCTTAAAATTTAGTTATATTCGTGTTAAATTCAGAAAAAAGAACAAGGCAATTTAACATGGAGTTACTAATAACATTGTGGCGATTCGAGTTTATGTTCCCCAAAATAAAAGTTCTAACTTTTCGGAACAACAATTTTTTCAGATTAAAAGTAAAAAAAAAATAAGTTTTATATCTTATAATACTAAATACTTTATATTTATTAAAACCAAAAAACAAATAATAAAATAAATAAAAAATGAAATAAAGAATAAAAGATGTTATTTTTTGGCAAATAATTTTAATTACACTAAGTTTTTCTAATTTTAACTTTATGGCGCGCAAGATGATAATAAAATTCTTATGCCAAAGAAAAAAAAAACAGTATATTTTGTTATTAAAAGATAATTATACAATATTTTGTAAAGAAGAAAACTTTTATTTTCAACTTAAAAGAAGGTTAAAAAAGGTTAAATTAAGATGTATTAAGTTGGATTTTCTTCGATTAATTTAAGAGAAATCTAAGAAATAATCTTAGAATTAATGTGGATAATTAAAAAAGGGTTAAAAAAAAAAAATTTGTAATTAAAGATTATTAGTGAAATGGAAAGAAAAGAAGGAAAATTCTTAAAAGTTGTTTTTATTTTTATTTCTTACATTATCATAAAATAACTTAATCCGCATATATGTTTAATCCTAAAATAAAATAAAATTTAATACTTTGATTTCTTACGTTTAGTTATTTTTGTGTATAACATTTACTTTACAATATTAATGGCTTTAATGACCGCTATTTAATTAAATAAAAATAATATCAAATCTAGCTTTCATTTTAAGGATAATTTAAGGTCTGAATATATGGTTTTATGTTATTAAGTTAATCAAATATTTTTCATAAATTTATAGAAAATTCTTTTCAAAAACTTAAAAAATAAAGTATTTTTTTCTTATTATTTAAAAGAGGAAAAAAAGTAAGCACTGGCATAAGTCTGTGAATAGTGTGAATCAACCTTCATTTGAATAAATAGGGTATAAAAGATCATTTTTAGCTTAAAAAAAACATATTAATTACCTTAATTATAACAAAATTTTTGTATATCACCCCAAATTTAGATCAAAAACCAAAAATTATATCCTCTTTTAATTAAAAAATTATGCAAGTACTATTTCTTAAAATTTTTTTTTTACTTAAAAACTTCCATTAGTCTCCTTCCAAAACTTTTTTAATAAAAATCATTTCCTTCTTCCAATTCTATTTTTTTTTTTTGCTAAATAGTAAAAAAATACAAAGTCAGCAAAAATTTCTCACTTTTTTCTTTCATTTTCACACCAAAAATCAAATAAAACCAAATCAAATGTAATAAAAACTTGAATTAAAAAGTTTGTTTTCAAATGGTTTCTATTCATTAAACATAAACAACCCTTTGGTAAGATTTTGTTGTTCATTTCAAAATTTCTCTGTCCATCCATAAAAGTGAATTCATTTCTGATATCTTTTCATTACACTTGAATAAAAAAAAATTCTTTTTTTTCCGAAATACAGGTTCAAATTAAAAGAAAAAGTGACATTAGAGTAATGAAATTAATGAGATTTTTTTATCAATATTATTTTGTTGTAAGAGTCGAAGTTCAATTAAAGGTTTCCTTGATAATAATTTAAATAAATACTATTTTTCAACATTACAAAAATAATTATATTTTTCAGATCTTTTTAGTACTTTAAAATTTGTTTTTCTGCAATATTTTATTCAAGACAGAAATGCATAATAATTAAATATTTATAATTATAGTTTATAACCTGAAATAAAAATGTATCGCAATATAATTAAATCTATTGAACAGAACATTGTCTTCTAACATAATTAAGTAGATAAATTGTACATATCTATATAATAATACTAAACCAAACCAAGCCAACCTAATTGTACATTAAATTTTATGAAAAGGTTACCATTAGAAGAAGTGTTGTAAAAAAAAAATTATCAATTGCAACTTTGTTTCGAAATCAAATCAGAGGTTTTATTATTTATGTAAAGATTTTCATGTTCGGCCATGTTACAGTCCATCCCTCCATCATATCCAATCACAACTAATGCGCTTAAACTACTCCCTTCAAAACTGATTGTTAATTAAATTGAATGTTTTTTTATGTAAAGGCTTTCGAGAACGAGTATGTCATAGACCATCCTTGCATCCTATCCGATAGTGACTAATCCGTGAAAACCGTGAAAAATCTTGAAAATTATTAATTAAAGAGAGGACTGTCTTTGTATTTTTTATTTTAATATTGGAAAAAAATATTATATTAAATAGTTTGATTAAAAGAACTGAGTTATTTGACTTTGTTTCGTAATTTGAATTTATATTAGCTTAACTGTTCCTTGTCCGCTAATTTATTTATTTTTTTTTTTTCGTTTTTTGTTTTGAAAAATTACTAAATTAGTCAAGATGAGGAAAACGTTTTATTAAAAGGGTCTCTTATAATTTTTCTTTTGTTTTCACATCAAAAAATAAGAAATTTTTTTTTTGCTGGCGGTTGGGATATCTGGGTTGACTTATTACAAAAAACATACTAATTCAAACGTGAAATCACGAAAAGTACACACCCAATTGACCATTTCAGTAAAAAAAAATATATCTCCACGTAAATTGCAAAAAAAAAATACTGGGAAGTGGTGGCTGGATATTTAAAGTTCCTTACGCGAATTCCTACATACATACACTCGAAATATATAAAAAGAGCAGTAGCTGAACTTATTATTGAATGTTTTATTTTGTTGAATACAAAATTGAAGTCTATTGGTTTCTGAAAAAGTTTCTTAAGATCTTTTTTAAGCAAGATTAAATTTTTTATTTGATTTCGATACATTCTACTATAGAATATGTATATACCTACTTATTTTAAATGTTGGTTTTTTTAACAAGTATGTTGTGCCTTTATATTCAATTTCTTTTCCATCAGATACAGATTGTGGTTATAATCACCATCAAAAACCACTTAAAAAAAGTGTAGCAGGAGTTTTTTTTTTTTTTAATGAAATCTTATAGCTTTTATTAATGAATGTCCTTAAATTGGGTCCTTAAAGAACGAAAACATAAAAAAAAAATTTTCTTATTTATTTAAATAAAAATAAAGAATCAAAGTACATTTTTTTGTCTTTTCTTAATAACGCATATTAATTTAATTTTCATCATTTTTATTTCTAAGTCGGCATCAAATAACGCGAAAAGAAATAAATTTATAATTCTGCCTGGTTTTTTAATAAAAATACCTCTTTCTTGCATAATTTTTTGTTAAAGTTTCATAAAAATAGGAAACCTAATTAATATCTTCTTTTTTTTAGAAATGGAATAGCTTTCAATGCTTCAATGAAACAAATTTCGTTTTACAAAAATGAAAAATCATGATGAAGTAAAAAAGTTCTATTCTGTTAGGCAAGCATGTGGAAAATGCAGTCAATAATTATTGAAATCTTTTAGGAAACTCTTTTTTACCTATGAAGTCTTTCGATTTATTAAAATTTTATATTATTAAGTGGGGATTGGTTTAGAGCATTTAATATAATTAGAGGACCATTAATTAACAATAACTAAAAATTAAAGTCGTTTCAGTCCTGAACAACTACTGTTTTTCTTTTATCGTTATAAAATTAACTTTTTTCAGAAACTATTAGATTTCATGAAAAATAGTCATCATACTATCCTGATGTTCTTGTTCTTGTACTAAAAATAACAAACTATAAACATAGAAATGTAATTATAACTCTTTCATATAAATATTATATAGTTGATAAACAATTTCAAAGAGTATTTTAATAAGTTTTTTTTTTGCAATTTAATAAATTGAGAGTTAAGTAAAAATGTAATTTAGTTTTAATAATACAGAAATGAAAGTCATTTCAAATACTAAAAACAAAAAACATATAAAAAAAATTTGAATTTTCTTCAAACAAAATATTATTAGTTGTTATAATCTTTTCATCAAATATGGATTTTTTAAAATTATGAAAATATTATGATTAAAAAATGCTTTTATTCATGTACATTAATTACTTTTTTTTTAAGCATTGATTGTTTGATTATATTATGTTTTTAGAGCTATAGACGTAGGTAGCTCTAAAAAAGTAAATTTTAGTTTTTTTTTTAAATCATAAAAAAATTTTGATAATATTATAAATGTGTTAACTAAAAATTGTACACTTACAGGGTGACCACAATCAACTGTCGGGTTAAAAAATTGCTACAAAAATTTTAATTTTACGTCAATTATCAGGAAATTTTATTTATAAGATCCTTATAATATATCGAACAAAATTTAATGTTTCAATTCAATTCTTTCGCCTTACATTTTAATAATTTCCTTAAAACGTTTCGGAAAAATTTTGAACGCGGCACGCACAACTTCCATAGGAATTTCATCCCAAATCTTTACCAAATGGGTTTTAAATTGCTCCAAATCATTTTATTGACATTCTTGACTTTACTGAGCATATATCCCCATATGCAGAATTCAACTCGATTGAGGTCCGGTGAAGATGCAGGCTACTCTTTAGATGTTACAAAATCTGGAAAATTGTTACAAAATTACAAAATCTGGCAAATCAGGTTCGTTTGCCTTTATGAGCTGGCGCAGAATCTTGTTGAAAACCAAAATAGTCGTCGCCAAACATGTTCTTAGCCTGAGGAAGAAAATTTGTCTCTAGAATATTAGCAACGATCAATTTTAACGTTTTTATCAACAAATTACAATGGGAATTCCCCTCTGGCGCAAATGGCTCCCAAACCACCACACGAGACACATTCTGAAATCTTTAAACGCCTAATTTGTCGATTGGGACGTCAGAAAGTGAAATTCCCAAACACGATCATTTTGCTGATTATGAGAGCCTTGCAACAGAAGCATTTTCTCATCCGAAAAAATTATTTCGTCTTCTGCGTGCCAGTCAAACAAAAATTTACTTTTTATGTTGTGCTTCAAAATTAGCTCTCGTTTGGATTCCATGATTAATTTTAAATACAAGAATATTTTTTTAATGAGAACTTATTAAGAATTAAGTTTACAAAAAGTGGAGGTGAAAAAAAAATTTTTTTCGCCCACTTAGACATCATATTTAAATTTTGAAACTTGCCAACAGTTGATTGTGGTCACACTGTAATGTCTATTTCAATTATTGTTTTAACTAGTAGAGATTACCTGGTTTCACACGGGAGTACCGAACTTACATTTAAATAAGAACACTGTTTTAGAGTGTGTGAATCTAATTGTATATAACTTTTAAATTGTAAGTCGGGTCCAAATCAACATTCCTAGTACTATAGAACTCTATAATACAAAAAAAAATAAAAAAAATTTTTTGCTTTTTGTTAAAAAGATATGAATACACCAAATCACAAGAAGTTAATGAGAAAGAAAAAAGTTTTTAGTTTATCAACAAAATTGTGGGGTTAATACATACTATCAAATACTTTATTTAAATCTAGAATTACAAAATATTTGCATTTCCTATCACTACGTTCTTTCTCATGTTCTCTGTTGCATTAAGAACAGACATCGCGTCGTCCTGTGATGCTTCTAATATTCTGATTAGAGCACATAAATATAACCTGCATCAGTCAAGAATTTTATTCTATGTTCTATTAAAATCTTTTCAATAGTTTTCGACGGAATAGATAGTACGCCGTACATAAGACTGGCGGGCTTATATGAGAAGAAATTCTGACTGTATAGTTAAAATATTGGCTTGTTTCTTGAAGAACGGAAATCTTATTGAAAAGACTATTTAATCATATTCTCAATCTTAGCCTGAAGAATATAAGAAATTTTAGAACTAATAACAAAAAAAAAACCCCTAAATTCACAAAATTTAAGGAAGAATGTTTTATGGTTTAATGTCTTTAAAAAAGAAACTAACAACAATTAAGCAAAAATGTTAATATTTACTATTATAATGTTAATAATTTCACTTTATAGTAATAGTTTGAAATTGTAGAAGAAATTAAGTTAAAAACCATTATAATTTTATTATAAGGTACTTTACAAAAAAACTCAGGGATATTTTGATGCTAATAATAGTAATAATAAATTATAAAAATAGGTCCCAAATGAAATAATTTTAAGAAACTTTCAGTTTAAGAAAACATGTAAGTAAGAAAAAAGGACTTTTCCTTTTAATCCAAAATACAAAATAAAAAAAATATGCTTTAAAATAACAAAATTTTATTACAGAAATGTTTTTTTTTTCTGTATAGTAAGAATAAATATTTACTTATAAGGTGTAACTAACATAAAGATTTATGTAATGTGTGTGTCAAATTAAGAAAAACCCACAAGATAATATTTATTTTAATCAAAAAAAAGTAAAAAGTTATCCTTTTTAACAAGGACAATATTTTTGGTTAATCCTTTTCTATGAAATTAATGCAACCATATTGTGAAAACAAAATTATGAATATTGGTCACAAACTCAAAAAAAAAACTATTTTATTCTTGTTTTATTCGAATCTAGTTTTATTCGAATCTGTTTCAAATTCGTTTCTTTTTACTACAAGTAAAAAAAAAGTAAAAGGATACATAAATTTTACAAAAAACAAGTGTGACAAAATACATAGAAAAACATTTTTATTAATAAAGTTTTTTACCACCGACTCAAAAAAAATTATTTTTGAGTAGTGTTGACACATTAAATTCGATTCTTACCTGAGTAGCATAGACGTTGTTATTTATTACGTCATAGTGAAAGATTATATATTTAAAAATAATTATTTGAGGTTTGTAGACTTGAAACTTGAGACGCACTTATTATGATTATTTAAGGATGTGAATGTTAGAACTCCTCGTTGCGCCCCAAGTTTTAACAGTTAAATAGAGGCCCAAATTAAGCTGTGATGTTAATAAAAGGAATTAAAGAAATATGAAATACATTAATCTTGTTTTTACGTTTATCTCAAAATAAAGTAAGTATATACCTTGTGAAATAATAAAAAAAAATACTGAAGAACAATAATTTAGAAAAAATTTAAAATTGTACCTACAAATTTACCTATTCTATGAAGTTCGTATTTTTTTGTAATACAAAATAAATAATATTAAAAACCAAAAAGAAATTTTCTTTAAAGAAAATTTATAAAACATGAAATTCTTGTCCACAAATATCTTTGCTAAAAACTTTTAACGGGTTCGGTAATTTTGACACATATTTAATTTCGTAGCACGTAAGGGATAAAATTTGTTTAATTTATTATAGAAAAAAAAAGACATAAAATTGGACAAAAAATAATCTTAAAAAACATAAATTTTCTATGTAGGTATGTTACAAAAATTTGTATAAAACTTGTTATTTGTAAATGTTGTACCTAATATAGAATAGTAATGTGATCTGCCGATAGTTTGATATCAAGAATTCTCATGATTTTATGAATAAGAACACAATTATATTTACAGCATTAAATTTATGCTTTTCCCTGTTAAATTTGAAGAAATTCTATTGTGTTTCAAAGTATTTAGAAGTATTAAATACAGACCGACAGCCATAGAGACCAGACGTAGTAATATATATGTAAAATTGTATTACTACATATAACAATCAAGTGTTTATAAAGAAATATAAGGACTTTCGATAGGAGCAGAGAATATGCATTTATTGTAAGGAATAATAACATCGTTTATATTTTTCACATGAAGGAAAAAATCTAATAATAATAAATTAAAAATATATTTTTAATTTGTTTTAAGAAGTCATCCAGAAAATTTTTTTTGTTTGTGGAAATACCAAAAAAAAAAATTTTTTTTTTTTAATGTTCAAAAATTAAAATGAAATTAATAATAAAAATGTTATTAAAATATTCTTATTCTTCATTTTTTATTTTTTTTTTCTTGATGTCTATAATGTATGTAGTAAAAAAAAATTATATTATTAAAAATAAAATTAATAGAACGTTCCTAAACTTCAGCAAATGTTTAAACAATTAAAATCGGGTTTTTATTGTTAGGATAAAAATAACACAATTGGAAAGACGCTATATACATAATATACATATATATACTTATGTACATTTTATTTTAACGTAAATGCATTATTATTTTCCATAACAATTTCAATTTGTATATGTCCATTTTCAAACAAATTATTTGATTTTGGAAAATCATATTTTTAGAAAATAATTTCTTGTTCTAATTATACGTTAATACTTGAATTAGTTTTGTTGAGTGAAAAATATCGTTAGGAAATATTTCTTCATATCTAAAAGTTCTTAAGTTCTATTTTTTAATCTTGGATGTCAAACTCAAAATACATATATTATATTATTTTTAAAATCATTGCTACTAATAATTATAACACAAAAATATAAACACAATATATAATTAATAATTTTTCGTACTTGGTTGATATCAAACACTTAATTATAATTCTCTTTTAAGTCGGATTGTAATCGTAAGGGTGTTTCAATAAAATGCAAGGAGTTGATCACATAAAGTTCAGTAAATTTACTAATAAAATAAATAAAAACTTCTTCTTATTATTAATTGTTCAATTTTAATTGATTTTGAATTTATTTGCACATGAATTCTGAATTTGATTTAAAAAAAAAAGAACAAAAAGGTTACATTTCATTAATAATTATACCATTATAGTGCTTTCTTTGTGAAAATTGGAAATAGAATTAAGAAAATATACTTTTTTTTTCTTAAGCAAATTAACCTTTTTAATAATTCAATTTTTATCACAAATTCCTGGAAAAAATGTTTTATTTCCGCACGTTTCAACTAAAGTTTCTTTTTCTCTCTTGACCCTAATTTCTTTTAGTTTACGTTATTGGTATATCTATTCATACTTACATTATAACATATATTTTATTAATTATTTTTCTAGTTTTACTTTTCTCTAAATTCTTAAATATCAAAAAAAAATTAAATCATTTACTGAGACTGATCATTATTGTTCATAAATTCATGTGCAATTAAATAATTTAGACTTTATTTTTGCATATTTGGCTGAAATTCGAACTTGACTTGTCTTTTACTGTGTAAAAGAAGTTCAGGTTTGTTTGGGAGCAATTAGAAGTCAAATTAATTCAGTTGGTCTTTATCGAATGATAATTTATTTTAATTGTCTTTTGCTTGATGGTAAACTAACAACTTGCTGTTTAAAATAAAATCGAGTAAAAAATGAATATACAAGAATCTCAATGCTTTGATTCAAATATTTTTTTTTTAAATAGAAAAGTTGTAAAACGACCCCAATATACCATCGCGCCAGTTCGCAAAGAAATGTCAAGTATTTGTACTGGCATGGGCGTCGATTACTGAACCGGCCTACAAGTTCACTCATAGTTAACATATTTTTGGCACACCGGCTTAAAATATGCCTCCGACTTGTTTGTTAGTTTTGAAACTAACCTGAACACCAATAAACAGGAGTTTGTCCCGGCCGCCAGTTTTAAGGTCAGCTGAAAAGACCAATTTAAATTACCGACTTTTGTGTCGGATATTGAACTATGTTCTAAGTCGAAACAAATATTTGACCTTGCAGTCTATCTTATTTTTGAGTGTAAGCGACTAATTACGGTAATCTTTCCCTTCAAACGGTTACTGGTTGTACATAAATGTCAGTTTACGTAAAGCTGATAACAGCGTCAGTTATTTGTGTACAAATAACTACTATAAATTGCTTTATTATATGTTGGTAATTTAAAGAAAATTGCTAGGCGTACATAAGCGTCAGTATATAGACATGGTAACACCGCCAGAATTATTTGTTATTGTTTGCTATTATTGACATTTTAGTTTCATATAATTTTCTACTGAAAAAGTTTCAATTTAAATTAAATAAAATAAATTTAAAAAAATTAAGGAAATAAATAAAAAATAACAAAAAAGGTAAGTTTATTTTTTTTTATTTATATTTTATTTCATTGTTTTTTAGATAAACAGTAAGAGCCGTCTTTTGAAGAATTTCCGGGAATTCGTTGTTTGGGGAGGTCGGCGTGCGTAACTACAGTTTCCTTGAACCTCTCAGAATGGGCTGAAACTTGGAAGGGGGGTAGAGGCGGTGCCCAAACTCCCAAAACTGAAATCAGTTCTTGGGGCAAAGGCCCCGTCTCGGAGATAGGCCCCACCAAAGTTTTCATACCTTTCTGATAAAAAATCTGATCAAAACTTTGGGAGACAGGAAATTTGATTATATAAATCGTAGTTTGGAGAAAATGTCCGAAAATTTAAAAAATTTATCATTACATAAGAAGCGTAATCGAAGAATATCAAATATTGTTCAAGCTATTGAACAAATGGCAAAACAATTTGAAAAATGTTCTCAGAAATTTGAAGAAATCTCTAATAATAAATCGAGCTATAAGCCTGAAGATCGGAGGGATTATATTGACTGGATAAATGAATTAAACAAATCAAAAAGTGGAAAAAAGTTTATTTTAATATTTTTAATTCCTGGTTAAAATTAAATGAATTTAAATTCGATTTTTTTACTTTTAAGGAAAACATGATAATGTTGTCCGTTATTATTCTGCTTGGGCTGAAGATAATCATATGCTCATACAAAATGAATATTGTAATGGTGGAAGTCTGCAATCCGTGATACAAAAAAGATTTCTATGTGAATCTGAACTTCGAACTTTGCTTCGACATATTGCAGAAGGGTTAAAATATATTCATTCCAATGATTTAGTTCACATGGATTTGAAAGCTGGAAATATATTTTTGACTAAAGGGCCAGCAAGGCCGGTTTCATCTTTAAGTGATAATATTGATGACGATGGTTTTGATGAAGATATATATGAGGAATTGGAATCAGCTGAAAGTGTTATTACGTATAAAATTGGTGATTTGGGGCATGTAACATCTATTAAGTGTCCACAGGTTGAAGAAGGAGACAGTCGTTACTTACCTAATGAAATATTACAAGAAGATTTTCGACACTTAACAAAAGCCGACATATTCTCTTTAGGAATAACACTATACGAAGTAATTATGTGAATCATTTAAAAATTAATTTTGATAATAATGTTTGAATTGTCTTTAATTAAATCACCAAACTCGAGAACGGCTCACGGCGGTTTTTTCAAATTGATAAGAAAAAACAAGACCGAAATTCTGCCTAACATTTTGGAATTTAATTGCTTCATAACATACTGAAAGGTTTTTTTAAATAAAAGTGTGTGTTTATACGTGAAGATTGCAAAATGAGAAAAAGGAAGTTCTGAAAAAGCCAAATGAGCCCTTTTTGAATTTGGTGATCAATTATTTTTTGAAGCAAATAAGAGCCATTCTAATTAGATATTAGAGCTTGATTGAATTGCAGACTTTTAGAGATAAATTTGCCTCAATTTTTATTTTTATATATTTCTCAATAAATAATTTTTTATTTATCATAGGCGGCGGGTGGAGGACCACTTCCAAAAAATGGCGCAGAATGGCATGATCTACGCCAAGGAAAAGTTCCAAATGTACCATTATTGAGTAGTGAATTTAATGATTGAATAAAAATAATGACTCATCCGGATCCAAATGTCAGACCGTCTTCTTCCGCAATTTTGAATCATCCGTAAGTTTTCTAAACATTATTATTTAATAAGTAGGTAGGTAATTAGCAAAAAAAATTACACGTACTAAAATCTATCTACAATACAATATTTAACACAGAATACAAAAGTTCTATAACAACTTAAAAAGCACCCTTTTCAGAATTTCGGATATATAAAAAATTTTAATTCCGTTTTTAATATATTTTTAATATAATACACAATTTTGAAACATAATTTTTAAATGTGTTATATCATATATTTTGAGGCGAGAATTTTAACTCACACAAGTAATAAAAATTTGTATACAAATTTTGTTGCTGGAATAGACTCAAAGTCTCAGGATTTAAAATGCTCCTTTTTTTGAAAAACAAAAATTTTAATATTAGATTTGCAAATTTTGAATAATTTTCATTTGCTCCTGTTTATAGTTTATAGAAATAAAGTAACTGCAATAATTTTTTTGCTGCAATCAAAAAATCTATATAATCTTCTATAACCTAATCATTTTAGCTTTGGAACCTGTTTAAAATTCTATCCAATTTTTCAGTAATTTGTGGTGCTTTTAACTCACTCTCATCATTAAAATATAATATCCGATGAAATAGTGGTACATAATAGTTCAAGTACATATTTGCACTATTAAAATTCATTTAATAATTGAAATCAATATGGTTTTATTTATAATTTCTTGTTATTTAATTTTTGATAAAGTTAACATTCATTCAAATTACATTCAAATTACTGAACTTTTGCTCAATATACTTTAAAATAACTTTCAGGTTTCTTATTTCTATCAAATCTGATAGATTCATGTCTTTTATAGCAGAGATTGAGTATTTTAACGCTGAATTGATTGCAGATTTTTTTTGTGACAATAATTAGTCAAAAAATAATTAAACATTTCTTAAATTGCAGAGTGCATATTAATTTTCAGAGCTATATTATTTCTTTAATAATTAATATATTTCCACTATTAGTTTAGTAAAAGAAAAAATTATTTTAAGGCAATTTGATCAAATAAATAATTTTAAATATTTAATTTTAATAATTGATCTTCTCTATGAATATTTTATGTTTAATTACAAATAGTATAGTATTTAAATTTTATTTAAAAAAAAAAAAAAAAAAAAAAAAAACACGTATTACGCAACCTGTATGGATTGATTTTGACGAAAATTGTTTATTCAAAGGGAGTGGCTACAGTTACGGTAACCGTAACTTTTTTTTTTTGTTTAGTGATTACGGCAAAGTTTTTTTTTGAGCATTATGACTTTTTTTTTAAATAAAAAGTTGTTATGCTGAATGGGGGACGGCAGCCGCCTCCCCCAAACCCCCTAGGGCTTCTTTTTTTTTTATTTTGCTTTGGCGCTTCGCGCTTTTAAAACTATTTTTGTATAACGATGTAAGGTTTTACTATTCTTGCATTTTTTGTATGACGATGAAATTAAATTTTTTTTTTTTTTTTTTGACAAAAAAAAAATTGCCGTAACTTTAAGCATTGCCTAAAAGTTACGGTTGCCGTAACTTTAAAAAAAAAAAATAACTTACGTTAACCGTAACTGTTAAAAAAAAAAATAAGTTACGGTTACCGTAACTGTAGCCACTCCCTTAAATTTTAGATTGAACTATACGATTACCTATATTACCTAAAAAAAAAAAATTTTAATTCAAATTTTATAATTATTTTCTTTGTAGGTATTATAGGTACAAATAATTTGATTTCGATAACATAACAACATCATCACGATAATATAAGAAATTTAGCAACCAATATTTTACATTCAACTCCAAATAATAATTTGAATACAACTATTGGTGTTGTACAACCAACGACATCAGGAAATATATTAGTTGAAGAGAGATATCAACAACAGCAACAACAAAACAATAATATTGTAGCATCAGTAAATCATCAGCAAAATTTATTGAATGCTCCCAATTTGACAGCAACAGAGCAATCAAATAAAACAGTTGCTATAAATCAGGGGAAATTTGAGCTAAATAATACGGATTTAAGTTGGGAAGAACGTTTCAATTTAATTCAATATTTTCTTTAATTAACGTCGAAGCAGAATATTAATAATAATAATGTAAGTTAAATTGATTATTTTTAATTTTAATATTTTATTAATTTCTTCTTTGTGCAATTTTTATCATTTTATGTTAAATAATAATCATATAAAGTACATAAGAAATGTATTTTCCGCAAAATAGATTCATTCGATAATTTTAATATTAATTACTAAAATCTTTCGTTTTTGAAAATTTATGTTTTGTTTTTTTTTTAGAGAATTTATGTTAATTTGTATTATTTTCATGTTAAATAATAAATAGTAATTCAACATTAACTATATCTGATTCTTATTTTTGCCATTTTGGTTACAACAGTTTTTTTTACTTTAGCAAAGTTACCATTAAATGAGCTGACATTTTGTTAATTGATGTTAATGTTAATTGTAAAATATACTTTAATGTAAGCTCACCATTTTTGTCCTCCTAAAAGGAGGGCCTATTCAGAATATTTTTAGTTTTTCGCAAATATCTCGAAAATATGAATGGGTAAAAAACGCACCGTTTTCGAAATATTTGCGAAAAACTAAAAATATTCTGAATAGGTCCTCCTTAGGAGGACAAAAATGGTCAGCTTACATTAAAGTATGTTTTACAATTAACATCGACGGCAGTCATAGAATTGTCCTTCGATGTCCGTCATATAAGTGACATTTAAGTAAGATTTACAACTAGCTTAGTAGTCAGCCTGATAACTGATCCTGGAGACAGTTTTAATTCTGACTTATATGTTAGTTTCATAACTAACGGCTACGTCAGCTATATTCTTTACCTTAATGCTTGTCGTATACCTAACGTTCAGTCGTAATTTACGGTTACAAATAACTAGCTCGAAGGCACTTGATGTATGGGCAATGTCAGTTATTTGTCACCTATATACGATCCATGTCGTACTTTTTATATATCCTTGTGGCTAACGTGTTCATATCATTAGTATACTAAGTTAGTTAACAAATGATGTTTTTTATTTCCGATGAACTAGACAAATAACTGACTCGTGGTATATTGGGGACACATTCTCTTATTATTGCTGAAAACTTCTGTAAAATAATTTCTGTATTATATAAAAATATACAAAATTATATTTCATAGTAGAAACAAATCTAAATACAAATAATACTTTTATACCCTTGAATTGTTTTGTAATTTTGAAGTTGTATCCTTTTTACTTATTTCCTATTCCTATACTAAATGTAAACGGAAAATGCCTTGGCTTTTTTAATTCAAAAGTTGTCGTTTTTTTTTTTTTAATAAATCATGCAACTGGAATATTCCATGTGTGTCATTGGTATAAGATAGTTGGGATTCTAATTTCATTAAATTTACATTTTAATATTAATTGATTACAAATTCATTTTGCAATTTGTAGCTATAGGCTTGGTCATAACTTGGCTTTGTATATATGGGCACAAAAGATAATACTCACAAATTATTTATGCAGTAATATGTGGAGAGAGTACCTGTTTATTTTTACTCACAATGAAAATTTTTAAATGTAATGAACATATAACAAATAACCTCAAAAACCGATAATTAAAACAAAAAAATTATTACTTTCAACAAAAATGTTAATTCATTACAGCACCATAACTTTCCTAATCATTATTAATTCGTTTTTTTTTTTTCAATACGCCTAGGATGAACTGGGAGCATTTTTAGCTAATATTCATAAATTAATCATTAATAAATATTTATTTTTTAGAAGTATAAAAAAAAAATAGATTTTAAATTCCACAAAAAAAAATTATACAATTAGAAACTCTGAATATATGTAATTTCACTTATTTTAAAAATAATTTGTGGATTTGAGAGCATTTCAACTTGATATAAATATTTTTTATTTTAAATTTTACAAATTTTCTCCATATTTGCACATTGGAGCTTATAACAGATTTACATTTTTTACTAACAATTTCTAGAATTTATTATGCGATAAATTTTTCTGCAAACAACTGTTAAACCATAGAGTGACACATGCCAAAATTTGGAAAAATCAGTTTTCTTATGACCAAAAAAAGAAGAAATCATATAGAAACAAATGCATTCAGATAATGACATTATCTTAATGATGGACAAATTATTTGATAGACATTTTACTTTTCATTGTTAGAATTTTTATTCCACAAAAATTATACATATCTAAAGATAGAATGCAATCAAAAAAATATATTTTTCTTCTATGTACGCAATCAAATATTTTGAGTTTAAATTAAAATTATTCATTATTTGACTAAAAATAAAGCCTTACTTAATATGTACGATGTTCAAGAACCAAAAATAATACAAGCCGTGTAGTGGAAATTGCATTTAATTTTTTCGAATGGAATAAAATTTGTAATAGTTTCTTTTTGTTCACACGAAAATAATAATTTTTCATAAAAATCAAAAAATTTTTAAATGTAAACTATTACAAATGTACCTAATTGTCAGTCGATAACAAATAATTTGGAATTTTTGATTAAAATCGAATTTAGTTTTCAATTAGTATAAGTATTTAAATTTCATTGCGATTAAATTTAAATTTTTATGCTTAAAAATTTCAATAAAATTAAATTCGATTTCAACTAAATTTTAATTTTGCTTAATAATAATTGTCATATTTAAAGTACTGTCAATTTTGAGCCTTTCCAAATTTCCCGTGATTTATGAATAAAGCTCCATTATTCATTTTTCACATAACATAACAGCATTTATGTATCAGAAAAGTCTATTCACATTCCATAAATATATAATGTACATACTTTTTAATAAAAAAAAAACTGCAATAGCCTCAATAAATTCTTTCCACTCCATTACAAATTGTGATTGATGATTTCGTGGTTTTTACAGATGTACCTGTAAAAATAAATAACTCTGCAATCGTGAGTATATTTTTAATATATTTCTAGCCAGCAATAAAAAATATGGTTTATTACAATATGAACCTAAAAATAAATGCATCCTAATAATTTACTGACCAGCTTAATATGTAGTTGTTTTTTTGTAGGGAAACTTTTTGAAAAAGAAGTTTTTTTTAAATTAAAAATTAAAATTTCTGATTCAATACATACATTCTAAAAGTTGAAAGTTTCCATAGAAAATTGTGTTAAGTATTTTATAGTAGATTATTGTATATGTAAACTAAATTTGTTATTAATTAAGAGTTCTGTATACACAAAAATACATTGACACGAGTCAATACTTATATCACGAGACCGAAGGTCGAGTGATATAAATTGACAAGTGTCAATGTATTTTTGTGTAAATACAGAACGAGTTGTATAACAAATTTTGTTTACATATCCAATATATGTTTTAATGCGTAGGGGAGAGGTAGTTGCAAAGAGAGAATATTTTTTCTTCTCATTTTTTCTCTTTTTTTTTTTTGTATTTGGCTGTATTGAAATATTGTGAGAGATATTATGTATGTTTAGGTATTACGTAATATTCAATACGAAACATCTAAATGATTTCATTATTTACGCCGATGCATCTAAATTTTTTCATTATATACGCTGATGTATCTAAATTTTTTCATTATTTACGCAGATGCATCTAAATGATTGCATGTGTATTGACGCATATAATACTCCCTTTAGTGATCTAAATTCTATAGCACTAAATACAACATAACGATCCCCAACGCATTAAAATATATTATTATATTATTTAATTGATTTTAAAGCCATTCCTTTAGCCCTGTCACTTGCAATCATATATGTTTTGGTCACAATGAATTTAATGTATCTTTTATTAAATTATTCGTGTCTTGCATGTTAAGGAAATTGATAAAAAATAAGGCATTGGTGATTATTTATTTACACAGATACTCCGTAACTTTTTTTACAGCTAAAGCTTATATACATATATATATTTAAAAAAAAACCAAATTTTTTACCATTTTTTTACTTGATGGTTTTAGTAAAAACCGTCTGTCAATAAAATGTTTTAAACCACGAAGCTACTAAAAGGATTTCAACTTATTGTTCGCTTTCTTCTCAACTAAAGTATGAGATTCAACGATACCACGGTACAAAATTAAATAACCTTATACACATTTTCAAACATTACAGAATTAAAATCTTAAACTTACACTAGTATACAGCACTTTAATTATTTTAAAAATATTCATATATTAATAGGACTACTAGACATTAATAATAATTTTTAAGTTTCTTTCATAAAATTAGGAAGAATAATATATAGATGCATTTGTATATTATATTGCATAATTTTAATTTCCTTGTGCGAGCCTTCTTACAAAAAAAACTCTTTTTTTTTTAAACAATTTATTTACAAATATAATTTTAACACTTCATTTTCTTTATATTTTGTATATTATTATATTAATATTGAAGCACATAATATCCTTTTAAAGTTGAAAGAAATCTATAACAACAACTATTGAGTTTTAGTATAACACTTAAAAAATATTAAAATATTAAAGGATACCTAAATTTTCTTCTAAGGATTTATATTATTTCTGTCAAAAATTTAAAATTCATTAAAGAAAGGAGCATTTAATTCATTATTACGAAATTTGCCCTGAAAGAGACAAACATAAAACTTTGAATTTCATGTGACTATTAAGAATTTATGATTACAATATACAAAGATACTGCATTAAGCAAAAATATATGTAGTTCATATTTAGAAAACAAAATTAACGTCACTTTTAACCAACTTGATGTTACCTCTAAAAATCAATCGATACCAGTTGATAAAATACTGCACTGGTATTTTTGTGCACAAACATACCAGTTGTGCAAAAAATGCCAGTTGTGCAGAACCAAAATACCAGTTGTGCAGAACCAAAATACAAGTTGTTCACAAACATACCAGTTGTGCAGAACCAAAATACCAGTTGTGCACAAACATACCAGTTGTGCACAACCAAAATACCATTTGTGCACAAACATACAAGTTATGCAGAACCAAAATACCAATGTGCACAAACATACCAGTTGTGCACAACCAAAATACCAGTTGTACACAAACATACAAGTTATGATGAACCAAAATACCAGTTGTGCACAAAAATACCAGTTGTGCAGAACCAAAATACCAGTTGTGCACAAACATACCAGTTGTGCAGAGCCAAAATACCAGATAACAAAATACTTTAGTTAATTAAACGGATTAGCATCGATTCATGGATATCTTACTGCATAACATTATCAGATTCGAGCCAATAAACAGATATTTAAGTAAATTTAACATTGATCAGTATTTATTCAAGTCCTAAAATACTTCGCTTGTATGAAGTGTTTCGATTATAGTCGCTTTTCTTATGATATAGACTTAAATAAAAGAACAGGAATTTGAATCAAAATCAAAAATTCCACAATATTTTAAAATTTAATTTTAATTTTTTTATAGAATACATATAAAATATTTATACACATAATTATGTATGTAATATCGTAATATGTATCTCGAATACCCGAATATATTTTTTTGAATCTGTTAATAAATACAACAATATTAATAAATTGTTCTGATGACCTTTTTGTTAAATATGTTGAAAGGATATTATCGTTAAACACAGATGTGTTTTTGTAGTATATGTTTTTCATCAAAGGTATACAGTGTAAACCAAATGAATAAATCGGACCACTTTTACATAATATTTTCTTTTAATCAAGTTGAGTAAAATTTATTGAAATTGGTTTCATTTACCTACGTATGTATGTCAAAAATAAAAAAATAAGGGAAATATTGTATAAGTTTTTGGTTTTTTTAGGATATATGCAGTGCTCGAAGTGAGGCGGGATGGGGTGGGATGCCATCCCGGTACTTCTGAATAATTCTAAACTAATCCCACCACTTCTTAGGATGGAAAAATACATCCCGGAACATATTTTTTTAAATTTTAAATAATTTTTTATGAATTTTAAATATTTTTTATCAAAAAGAAATTAAAAATAATTTTAAATGAGACTTAAAATTCAAATAATAAATACGGTAGTAGATATTTTGGTTACTAATTGGCTATGTAGATAATTTTCGCACAGCTTTTCATAAATTTAAATTTTTACCCGATCAAATTTTGAATATTCTCTATCTTTAGTTAACTTCCAAATTTTGTTAAATTTTTTTTTTTTTAAATGGTTAAATTTTTTAATAAAAAAAAGAAAAATTGAAGAACAGCAGGAGATATGAAGGCGGTGGGAGAAGAGCATTTGAATTAATGTACTTAGCACATTAAGCCAAGATAAGACATTACACGAGCCCAATACTTTGAAGTTCCTAGATTACCAGGCAGAAACACAATGATGTGAAAAGTTAGAAACATATATATATAACAGTTAAAAAAAGTGGAGCAGGATGTTCTATTTGCAGTTCATTAAATGATTTAGTAACAACAAAGACGCAACGCAAGGGTTGAAGCTGGTAAAATTAAAATAAAGTTCTTTGAATGAGTTATTTTTCTACTAAAAAACGACAAAGCGATAGGAACCCCACGAGCCTCAACCTGCTCTTAGCCTGCCATCCCGCTTTTAGCCACTTTTAGCCTGCCACTTCGACCACTGGATATATGTGTTTATATGGAAAGTATGCATACACATGTGTCCATAAGATTTTATCATAAAAATATTAATTTATTAGTTATTATTATCATTGAATTTTTGAGAAATAGTATAGGACTTTATACAATAGATGCAAACAACATAATAAGTATAATATGTACATAAGATAAAATAAAGGCATATTTTCACATGTTTAATATCTTATACCATCTTTAGTCTTTAATGATTAGATAACATGATTGACATTATATTCTTAAAGCCTGTATTGCTTTGCTTTAAATCGTTTATATGAAATTTTATTTTACATATTCATATTGCGTTATAATCATTTTGTGAACAAGAACACAGCAGAAAATTTTACTAAAATTACACGTTTTCTGTAGCGACTAGAATTGTTTTCCTATTTAATAAATATTAAATACTTTTAAGCCCCTATTTTAAAACTATAAAAATTTTTTATAAACCTATTTTAAGTTTTTTATAGCTGATACTCTAATAGTCTCATGTCGTTAGTATCATCATAATGATTGAAAAGTTAGGCACCTAGTCTCAAAAAAACAAAAAAATGAAAGGGTTTCTATTAATTAATTCAAAAGGCTACTGGCAATTCTTAAATAAAATTCGAAGAAGATGAAATAATTTTGTAGCAAGGAATATAACTTTTGTCGTTACAAAATGCTTTCGAATTTTCAATATAATATATATGCAATATTTTGTATGTATTCTAAACAAAAATCAATAAACAATTTAATATTATTTTATTGTCCTTTTTATGCCAAAAACCTTTAAACCAACCAAAAGTAAAAATTAAATAAAAAAGAAATCACTTTTATTTATTCTTTTCATAAATTTTATCCTTTTTATTCGTTGTAAAAAGCAAATAATAATATTTGTTATCCACATATTTTATCCTGAAAATATTTATACAAATAAAATAAAGTCTTTATAGTTCATCCAAGTAAGTATATTGCAAATTTTATGCTTTTATAATGCAAAGACCTGAATAGATTTTTTTTTCTGTATCATTAAGGATTCTTTTACACTAAAAAAATTTATGTCTTTTTGTTTCTAGAAATTTATTATTTTTTTTTTTATTTTTGATAAAATTTTTGGTTTTTACATACAAAAGCTCAATATTTTATGTAATCATGTAATTATGTTCTTTCAAGCGAAATTGTTTAGGAAGTTGCATGTACCTTTCTTTATATAGTCTTATGAAGATTTCAGTAGATATTTAAAAAAAGACAGCTTTGAAACATGATATTTGCTTAGATCTTAATGAAGCAATTGAAATGCAATACATATTGAAATGTACAAAATGCAGCACGCAGCTATATCTTCAAAAGTTTATATTAACATAACATAATTTCATCACGGAAAAATTTACTGTGTTGCGATACAAGCGATACAATTTTCATCGATTGGGTTGTTAAAAAACTTGCCGCGTGGAAATATTTTTCGTATAGAGAATTTGGTATTAAGATTAAAATTATACTAAGAATTTAATGTGTAAATTATGCGTGAATATTTTACTTTTGATTTTCTATAAGGTTTCTATAAGGTCTATTGGTAAAGAAGTGTACGAAGCAGCATCGTTTTTAATAAAAAGACATACAGTCTGGCGCCTCCAGTCAACTCACCCTACATTATTACAGATGTACTATTTAAATCATTATAGAAAAATAAATACAAGGTAGAAAGTTAATTATATGTATATGATTTTTTATGATATTTGATAGTCTGCAATAAAAAATATTTTTTTTTAAATGGTCGATTTATCAAGTTAGAAAAAAATGAAGAAGTTAAAAAATAACAATAGCGGAAGTAGTAACTTTAGGAAATGTTAACATATAAATTTTATTCTTGAGTATATGTTATTTCTATTTTTACTTTTATCGTTTTCTTAGATATCATGTGAATTCATGCCTTCATGTACATGAACGAAAATGTTTCTATTTCTTGCTAAAAATTTGGTTCATAATTTCGAGAAACTGGTCAAATGTATGTTTTATGATTTTAAATATTTTAAAATATATAAATTTTGGCAGAGATGATATCCACTTTGTTGTTGATTTCGTCATATTGAATACATAACACGGTTGTATCACGTTTCAACTGCATAATTTAATATCAAATTCTGTGTACAAAAACCACAACGTCTTATTTTATTTAGATATTTTACCAGTTTTCATTGGTACAAGATCCAAATGCCACTACAAATATGTAATGTACAATGTACCATAGATTCTGAAAATTCCTTTAAATATTTTCAGGAAATTTTACTTTAACTTTAATAATTTAAAAAATAATAAAAAAAATTGTTCTCTATAGGTACACTTTACATAATAATAAAAATTTAACTAAGCATATTATTAAATTTTGATTTCCAGTATATCTGATTTCAATTTCCACTTTGGGTGCAAAATAACTTTTGGTTTTCTGTTAAAGAAGTATGGGTTGTTGATTTTTAATATTAAGAAAGAAAAAAAAAATTTTAAAATAAATTTTGTCTTCCGTTGAAAGGATAACAAAATTTTTCACTCATTTCAAGATTGAAAAAAAATAAGTAAATAATATTCCCCTGACTTTTTTTTCTCAAAACATTCAATTGAATTCTGGTACATAAAGAACAAATTAAGAATAGAAAATAAAGATGATGGTTTTGAAGTGAATTTTAAAAATAAGAAATGTGCCTACAAGAACTGATTTAAAAAGATCTGTAGGAATTTAAAATCAAAAACAGAATTTTTAAAAGAATAAGAAAATAAAATTTAATTTTTTTTTCCTATAGTATAAAGGTAAATAAGATTTATTTACTTATTTCTTTCATTTGCTCAATTCCATGTAATAGGAAATATTTTAAAGAAATTGAAATCGTTATTTTTTAACGCTATTATTATATTTAACGCTACATTTCCTATTATCCGGAAACTTTATTATCCGGGGAAATTTGTTTTTAGATATATACTAGGTGTTACAGTTCTTTGCTAACATTAAAATATTATAAAATATGTTAATGATGTTATAATAATGTAAAATTCAAGCTAAATGAAAGATTTGTTAATAAAATAAATGGTTATTTACTTCAAATTGTTACTTAAGTATACACAAATATTTTAAGATAATAAATTTTTTATTAATTAGAATTTATGTTTATTCGAATAGGTTTTTATTTTTTTTCTCTGTAAATTTTTTTGTTTTCCTGGGCACCGTCAAGAGTACCTTATTCGTCATTAATTAAATTTTCGAAAACAGATAAAATAAAATTTATTTAAACCACAAAATTTCAATAACCCAAATTCAATGTTTACATATTTGTATGTTGAATTATTTCCTCTATGGAATAAGAAATTTATCAAATTATCATTATTTTTAGTATTTGCTTTTATTTTGTCATTATTCAAATTCTTTTCTGTTACATATAAAATTAAATAAAAGTTCAATAAATGTCGCCAAAATCAAAAGAAAAATTGAAATTGATTATTTATTCAATATTTTTCATCAGATTAATGTAACATTCAAATTAACATATTTCTTATTTCAAAAATGATAAATCTCAATTTTGATTTAAATTTTGTTTGTTTTTAAATTTTGTTATCAAAGACGATTGAAAAATATGTAAAAAATTTAAAAGGTGGAAAAAATCTAAATTTTGATAAAATTTTCCTATAAAACAGAATTTTTTTGTTTTTTTAAATTCTAGTTTTTTTGTTTCATTTAAATTTCATGTCTACGAACATATTTGGAAAACAAAAATTTAACAAAAGATTGAAAGATATTTCTAAATTATTTTAATCTATTCTTTCAATCTCTTTCAATTCTTCTAAAATTAATGGCAATTAAGAAACATAGAAAAACTTTTGGCATTTTAATAATTACGTAGTTAATATACTGGTTGGTTTTTTTTCTGGGACAGTTTTTAATATTCTCATTTCTAATAGTTTTTTTTAAATTTTTAGTATAATTAATATTGGTAATTTAACCATTTCTTTAAATTACTTAATATTTTATGCTTTGAGAGTTTCAAAATGAATCAGCATCTTGTGTTCGTTCACAAGTGTGCGAAGATCAATAGCCGACCGGGTTTCGATTACACATATGCGGTGAGCATTTTAACCTAAATGTATATCTCATTGGTGAGTGGAATGGAATCACGATCTCGAAAAGCGGCTTTTATATTATATATCTTCAATGGCACTGCGATGCGTTGTACCAGCTTGTCCAGTGGGGAATTTTGTTCCTCTGCATTGTAGGCACAACAAACCTACTTCCAGAGTTACTCCAAAATTTTATTATTTATTATAGATTTATTATGTATTCCATTATAATTTTTTAATATCATTTTCGAGGTGCGAAGGTCTGAGTGAATGGTATTATTGGCTGTTGCAGAGCCATAGATTTTCTTTGCTCAGTAGTGCAGCTGGTACTCAAAGGATGATGATGGCATTAGATGAAATCAATCATATGGCAACTTATTGAATTATATGGCATCGAATTGACTATGGAATCATTTTAGTTTTTAAGTTTAGGGCTTAGAGTAGGGACCATTTGTCGGGGCTATCCTTATGGAGTTGCCTCGGCGAGTCGAAAGACGTAAATGTATATATTAATAATGTATCATTTAAGTTTTAACGTCCCACTTATTGTTATTTTAATAAAATAATTCAAATTATTCAATGGTCTAAAATATTTTTTCTTTTTATAAAAATGTATTACTCATGAAATCTCATTTCTCAATTTTAATATTTTTTTTTGATTCAAATAAAAGAGTTTTTATTAAATATTTCGAGCCTAAATGGCTCCAAGAAAATTAATTTTTTTTTCTTCGTAGAATTTATTATTTCACTATGCCTATATTAGTATATTCAGTGAAATAAAGTAAGTAACATATTCTTTATTTTGTCACGCATTTCCATGCATAAAAATAACTTAAGCAATATTTTTTCTAAACATTTTAATATGTTTTCGGGACACCAATCCAAAAAATGTGTTAAAAATAAAACAGAATAATTTTCAAATTATATTCCTAATCGATGATCAATTCCACGTTAAAATGATTATATTTTTTTTTAAAGATACATATAGAAATTTTTTCTAATTTTATTTATTAAATTTACAAACAAAGCAATTAAAATAAGATAAAATCAAATTAAATATTTTATATTTATTTAACCATAAAATTCCTTTTTCCTTTATAAATTTCTTCTTAAAATAGAGAGAAATAATTTTTTGGATGAAATTCATATTTCTTGAGATTAAAACAGAAGCTGAAAGGTATTTGGACCACATTTCATTTCAAATATAATTAAAAACTTTTTCTTTTGAGAAAATTCTTTGCTAGTCGAAGATTAAAATAAATATAATTTCTTCAAAGTTTCTCACAAATTTAATTATGTTATGTATTTATATTTCTTGTGACCAAATTGTTCTGTTAGCTTATACAAATTTTTTTAGCTAATGTAGGTATACAATTTTCAGAAATAAAAGTTTGAACCTCATTCGGATTTGTGAAATCGCAATGACATATTGCATGCTGCACGGTGGAATAAACTTTGATATTTGGCCTTTATTAAAAAATTAAATTATTTTTTAATTTTTTATTGTAATTGTATTTGTTGAAGATTGTGGGCTGGTTGAAGGTGTAACAAGTTTGTTACTATTTCATTATTCCTAAACACTATCTAAGCATAATTTCAGTATGTATTTTTCCCTCTGGTCCAAGAAAACTATTTTTTTTTTGCGACATAATCCGAAAAAGGATGACACAGTTCATAGCCTGTGTAAAAAAAAATATTTTATAAGTAGCAAAAAATACGCAAACTTGTAACATATTTGAATGTTCGTTACTAAGGATCGTAGTTTTATTTCATATTATTTAATAACAAGTTTAATTGACTAAAAACAAAATAAATTTTCACAAAATATGCAAAGTATATTGTATGAACACCATCAAGGTTTTAGTGTTAAGAAAGAAATTGAAATTATGTTCGCATTTCGAGATCTTTATACTTTAATTATTCTACTTACCATATAAAAAAAATCATTAGTTATTTATAATCTTAAAAATAAATCTAGAAAAAAATTACGATTAAGTACACATTAAATAAATAGGTACATAATTTAACATAATCTCTATTTGATGCCCTTCAGTATATTTATTTTCCGGTTCTAAATTTCCGTAACTATTTTCCGTCATTGAAGTACATTTATAATGGTATATGAAAGGATAAATTCGCTTTACACTCTATATAGTCTTTATGAAAACTTTTAGTTACACAAATTTATTCATACTTCTCGTATAAAAAGAAAGGAAAATAATATAAATTTTCTTTTTGAAATATTCTTCAGCACGTGTCCCTACAAAATATAAGTAACATCCTGTAGAAATTCAAGTAACAAATTGATGTTACTATCGATGCGTAAAATTTATTATTATTGTTTCTTCATGTTTTTTCTAATTTTCCTCAAATATTTGTCTAGGTTAAAAACATTATAAAACATCTTTCCACGGAAACTTATCTATTTACTATGTATATTTGTATATATTATATTGTGTAAAATAGAAAATGATGCCAGGATGCTTCAAAAAAATAAAGATATGGTCAAAATTTTTGAAGTGGAGATTTATTTGTTGTTGGATTGCATACATGTATATAACCATATTTTTATATGTAACTGTATAATTTTTGATGAATGAATTATCATTTAACATTTTCATAATTTTTGTGAGGGTTGTCGAAGAAATTTTAGAAATGTATCTGATTGTAAAAGTCATTCATGTAAAAATTTGACATTATAAAAGTTTTCAGAAAAATTTATTCCATGTAATATTTTATGATTTTTGATTTTTAAATAAGCAAAAAAATTTAGAACAGTACCGTCATAAATGAAGTAAAAGCTCATCCAATCGAAACTTTTACGAGGCAACATTACACTTCACTTTTAGGTTCCTCAAAATAATCATCTTTATCTTGTAAAGATTTCATTGAAAAATTATTAATGAACTAATTGAAAAAAATTTTAATAAAAAAAAACAAATAAAATTCTTTTTTAAATAAATCAAGACTTTTTTTATGAATGTAAAATTAAATATATACTTCATCTCAAAATAATAAATCTTTTCTTTAACATTAAAATAGGTGTGATACCTAGACAGCATAAAATATTTCTCGATGACATTGTCTTCGTTATGCACAAGCATATTGAATTTATAACAAAAAATATAAAATATCGTTTTTTGCAATCGAAAATGCTTACGAATCACATATTATATACCTTGAAAAAAATTTCATACTCTCTAAATAAATTTTGGCTAGATTGTGGGTAAAAAAACTAGATTGAGCAACTAGATTGTGAGCAACTAGGATCTAGTTGGAAATCTAGCTTCCAAAATTTACCTAGATTCTAGTTAAAATGCCAAACTAGATTCCTAGTGGAATTCTAGTTACCAAGGCTAGATCTTCCATTTTTTGTACTAGAATCTAGTGACTTTTATTTATAAAAAAAAATAAAAAATTTATTCTAATATTTTTTTTTATTTATTACAATTTCTTTATTAGATTTTTATTAAATTCTAATTTTATTTCTTACGCCTTCTTCCGGATTCGAACCTGGTTCTTTAACATTGCAATTCGCCAACACTACCACTCAGCTACGGTATTGAAATTTAAAATGTAAATAAAATAGAAAATATAAATTTGGTATACACATTTTCTTTGTGTTGTGTTAGTTATTTGCAATTCTAAGGACGCAGGTTCAAATACCGAAGACGGCAAAAAAATCTGGTATCAATAATTGAAATCTAGCAAGGAGAAATAGATGATAATTGCAGAAACTAGATTTTAATAATTTTTCAAATTTGTCTAAAACTATTTTAAAACTATATTCTAGTTTTAAATTTCCGTTCTTGTAATCTAGTTTACCAAAATAACTGGAATATTAATGATCTGAAATGGAATCTATGTTCGGTAAAGAATTTGTTTTACCTAGAAATCTAGCTTTTGAGAACTAGATTTTTGCGTGAACTAGCTTCTGAAACTATAAAACTATTTTCAATAATTGAATTTCCCAGTAAAAATCGTTTAACTAGATCAAAGCTAGGGATTCTAGCCAAAATTTATTTAGAGAGTAAGAAGAACATGCATTTACATACTGTCAAAGAGAAAAATAAAAAAAAAATCAATTTTCAAAAAATATTGTAATTACCGAAGAGTTCAGAGAATGTTACACATTGTTTATTTTTTTTAATATAGTACCTAAATGTAAATTGCATTGATTCGATATCAAGAGAAGGAGAGATATTAGAAATATGAATCATTAATTGAAATGATTGATGCCTTACAAATATTTGTTAAAGTTATGTCGACTTAGTTAAATCTGTGAACAATTGTTTTATTTTTATTTTTATTGTTATTTGATTGTTGGTCAGTGGGATTTGCCGCGAAATGATAATAATCGAATTTTTGTATTTCGCTGTTATAACAGAAATGTTTGTTATAACCGCGAAATGATAAAAATCGAATTTTTGCTATAACCGCGAAAAACTTTATATCTGTTTTGTCATAACCGCGAATTCGCGGTTATGACAAAAATAAAATTAGTTTCGCGGTTATAACAAAAATTTTTGTTATAACCGCGAAATGACAAAAATCGAATTTTTGTGTTTCGCGGTTAAAACAAAAATGTTTGTTATAACCGCGAAATGATAAAAATCGAATTTTTGCTATAACCGCGAAAAACTTTATATCTGTTTTGTCATAACCGCGAATTCGCGGTTATGAAAAAAATAACATTAGTTTCGCGGTTATAACAAAAATTTTTGTTATAACCGCGAAACTCATACAAATTCCAGTTTCGCGGTTATGTCAAAAAAATTTCGCGGTTATGACATTCGCGGTTATGTCAGTTCACCGTTATTTTATTAATTTGGATTAAGATGTTTCGAGCAATCTTAATTGTTATCTGATCAGATTGTTAATGACTTTATTGTTGTTGCTTTAGTTCAATTGTGCATGAAAACTGAGGAATATTATTTGAAATAGCCAAACTAAAAACAACACTAGCATTAATTCTATTTCTGGCCTTTGTGTTTATGTGTACAAGTGACGAAAACGAAAGCCCCATCTAACTATCTTTTTTTAACTAATCGTGGACATAATGTTTTTTATTTTCTTAATCATAAAGTTTTTTTTTACGGCAATACAGCTTTTTAAGCAAGGTGTGATGGCAATATAGTGGTCGGTAACCAATAAAGGGTTAAAGATAAAAACAACATTGATTTCATATTTATCAAATTTAAGTAACAGAATAAATTTTTTTTTTCGTGCACAATACTTTAAGACCACACAAAGTTTTAAAGTAATGCAAAAAAGTTAGAGTTTGCTTGTCCAATTTTTAGTGTACACTAGAAATAATAATTAAAATGCCACATTTGATTCGAATTTGTTCGAAGGTTGACAAGAAAAATTATTCCTCTTTATGACAAGATCGGTCTGTTGCCAAAAGCATATATATGTATCATATCTTATATATATATTATCATAGTTCTGACACCTTTTGTTAATATTACCTCTGTTTTTAAGTTTAAATATGTTCATCTATATGAATAATTAAAAAAAAATATGTGTTTGCCATATTAGTAAGAAACTTAAATGTTAAGAAAGAAAACGTTTATTTGTTATACAGAAAACAAACTTTGTTCCTCACAAAGCTGACTAAGGTAGGCATATTTTAGAACCGTTGTAAATCATTGTTCATGGTCGTAATAAATTACGATAAGAATTAACGAGAAAAATCAATGATATGGCAAAATAAAGCCAGAATCTGTTGTATAACTATCGATCGAATGTTATTATCCAGTATCAGAAAATTAATAAGCATATTTTTTCACACATTATAAATTTTTAAAAGAAAACGAAAATAAACCTCATTTTTTCATATTAAGTACACAATTTTAGAATGTAAATCAACGTGATTCATGTGTAATCAAAAAATTATTTTTTTTTTAATTTTATTTGATTCTTAGAATAATATTATGAAGATACTCTTTCTTTTTTAGTTCAGAATGCGAGAATTCAATACTATGAACAATGTAAAATATAAGACAACATTGCTGAAACTTAACCCAAACTGAGAACGTAATCATTTTATTTTTCGATCTCACAACTTGGTTCACAAACACACAAATGTAACCTAATGTAATGGAAGTATACTAGCAATGCAATATGAAAAATTATGCAAATAAAACGCGTATATAAATATAAAATTTTATAAAATTATAATAAAAAAAATTGTTTTTTAAACTATAAATATATACTTTATTTTTATATTTAAGGTATTTTGTTCAATTAAAGCAGATGCGAAATATTAACGTATAAGATGTTCGTTCTACGGAAATATCGTATTATGTATATACAAACAATTTGTGTATTTTGCATATTACATTTTTTTCCAAAGATTTGAACAAGCCCTCAGAATTGATATTAAATCTATTGCTTTTGCTTATTTACTATTTGAGAATACTTTTACTTGTTGCTAAAAGATTATTAAATTGTTTCATTCTAATATCAGAATGATTAACTTGATTCCAAATTCCAATCATTGACAATTCTTGAGATGTATGTTAGACAATTTAATTTTTTATTTTAAATGGGTGAAATTTAATTTTTGAAGCCTTGAGTTTTTATTGAATATTGTGTATATGTTCTCAAATTTTGGCTCTAAATTTTTTGGTAAATTTTCTGTTATCACTTATTCTAGTTTTATATGAGTTGAATTACTCTTAATTTTGTTTATCCTGGACACATCTGTGTATTTAACCTACAACTTATCTGAATATAAAAAATTAATTTAATCTTTATTTGACTTTTTTATTCTAATAGAAACCTTACATTAAAACAATTATATTTTAATTTATAATTTTAACTGAAATATACTAAAAAATTTCAAGGAAGACAACTGAATTAAAAATTCTACATTTGGGTGAAAGAATTTTTTTTAATTAAATTTTATTTTTCTAGAGTTATTTCATTTGAATAAATATTTCATTCTTAATGACATGTGCATATCATATTGTGTATGGACCTTTTTTACACAGGTTTTTAAATTTTTCCCCCTAAGGCATCATACTACTAATAATGCGTCCCAGGAAAAGAATGTTAATAAACTTATCCAAAGGTGGTCAGTCCTTAATGGAGTAAATTTTTTTTAAATTTTATTTAAATACATATATGAATAATAATAAAATAAAATTAAAAAAGGATGAAATGGCACATATTAAAATTTATATCTACATATTTTTGTAAATCTCATTAAATTTCATTTAGTCTCATTAATAAATGGCAAATTTTTTTTAAAACCCATTTTTATTACATTAACACGTTCTTATATAATTCATGTTTGTATGCTGAAAGAATTTCAGAACTATAATGGTTACCGGACATAACATCCCTGCTTATATAGTTTAACAGCAGCTCATTGGGGTATTTCTTTTCGAATTCTTAGAATTATCGATTTAATTAACAGATTATAGTTTTTTAATGTCTATCAACTGAGCTAAAACTGAACTGATAAACAAATTACTTTTCAAACGATTTTAGTTTTCGAACAATTCGAAACGCCTTAGTTTTAGTATGCAAATCTTGTAAGAAAGTACGACGTAAGAGAAAAGCCATTAGCTGATAGTTCAAGAAAATTGTGGAATTTTAAATAAAAACCAAATAATATATTATACAAAACAAAAACTCTTTTTGTATAGGTACTCGAAAATAAATCTTGTAATCAGCTGGACTTAACACTTCAGGCATCTAAATAAAAATTTTATATTTATGAGAATAAATATATATAAATGTTTCTTTTTATTACTATCCTCATATGTGTGATAAAATCAGTCAAATATATACTTATTATATGTACAACATTATGCATTATTTTTTAGAAATGTGTAGCATTTTAAAGGCGTAAACATTCGAAACAACGGCCTGAATTTAATATGATAGTCAATTTATTTATAAAATTTTGGTATTGTAGTAACAAAACAGATAAAAAAAATCTTTTAATTGGTGATATTTATCTTTACCTTTATTAAAAATCCCTTCAATACGAAATTATTTCCAACAATATTAAAACAGTTTGTCACAAATTTCGCGTACTGAGATTAAAAAAAGATTTATTGTACTTATTGGACAATAAAACAAAACATTTTTAATGGCTTTGAAATAAATATAATTTTGTTTTACTTTTTATTTCTATAACATTTTAAATATTTTGAGAATTAAAACGTGGAAATTTTATGTTTTTTTTTGGTTTTCTAATTCAAAATAATGGATAATGGAGTGCACTCCCAAACTTAGACTATTTTGAAAACGTGAAATATTTAAAAGTCAAGAAATTTTCCAAAATATTCATATAAAAAAATAAAAAATGTAGCTTTTTTAACCTGTATTAAATTTTCACCTCCTTACACGTACACGAATCAATTTATGAAAGAAAACATGTGAAACATGAAAGCGATAAGTATGTACATTTAAAAAAAAATCTAAAGTGGTACTTTTTAGATTATCCTTCTCATTTATATAATAATTTTTTTTTTGTTTCTTTAGTTGGATGAAATGAGAATTGAAAAAAAAATTGCTGACACCTTATTTTTTTCCTCATTGAACAGGATATTGATGATTATTGGATTATATGTAAAAGGCTTTCCAATGAATAGGTTTTTAAATGGTCTATAAAAAGCAATAAAGTATAAAAATGATGATGTAATGAACTCTAAAATTACTTTCATATATACCTCCAACGGTAACTGAATCAAAACTTTTCCAAAAATAAACTGTTATGCACTATAAAAAATGTAGCTCAAACATTTTTTAAATTAAAATATTTATATTTATTCCTGTTGGGTCTTTAAAAAATTTACTTTCGCTCTACATGTACATATTATGTATAGTTTATAGAAATAGTGGAAATGAAGTGATTAACATAATGTTGAATTTTTAATGGTTTCGAAGATTATTGAAAAAGCCATAATGATGTGATATTTATAAAAAACATTTCCAAACAAATTCTATTAATTTTTGACCTTTATGTCATGAAAATGACAAAGGGAAAATTTGTTAAAATGAATAATATTAAAGTAGTGAAATGTATATCGGAAATGTTCGTCAAAAGACCCTACACGATGGCCTTCTATTTCCCATTGAGCCAACATTTATACATAATTTTACATAATTAATGTTATTATTCCTTTTATTCCTTGATTCTTAATACTCCTGTTTCAGAAAATATTTAACAAAATAATTTTAAAGGAATATAAAGTTATTAATGCTCTGAGATTCAAGTGGTTAGATTTTTTTTTTTTGTAGCCTAAGGATGCAATATCGAAATACCATAAAGTTATTTTTTAATAAAAGAATATTTACAATAAATATTAACAAATATTAACAAATTTGCAAGTTAGGGAATATTTTATTTCTCAACTTTGTAATATATAATAATATTGTAATATATAATAATATTGACACATTCACGGCCTAAATAATATATGTACTTATGTTTTAAAGTTTGTAAGTTTTAAACTAAACTCAAATTGAAAATTGCAAACAGCTTTATAGCCCATAAATTAGTAAATTGGGTAACATCATTATGAATATTTTTAATGCATTCATATATAGTAATATACTAATTTATCTAATTATTTAAAAATAAATAATTTGAAAAGTGTAGCTACAGTATTTTATATCACTATATATTATAATTATTTTCAAAAAAACATTCAATTTTGCTGCTGTGAAAAGTTTCTTCGCTCTTCAAGAATGTGATATGATCAATTTTTAAGAAATATTATAATTTATATATTGCATTTGCATTGTTTTTAAATTACTTGTCATTTAAGCATGTCAACGTTGAATAATCTAATTTTAAATCAAGATGTTTAGTTTCACACTATACAATAGGGCAAATAGACGAAAAAATGTAAATTCTTAATATAGGAAGAAAATATTGCCTTCATTAAATTTTGCACATTTCTTTTTAGATTTTTTTATTTTAAATATCTACCTTTAAAATATTTTTTAGTTTAGTCATTGAAAATAAAAAAATTCTCGTTTTTATTTTCTAAAGAATTGTGTACAAATGTTAAGGGTTTGTAAAATTTTATGAAATTTATTTCAAATAGATGTCCCGCTGGATCTCTTACAATATTTACCTGATGGTTAATATTCTTGTATCACCGAATATTTATGACCAAACTTCTAATATTATCAAATTGTTTTGAACATTGTTCCTTTCTTTTTTAAGTTTAACGCAGTAACATATCATTTTGTTCGAGATGCAAATATTCTCTATTAATTATGATTGTCATTAAAAAATATTTAAAAAAGATATCTACACATTATAATGGTATACTTATCACAATAATGTTTAATATTATTAATTTTAAATCTCTTTGTACAAAATTCTTCACTATGGGTATGAAAAGATATAATATCGAGCACATGAAACATTACAGTATAACAATGTATTAATTAGGTATATTTTTCTTAAATTATTTGTTCACGCATTCAAAAAGTTTTCCTATTGTCTCTGGATATAATTTTAGACACTTCAATTTTAATTAAATGATGATTTACACAATTAAATTATATAAATTTGTGCCAAGTATTCCAAATTTAAAATTGTCGTGAAAAACTTTCACTATATACATTTATTCATAAAGTCATTAAGTGTAGCTAATTAAGTAATTTTTCGACATTAACGCGTTGAAAAAGATAAATGACCGCTTAAACATAATCAATTAAAAACGTAGAAAAAAATAATGTTATCGAACGATAAGGAAGAATAAAATATGTATTTGCCATAAAGAAGTTGAAATAGAATCGTACTATACTTCGTACAGAGGTAATTTAAGAGTATATGCATTTTTAAATATTACAGAATCTTTAGATTGATTAGGCAATTTAGGGAATTAGAAATTATTTAAGATCTTCGGGTAGATATCGTTATCTATTTCAACTAAGTTTTTTAAGTAGCCGGTATTAAGTAAAATTAATTATTTTTGATTAAAAGTTCGTTTATATAAAAATTACATTATTTGTCAGTATAAGAAACAATTTTAATTGTGCCATAAAAGCAGCACTGAAATATGAGAAATATTATGAAGGTGGCATTGTTAAATCAAAGTGGTGTTTTTAAATTCGTAGCTGTTCTTAGCCTTAATGCAATAATAATTTATAATTTTGTACTGTATAATAATTATGTAATATATATAATATATATAATATATATGTACATATAATGAATTTTATTACTTTTACATTAAAATTTTGAACATAAAACAAAATACTTATATATAATATGTATTTGAATGTGCCAATTATTTACCATGTTCATTGAATAAAAAATATCGTATTAACAATTAATGAATTATTTTTAATTCATATGAATTTTACTGTTAATTACTACGTCAATAATGGTAATAAGTTAATTTTTATTATAAATTTATTTTTAAAACCAATAACATATTAACGTATTGTAATTGCCTGTATCAATGAATACTGCAAAAGGTTGAGAATTTATTACTGGCACCTGTTTTTGGTGTTGAATTTAATTATGTACATTATGTAAATGAACGTGTTTTGTTTATTTATATTTTTAAAAACCCAATTTAGGTTCAATTTATTGATAATTATAATTAACGTAATATAACTAGTATGAAGTATGAATATGGACCCATTTTATACGATTTTATTTAAATCACCAACTTTAAGTTTGTTGGGTCAAGTATTTAATAAACACAACTTTTTTTTTCATGGAGAAAAAAAATTTAATTAATAAAAAATTAAATAAAATAAAAAACAAAAAATTGTTACCAAAATAAAATTAAATTATTTAGCATTCCGTTGAAATTATTATAATACAATATTCTGATGTGTTCTTATTGAAGACTCTGCTTACATAATGTAACTTAAGATTTTATTTTTTACATAGATATTTTATTTCAAAAAAGTTCATTTTATATTAGATATTATTTATATTTACTTTTTATGTACAAGTAAGTACCTACAAAGAAAAGTGTTAATATAGAATTAATATATAAAAGGATGTAAGAAAACGATTTATTATTCCCTCAAGAACTTATTAGAAAGTCATTTGATTAAACCATTGAGTAATAATATTTATAAGAGGGTCAGAATTCATAAAAGTAAATTTTAGAATTTTTTTCTCAAATAACTCAAAAATGACGACAATATTTTCAATGTATTGAATAAAAATTTCATACTCAAATGTGTTTATTCTTACAATAATTAAAATAATAAAATTAAGAATAAACACATTTGAGTTAAAACGTTTTACTTAATACATTCAAAATATTGTCATAATTTTTGAAAAAAATTTACTTGTATGAATTCTGTCCCACTTATAAATATTATTACTCAATGATTAAACTTTAAAAAAAAAAATTTAAAATCTAGGCAATAATATAAATAATACAAAGAAAATGCATGGTCAAAGGTAGAGTTTATTGTGTGAACCCGTATTTTTAAAAGAATACGGCCGTCATGGTGTAATGGTATTGCCCGTCTCACTAACCGTGAAAATTTGCAGAATAATCGTTGTTCATCAAAAGTTATCTATATTTATACTCTATTCCCTTGCATAAAAAAAATATCCTTTATTGGATTCTTATAATCTTAAAGTCTCATAATTAATCAATACAAATGTTTTCAAATTTAAGAACGATAAATAGTAGCAGGTACATGGGTCCATCAATGTCAATTGTTCGAACCTCAAAACTATTTAGGCTCCAACTGTGTTCAAAGATTGAGACTGAAAATAGATTTCGACTAATTTATCTATTTGTGTAGTTGCCAGATAAAGTAAACTTTAAGTAATAATTAGCCTCCGATTTTATCCAAGGATTTGATGAAAATTGGTATATGGATGAAGGCCTATTGTAGGAACGCAAAAAATGTGTTCTCCTCCAATTGTTCATTGAAAAGCGTTTATTAAAAAAAACAATTATAATATAACCTTCTTTGTACCTTTAATTTTGAGTAACATTATTTTAAAGGCAAAATGTTCTATATTTTACAAATTTGAACAAAAATTTTAGCTCTAGGCAGATATTGTTTTTATGGTTTTTATGTCTGGTTTTTCCTCAAAGTATACTGTATAAATATATAACTTAAATTTGTAAAAAGAACAAAAATTATATAAATTTAATATTCCTGGATATTAATTGTGATTTGTTCAAATATATTAGGTTTGACAATAATTAAATAACAAATTTTATTGCATTAAAAGGAACAATTTTTTGATTATAATTTATACAAATTTGTTAATAAAACTTAATATACTGTTCAGGCATATTCAGAATCCTCAATTTGTTGCACAAAAATATGTACCAATTGTTAATTTTTTATCAAATTAAATAAATAATTATGTTTAAATAGAATTTCCAAAATAAATTTAAACGAAAACAATTTTTTTTTTTCTCAATAGATATTATGTCGTGTCATGGACCCATCAAAGTATTTCGAATTAAAAGACAAACAGGTTGCCAACTGCATGTTTTAAAATTATTAAACTAGCTTTTGAAGGGAGTTTCTGAACTTGAAAAATTGATTGCAATTTTATGGTGTCGCGTCAATTCACCGAAAACACAATTCACCGAAAATAGTATTAAACACAATTCACCGAAAACACAACTCAACGAAAATAGTATAGTAGTAGAGGCGGTGTACAAACCTCCAAAATCGAAAGCTGTTTTGGGGCAAAGTCCCCGTTTCGGAGATATGGATGGTTTTTTGTTGAATTGTGTTCTCGGTGAATTGTGTTTTCGGTAAATTGTGTTTTCTGTGAATTGTGTATTCGGTGAATTGTGTATTTGGTGAATTGTGTTTTCGGTGAATTGTGTTTTCGGTGAATTGTGTTTTCGGTGAATTGTGTATTTGGTGAATTGTGTATTCGGTGAATTGTGTTTTCGGTGACTTGACAGAAAGCCCAATTTTATAATTATCACTTAATTTAATTATAGATAAGTATGAATTCTAGATATTTTATAACATTTTCCGTTGGGAAAATATGGGATGGTGACGAAATTCTTTATGCCAAAATTCTTTATCGAAAATACTTTTTTCAAAATTCACTATGGACAAAATCCACTGTGGACAAAATTCACTAGGGACAAAATTCATTAAGGACAAAATTCGCTATGGACAAAATTCATTAGGGACAAAATTCATTCGGGAGAAAATTCATTAGGGACAAAATTCTTTAAAAAAATATTTTTAATTAAAAAAATTAAAAAAAAAATCGCGCGATTTTTTTTTTAATTTTTTTAATTAAAAATATTTTTTTAAAGAATTTTGTCCCTATTTTTGTTTAAATATAAAATTTATCAACCTGCAATGCGATACCTACCTATATTTTACGTTGTTTCTTTATTTTTCCAATTTAGAGTAGGTTAGGTGGGGACCGACTAATCCTTGTCGTGATCCCCGTGTAACGCAGAGAGTGAATTGAATTTTAATAAAAATGTTGAATTTTACAAAAAGAATTTTTTCATAGTGAATTTTTATCCATAGCGAATTTTGTCTATAGTGAATTTTGTCCATGATAAATTTTTTCCATAGTGAATTTTGTCCATAGTGAATTTTAAAAAAGAAATTATTTCCGAAAAAGAACAATATTGTCCATTTGAATTATGGGATGAGGAATATCGTCAAGATCCCGGAAAATATAAACTCTTAGCATCTTAAATTTCTTTTCCGAGATTATAAAGTACAAATGTGGTACAGAACAAAAATATTTTTCTTTTTTAAAGTTTTCATTATAATAGTATGAGAACATCGTGTCGAATTCAACAAACTTTATGATCTAAAATTATGTGTGAAAGAAAATATCAAAGAAAGTTATAGACAAACTTTTATTTTAAAGTTTTGCTAAAATAAAATAAAATAAAATATAAATATTACAAGAAAAATAAAATAAATTTTTAACAAAGTAATTTATTTTGAATTTTATATTTATTGCTTTATGATTTTTTTTTTTAAGAAAAATTACTTATTCCCCTTTGACATAACGATAACAATAAAAAAAACAAAAATATCGAAGTTAGTATTTTTTTATGAGATGAAATAAAAAAAAAAGAATTGTTGGAAATCATCAAAATTGTTTTTAAAAAATGTTTAGATATTAAAAATGTGATTTGTACATATGCAAAGGTATACATTTATAGCTTGTGTAATGCACATACAAGTGCGATAATAAATTAATAATATTTGGTCTAATACAATAACAATAATATTTGTATTTGGGTTCATAATCACCAACATTATTATTTGTTCTTAAGCAGTGGTGGCTGAAAAATAAATTTTCAACCCTCGCGCCCTAGGCAGATTTAATACATATCGCCCCCTTCCTCTTCACCCTAATCGTGTATCACAAAAACAAATCTTACGTTAAATTTTGTTTATATTAAACATGCATTATATTTTATAACGTGAACCTAAATTTAAAAAAATATATATTTTTGGACGAGTAGAGTGCTGACTACTATAGATATTGTGTATTGCCGACTATTGTCAATTTTCTAATACTGTTGATTTTAACAAAATAAATTTTAAAATTAAAGAAAATAATTTTAAATATTTAAAAAAATTATATGGATTTAGCAAAACGGACTTTGGCGCCCCAAATTTGCTTGGCGCCCTAAGCGATCGCCTAGTTCGCCTATATGGTAGAGCCACCACTGTTCTTAAGACAGAAAATATAATAAGTAATTACGGTGGAGGGCTCTTCCGCCGGACAATAATTTGTAAGTAAATACTTCTTACAAACGTTTTATCAAACGTTTCATCCGCACGCGCACCAATACATAAATTGTTCTACCACTTCGAAGCGATATTCAGCTACTTGTACTTGTCCTTATTGATTGCCTTACGTTCTTGACGGCCGGTGCATTCCTACCAATTATATCGATGTCATTTGCATGTTCTAGTAGTTTAGTGCGTAAATGATTTTTTCAAGTTTCACTTCGCCTGTTTCGGGATGATCTACTTGTCTTAAACTGATAAATTTATTAGTTTGGGTTAGAATCCAAATTCTCTCATGGCTATCCACTTTTTATATATTAGTATATAAAGCTCAAAAATTGTAAAGATCTGTAGTGATTGATTATTTTTTCTGTCAAATTTATTTTCATGGAAAACTAATTTTAATTAAAAGTCTATTTTTTGCATAAAATAGATGATAAAAAAGTTCAAGGTTTATTACAGACTTTTTTATTTTTAAGTATAATTAATGAGCAAACATTATTCTTTCACAAGAGATGTCCAAATTGTTTAATATTAAATTCAACGTATTTCAAATGGTATCGTGCAACATCAGGATTAATTACGAAAACAGCTAGAATACTTTGATGTGAAAAAAAAGTAAATTAATAAATACATAAGATTATACTTCTCTAGTGTGATATAATTATTGGACTCAAAAATTTAAAAGCATCGCCGAAAGGGTAAAAAATTATCCCAGTACAATCAGTTTAGTTTAGAAATATTTAATAGTTTTGTTTCTCAACCCATTCCGAAGTTGGAAAAAAATTTGAAATATTGCAGTTAGTTTTTATTGATTAAGTTTTTCTTCTAATTAAAATATTCCTGTATTGATTTTCCCTCACTCAATTTATTGATCTAACGTTACACAATTTCTTCTCAAACTCATAAAAGCGTGAGAACAAAACAAAAAAAAAACAAACATGCAAAAATATATATAATAAATATAAATAAAATAAAGTTTTCAATGAAATCAATTTATCTAAATTTAAAATACTATATTTTCTCTCTGCAATAATTCAATAAGTATTAAATTTATTGTTTAAATTTTTGCTTCCGGAAGGTAATAAAATTAAATTTTCGAATAGATTGAACAAAATAATTGGAATATAACTTCAATCTTTAAATACAATTTTCATTTTATTTATGTTTTTTCTCTATTTTTTATTATGAAGAATTTGCGATTTTTTTCTAAAGATAAAAAGGATATGTTATGTATAATAAATAGAAAAATATGGGGATAATATACATTAAAGCTTCAATATATAAATATATATATGTAAGAAATTTTTTAACGGAATACGTTTATCCTTTTTTATTCTAAAACATCCCGGAATAAATACTACATACATATTTTCATTATTTGACATAATCTTTGAATTTACGTAGGTATTTTATTGTACATTTTCCTACATAAATGTACTTTAATAATGTTTGTTAATAAAGAGAAAAGAGTGCATGATAATAATATCACACTTTGTATATTGAATTTGGCAGCTTAAAGTGTCAGTACTCATATTTATAGTAGGCAAAAACATGATTTTTTCGTATAAATTATGTTGCTTTGAATTGTTTCGGGACTTTCTAAATGAGAAAGTATAAAACTTAAGGATTTATAAGAATATTTTTCTTATTCTTCTCGTGAAATTTACCTCAAAAATTATAGGTTTGTTCCACAATGTGGAAGATGTGTACTGGAATACAAGGCATTTCCCAAAAAGGTTCTGGACAATAAAATAAATTGTTTATTTCAACTGATTTGAATAAAATACCAAAGATATTTTCAAATTAAAAATTGAAAACCATTTAAGCAAAATTTTTCACAAATCAACACTTTTTTTATGGTTTAAATAGTATTAAAAAAGTATAAGAAAAATTTATATGAAAAATAAATTTGGATTACTGGGAATAAGTATTCTGTAAATAACAAAAAGGTTTTTCAACGAATGGTGAAAAAAAAAAAAATAAATAAATAAGTAAACAGATAGAAATAATAAAAAACATTGCTGAAGAAAATTTGTTTTTCCTACAAGAATTTATTACTATTCGTTATTAGCTTTTAAATGGATATTCTATTTTGAGACCGTTTTCCATCAAAAATGAGAAAACAGACTACGTGTTTTCACTTTCTGTCAGTCCGTCTGTTCGTCTGTCTAACGCTGACTTAAACGCTTATAACTTTTAAACAACTTGGCCAATTTCGATCAATCGTTCTCTTTCAGCTCAGCTAAATTATTTCAGATTTCGGAGCTAGACGCTCTCAATAGGTATAAATAATTTTCATATAAAATTTTTATAAATTTTACGAAAGTTTGGATGAATTCTGATTAAATAAGTATTTAGGTATAGATTGATGTCGATTTTAGGAGCTTAAAAAATTGGTTAGAGAGCGAAGACTCGAACTAGGGTTTTAGATTTTGTTTAAAATTGTTATAAAATTAAAATTTTTTGAAAATAAAATTCATAATATACCGATATACTTAATATTTACAGTTCAATTACATAACCGCCTAGTATTCAATTTGCAAAAAAAATTTGTGAAGTTTCAGTATTTATAGGTTAACTACCAAAATATTTTTTCGCCATTTTTAATAATGTTCCAAAAAGTTTTTAAGAAAAAATTAAAACTCGATTAATTTCGAGCAAAACAAATATATATTATATATTTTTGGATTCCATATTTCAAGGGTCGATATCGAGTCAAAATATATATTTTGTATGTAATACAATCTGAAATACACATTATTATAAATCTGATGATATATACCACTAAATTATCCAATATTGTGGTATTTCATTAAAATTATTAGAACTATTTTGTGGTTAAACTAAATTGCATTATTAATTCATAATTTAAATGAATAAATTATTAAACATTTATAAATTTAACAAATTGGTTATTATATGTACCAAATTAATTAAAGGTAGATTATATTTAACGATGACATTGTAGAAAAAAGAAAAGGAAAAATAAAAATGAAGGCAAAAGCATACTATCAAAATTATGCTTTATTATGCAACTTAACTTTTGTTACGATATTAACAAAAAAAAAATTTCATTCACATATTTTTTTTTGCGGTTTTGAAGTCTTATAATTTTATTACCAAAATTTTTAAAGAAAATATAATATAATTATATTTTTCATAAAATATCCCAGGTCCTTTTTTTTTGTTATTTTTAACAGGTTTTTTTTTTTGTTCATCATTAGTTACATTTTTTCGCAGCATTAATCTGCATATCTATCAATCATTGTGTCGTGTTAAGCTATAAAATAGGCAGTAAAGAATAAAAACAATCCAACAAAAAATTACAATAAATGTTAGTTTTTCCAATTGTTTTTTAAGCCATTATAAAATTGTAAAAAAAATAAAATGAAATAAAAATTATATAAATAATGTTTTTTAAGTTTGTTATACAATTGGTGATTTTTTCAAGACTACTCTCATCAAAGATGATCTGTCACAAAAAAGTTTGATTCAACTAATATAAAACCAAGATTAATATGCATATAAGCTGGTACCGGCCCTATTCATTGTTTTCTTATTAATAATATTTTTTTAGATAATAAATTTTACTTGGTACTTGGAATATTTAAAAAATAAAAAAAAACATATATTTTTGGCTATTAATTTTATTTTAAACATTTTATCATTTATCTAAAATTATAATCAGAAAAATAAAATAATTTGATTTAAAAAAAAGACTGCAAAAGATTTGAAACTTGATGAAAAATCAATCATTTTATTAAAAATAATAATAATAATAATAATACAAATAATATATTTTATATAAAATATAATATATAATAATAAAATAAACATTTATTCTAGAATTAAAAATGACAAAATCGTAGAATTTTATCATATATTGAGTTTTCAAGACTATTAGTCAATCAATAATATTTTCGATTGACATCATACGTCCACCCATTTTAATAATTCAACTTATTTTCTTCTGTATACGAATAAAAAAGCTATTTGTTGATGTCTAAAAAGTCATGTACCTGAAACTTAATTATAGTAATAATAAAAAAAATGTAAACAATGTTTACTACTCAGCATCATAACAACCTATATATATAAAACTCTGCTGATTATTTAAAGTACGACAGTTAATGATTGTGTGTTGTAATACAGTTATCTGTGTTTTATTTATACCAGCTCACACTTTTAATGATTTTTGAAATCTTCCGAAAAATTTACCTAAAATGGATTTTATTACTGTAAGGTACATTATATTTCAAAATGGCAACACCAAACTATTCATTTCCGTTTTCGCTTTTTATTTGGATTCGAATTCGATTTACACTAATCTAAAGTTTAAGATTATGAATAAAACCATAATCGCGAATTTTTTTAATGTGGCCTTAAATCTGATTTCAAATGAACATTAATTCATTTTCCAATTTAGCACAGAAAACTATTTTTTTTGCACTTTTTTTGATAATATAAAACATTTTTAAAATGGTGTTGCTTTCATTTACCACGAATTAGTGAGTTCAAACCTTAATTTAAATATGTATATGTTAAAAAAAAATTGATTTATCTTTTTTTGACGCATTTAAATTAAAAACGTTGAAAGTCACACAAACAATATTTATAAGAAAATATAATTTGGAGTGTTTCCAATCTTTTTGCAAAAGAAATAGACAACCACAATTTTCTTAAAAAATTTTTGAAAAGAAAAAAAAATATTATTTCGATTATCTTTTCGGTTACACTTACTGAATTTTTGGCAAAGGTGAATAGGTAAATGTACAGAATTTGTCTTACAAAAGAATAAAGTTCCAAAAGCTATTAGGATTATGCGGTTATGCTTTTTTACTATTATGATGAAACATTTACAAACTAAGAAATTTTATAAATGGAAGCAATAAATATGTAAACTCTTTTTACATATACAATATAAATGTTTTTAGAACCTAATGTATCTTTGATAAATCTTATTTTGTCAGTAAAAAATTGGAAATTATTTAAAAATTATTTAAAAAAATTATTTATATAAATTGTAACTATACTCATAAAGTTGATTTAAAACTTGTAATTTTCAAAATAATGTCTGCCAGCTACGCCCAATTTATAAAAGAACATTTCCTAAATATTTGAATGGCATTAGAGGAAAGAGCAGATTTGAATTTAAGGGTATTATTGTATGTATTGCACCTATAATTAAATATATTTATTCGCTCTCTAAATTTTATGGTGGATTTTTTGTGTGTTTATTTCTGCACAATACTTTTATGATTGATTTCAACATTTTAGTTAAATGTATCATGTCGTTAATAAATTTTTAGAATTATTTTAGTGAATACCAAAAAGTCTGGGAAGATGATTTTGGTGGATTTGAAAAAAAAAAAAGAATTTTTGAGCAGAAATTTTATTATGGAACTGAATGTTGGAGATAAAAATTATTATTAAATACATTTTCTACATTATGGAGCATTTAAAACTGAAATTTGTAATAATCTGAGTCGAGAATAGGATTTACATTCTTAAGAAATAGTTGACTTTTTTATGAGTGAAATCTGTTTACAACAAAACAAAATTCCGCTCAATAGATCATCTCCAGTACCAATAGTTTAAGGGGGGAAGTCTATGTAGAAGCCTCAAAATCGGTCATTTTTTAAACGTATTTTTAAAGATGATAAAATAATTATATTGTTTTGAAATTTTAACACAATTTTATTTAACCTTTTAACAGTACAAAAAAAAAAATTTTTTTTTTTTTTTCCAAAATGGCGGCTCAGGATCATTTTTTGTCGGCTGCCTACGACGCGAGGTTCCAAACTGCTGCATTTATCACTCTCAATCTATCGATCAGAAACAAAAAAATTGAAGTGTTTTCTTTTATAAGATATTAACGGAAAGGATAAACCTAAAGAATTAAAAAAAAAAATATAATAATAAAATTCATTATAAAATAAGCCTTTGAAAAAAAAGTTAGAATTTAGGGGTATTTTTGTGACATTTTTATCCCCTAAAAAGTAATTAATCAACGCGAAATATCAAAAGTTTTAGGTTTATCCTTCCGGTAGTAATGTAGACGTAGAGAAAGGCCTCTCCAAAATTCAAACAAATCGGTTTTTGAGTTACAACACGAGCAGTTTTTAAAAATACAGTTTCGAGATAATCGCGTTTAAAGTTTTAGTTCAGGCAAATGACTAGTTTAAGTTACTCCATTCAAATAGCTATAACTCAGCAAATATTCGAAATTTTTCTTCCCCCTTTCGTCAGTACACGCTCAATATATCATATTTTCAGATTATCGAAAAAAAAAAATCGATTTTTTGAAAATTTTATTGGACTTCCGCCCTTAATAGAATTTAAAAGTGCATATACATATAGTATTATTTAAGATTTAAATTGTTGTAAATTTTAGAAAGGCAATAATTTACAGAAAAAAATTATTTACTTTTTGCCTTTTGGGCATATTATCGTGATAGACTTAATTTTGAAACTTATTTTCCCAAATGAAGTTCCCAGTCCTTAAAGTTGACAAAGAAATCATATAAAAATTTGTATGAATAATTTGTTAATGCCAACTTTCATGAAGTTCTTAATTTAAGTTAATAAAGATACTAAAAATTTAAGAATGATACATTTATGTATACACGATATTTGTACAAAATTTAATAATCTGGAAAAAAATTCTACACATTTTCTTAAAATTGCTGTAATAAAAAAATTGTAGCATAATTTGTATTTATTTATGATCTTATACCATACAGTTTAACATTATATTAAATTGAAACTGTAGTATTTTGAATTGTTTCATAAAGGTCAAAATTAAAATTAATGGTAAGAAAAATATTTGTAAGTGAAAAAAATCACGTTTTAGTTCATTAATTTGTGTTTGAATTAATAACAAAGTTAGAAAATTATCAAAGTCTGAAAAAAAAGTTTTCAGACATTATATTGCTTGGCGTAGTATTTTGTGTTTGAGAATCCAAATTAAAATTTAAACTTGAACTTGACGATGAATTTTATAATTAAAAGATGTTCTCTATTGATGTTAAACTATTTCAATTTCTGTGTTTTTTTATTCAAGAAAAATACATAAGCATATAAACACATAAAAACCTTTAGAAATATATTCAAATCTTTATTACATAGCGGCAAAACAATTATTTGCCTTCAAAATTGATATAATTTTCAGAATTACACAAAATTAGAATTCATAATTTTTTTTCATTAAATTTATTTTCAAATCTCTGGTCAATGTGGCGACTGTAAGATTAGGCTTTTTTTATTGAGCATATTAACTAAGTATAATATATATGTATGTGAAGTAAAAATAATTTCGGCAGATTTATGTGTATTAAACAAGATTACAATAATTGTAATTAAATTTATATAACTTGTGTAAGAAGAGGATACGTACATTGTTTGTGATTTAACATATTTTCTACAACGAGGCCAGTATTAACATTAAAATGCTTTATACATTCAAACTTTTCATAAATATATTTTTTTATTAAGCAAATATTATAATAATAACATTTATTTATTTAGCCTACATCTACAATTTTATAATTTAAACTAGTTATACATTACTACTATAACTACGAAGTTTCACTTTTAAATTATTCTCAGATGAGATAAAATCATTGATTTTTGCCGTCCATAATTTTTCTGTTTCTGTGGTGTTTGATTCTTAAAGCGAGACGAGTTATTGAAAATTAAGTCATAAAAGAACTCTAGAATTTTCATTTTCCTATTTTTATTATAACTATAACTATATTTTTCATAAAGTAAAACAAAAAGGGTTTTGATTACAATTTGCAATAACCAATATAAATGGAAATAAACTCAATTTACTGAAGAGTCATTAATATCAATTATACGTCTGAACAGACTTTTTAATTAAATTTACCTTAAAATCTATTTATGATTTATTCTTTGTCTGCTGAATTGAGAAAAATTTAATTAAATTATCCGTGAGGAAAATAGTATTAAAAAAAAATAATAATTATTAGCAGGGTATAATTATTACAAGGAACAAAAGCATTTTCACTAAGGATATATAGAATCTAAATTCACAAGCTATGAAATTTTAAATTATTTGAATGCATTTTTCAATGAAATATTCCTCAATAGCTTCACTAAGTTTTCATTTGTTTGGAGATCTGCATCGTAGACTTAATAAAAATGGTGTTTCTAATCATTTCGAAACAACATGAATTAACATATTCATTAGTTTATCTCATGGCCTAGCAATTAAACGATAGCTAAAATTTTTGAAGAAATCCATTTATATTAGCTTTAATTACAGCAGATGTCAATAATTGAAACAAATTTTTTTATCAATTATATGATTTTGCATTTAATGAAAGATAACAATTTTAGTCAACTGTTAATATAAAATTTATGTTGTTAATATAATTACCACAGACCACCTAATAAATAAATTTGTGTACACAAAATAATTTAGTAATTAATTATAAAACCACCTGCTTAATGTCCTTAATTTGTAACACACAATTACTTAAAATGAAAATATGAAAAATAAAAATATAATAATTTGAAATAATATGTAAACACTGCATACTTGTTGTATGTATATCTATATGTAGTACCATATATCTATATTAAATTCAAATGAATCTCAAATATTGAAATGAAAAATAATTTTAATTTCTAAAAAATCTTATCTTGAAAAGTCATGAAGGTTAAAATTTGCAACAACAATCGATTTTATATGAAATGTTTTTTTGTTGTGTGGCAACTAATGTACGATTTGTTCCATTAAAATACAAAAACTTCAGAAGTTCGAAATAATACATTCTTTGATTAACCCAATATACCATCGCGCCAGTTCGCAAAGAAATGTCAAGTATTTGTACTGGCATGGGCGTCGATTACTGAACCGGCCTACAAGTTCACTCATAGTTAACATATTTTTGGCACACCGGCTTAAAATATGCCTCCGACTTGTTTGTTAGTTTTGAAACTAACCTGAACACCAATAAACAGGAGTTTGTCCCGGCCGCCAGTTTTAAGGTCAGCTGAAAAGACCAATTTAAATTACCGACTTTTGTGTCGGATATTGAACTATGTTCTAAGTCGAAACAAATATTTGACCTCGCAGTCTATCTTATTTTTGAGTGTAGGCGACTTATTACGGTAATCTTTCTCTTCAAACAGTTACTGGTTGTACATAAATGTCAGTTTACGTAAAGCTGACACAGCGTCAGTTATTTGTGTACAAATAACTACTATAAATTGCTTTATTATATGTTGGTAATTCAAAGAAAATTGCTAGGCGTACATAAGCGCCAGTATATAGACATGGTAACACCGCCATAATTATTTGTTATTGTTTGCTATTATTGACATTTAGTTTCATATAATTTTCTACTGAAAGAGTTTAAATTGAATAAAATAAATAAAAAAAAATTAAGAAAATAAATAAAAAATAACAAAAAAGGTAAGTTTATTTTTTTTTATTTATATTTTATTTAATTTTTTTTTAGATAAACAGTAAGAGCCGTCTTTTGAAGAATTTCCGGGAATTCGTTGTTTGGGGAGGTCGGCGTGGGTAACTACAGTTTCCTTGAACCCCTCAGAATGGGCTGAAACTTGGAGGGGAGGTAGAGGCGGTGCCCAAACTCCCAAGACTGAAATCAGTTCTTGGGGCAAAGACCCCGTCTCGGAGATAGGCCCCACCAAAGTTTTCATACCTTTTGTATGGGAAATTTTTTTGTTTTTGCTCGATTTGCCCAATTTTTTTGTAGAGAGTATAGGGGGTGTCACAAAACAAGAGGGGGGGGTGGGGGCCGGCGGTGTTTGCGGTTTTATGAAGTTGCAATTATTGTTGTTTTTGTTTGAATAGGTAGGGACCTACCTATGTCCTAGGTACCTAATCTATTTTAGAAAATTGTTTATTCAAATAAAAGGAATTATATTTTAGATTGAACTATACGATTACCTATATTACCTAAAAAAAAAAAATTTTAATTCAAATTTTATAATTTTTTTCTTTGTAGGTATTATAGGTTCAAATCGATTAGGTACTTGACCTATGGAAGTTGTTCTGTGGATGAATACAGTTGGTCCATATGCTAATCGGCAAGAGACTTATGCATATTTTTCATTACCATTTTGTGTTGGTAATAAGCCGTCAATCAGTCATTATCATGAAACCCTTAGTGAGGCACTTCAGGGTGTTGAATTAGAATTTAGTGGCTATGAAATGGAATTTAAAGGTGTGATAATCAAATCATTGAATTCGGAATTTAATAAAAACAAAAAGCCAATGATCAACTAAAAGAACTTAGTTCTGTTATTCCTATATATATAACAAATATATTTTTTTAGTTGATGTTCCAACAAGTGTTATATGTATGGTGGAACTTACTGAGGAGAAAGCAAAAGCCTTTACATATGCTGTTAAAAATGATAATTGGTAAATTTGTGAAAGAAAATAATAATTCAGGTTTAAATTTTTTTAATTTTTTTTTTCAGGTATCAAATGTATATTGATGGTTTACCAATTTGGGGAAAAGTTGGTGAAAAAGATCTTAAAGAAAATAAATTTTATATTTATACGCACAAAAGATTTGATATTGGATATAATGGTAAACAAATTGTTGATGTAAACTTGAATACAGAGAAAAAAGAACTGCTAAAATAAAATTTTCTTATGAAGTTAATTTTAAACCTAGCAATATCAAATTTGAAGATCGTTTTGATAAATATTTTGATCCAAATTTTTTCCAACACAGGGTAAGTAATAAGTTTAACGCATACTTATGGAAACGATCAGAATAAAATAAAAGGTTTTAGCTATTTAAAAAAACCTTAACAGAGACAACCTTGTATTATTATTGTTTTTCTCTGTTAAATTTTTATTTCTATTGTGGTTGTTAAATATTTTATATAGAAGCGCCAGAAAAATTAATATTTCTCGATTTTTAACAACTTATTTGATAATTCTTCCGAAACTCCTCATAATTAATTAAGTTTATTTAGTTAATTTAGTTGTAATAACTATTATCATCGTCAACTTTGTAAATGAATACTAGTTAATTTTTGAGGCGTTATTCAGGCATTCTTGAGTGCTTTGTAAATTATGAACATTTTGAAACATTTTTGAATGAAAACCTTTGTAAATATTTTTTGTTTTAGATTCATTGGTTTAGTATATTCAACAGTTTCATGATGGTAATATTTCTAGTTGGTTTAGTTTCGATGATATTAATGAGAACTTTGAGAAAAGACTACGCCAGATACAGTAAAGATGAAGAAATGGATGATATGGTAGGTTTTTTTTATTAATATTGTGATTAATCTTACTATCTTACTAAAGATTAAAATCTACGAATAATTTAAAAATTTATTTAATTTTGCGGTTTAGAAAATAATGTTTTTTTAAATATATTTAGGAGCGAGACTTAGGCGATGAATACGGTTGGAAGCAAGTGCATGGTGATGTTTTTAGATCGCCATCTCATACACTATTGTTCTCGGCTTTAATTGGTGCCGGTTACCAGCTTACATCCGTTGAATTTTCTGTTATAATTTTTGCAATCATTGGAGAATTATATACCGAGTAAGTCCTTCAGCTTCTTGAATTATAAATATTTAAGTGCTGGAAAATATAATTTATTTCTTTTTGTCTTCATATTTTTTTTCCCTTTTAGACGAGGTTCAATGCTATCAACTGCGATTTTTGTTTATGCTGCAACATCACCAATAAATGGATATTTCGGAGGATCTTTATATTCTCGACTTGGTGGCAGAATTTGGATACGACAAATGTTGGTGTCCGCATTTATGGTGCCTTTTTTTGTTTGTGGTACAGCTTTTTTTTATAAATTTTATTGCCATCTATTATCATGCATCAAGAGCAATACCATTCGGAACAATGGTAGCAGTAACATGTATTTGCATATTTATAATTTTACCAATAACATTAGTTGGTACAGTTGTTGGCCGAAACTTAGATGGTCAACCAGATTATCCATGTCGAGTTAACGCAGTGTCCCGTCCAATTCCTGAGAAGAAATGGTTTATGGAACCAGGTATTATTATATTATTAGGGGATGTTTTATCGTTTGGGTCAATTTTCATTGAAATGTAAGATTTGCAAATAATTTTGCTTACAAACCCTTAACAGCTTAATACTAGAATCTGTTTTTGGTATAGAAAATCAAAGAAGTGTAAAGAAAAGAATAGTTCTGGTGATTAAAATACTTCCTTGAATAAGAATATACGAATTGACGAAATAGTTAAGATAATGACACTTAGAAACAAATTCCTAGTTATATAATTTGGACCTTAATTATTATTTATTTTTAATTAATTTTTTTTTCTTGATCAAAACTTAATTAAAACAATTTTAATAAATTATTTACATTATGCAAAGATAGTTTAATATCCAAAAAAATTAATATGTCTACATTGCTGAATAGTATTATTATTTTATTAGGTACTAAATATGAAATTTCAGCTTTTTCGAAAAATTTATCTTCAGTGTTCGAGAATCTAATACGAAAAAATCTCAATCAATATTTATTTAATAGCTGATCTGCCGATAACTGTGTATGAATATAAAAAAAAAATTTGTGTTTTAGAATTATGTATGTACATAAAAATAAAGAAAAGAAACATAACAATTTGTTAGGGGGATTTCGGTGAGTTTTTGTGAATCCTCAGATTTTTAAATTATTAATACAGTTTCCTGTGAAAGAACAACAATTGTTTTTAAGTTTCATTATCATTACTATCTACTAATAATTAGAAATAACAATTATTGATAATATATATTTTTTTTATATATTTTTAACTTCGTTTCAGGTACTTCATTTTTACATCCTTCTGGGCCTACAAAATTTATTATGTTTATGGTTTTATGTTATTAGTATTTTGTATTTTAATGGTTAACAGTTAACAGTTTGTGTGACAATTGTATGTACATATTTCCTTTTAAATGCTGAAGATTACCGATGGCAATGGACAAGCTTTCTGTGCAACTGCAACAGTAATTTGCGTTTATGCATATTTGTTTTATTATTTCTTCTTTAAGACGAAGTAAGTACAGAAAATTTATAAATATTCAAGAACTAAGAAAGTGTGGGAATTACTTTTCTTTTTCGATTTTTATTATTTTTATGTTAAATAATTATCATATGAAGTACATAAGAAATGTATTTTTGAAAAATAGATTCGATAATTTTAATATTAATTACTAAAATCTTTCGTTTATGAAAATTTCTGTTTTAATTTTTATAAGAGAATTTATGTTAATTTGTTTGTTATTATTATTTTTATGTTAAATAATAAATAGTATTTCAACATTAACTGTATCTGATTCTTATTTTTGCCATTTTGGTTACAACAGTTTTTTTTTACTTTAGCAAAGTTACCATTAAATGAGCTGACATTTTGTTAATTGATGTTAATGTTAATTGTAAAATATACTTTAATATAAGCTCACCATTTTTGTCCTCCTAAAAGGAGGGCCTATTCAGAATATTTTTAGTTTTTCGCAAATATCTCGAAAATATGAATGGGTAAAAAACGCACCGTTTTCGAAATATTTGCGAAAAACTAAAAATATTCTGAATAGGTCCTCCTTAGGAGGACAAAAATGGTCAGCTTACATTAAAGTATGTTTTACAATTAACATCGACGGCAGTCATAGAATTGTCCTTCGATGTCCGTCATATAAGTGACATTTAAGTAAGATTTACAACTAGCTTAGTAGTCAGCCTGATAACTGATCCTGGAGACAGTTTTAATTCTGACTTATATGTTAGTTTCATAACTAACGGCTACGTCAGCTTTATTCTTTACCTTAATGCTTGTCGTATACCTAACGTTCAGTCGTAATTTACGGTTACAAATAACTAGCTCGAAGGCACTTGATGTATGGGCAATGTCAGTTATTTGTCACCTATATACGATCCATGTCGTACTTTTTATATATCCTTGTGGCTAACGTGTTCATATCATTAGTATACTAAGTTAGTTAACAAATGATGTTTTTTATTTCCGATGAACTAGACAAATAACTGACTCGTGGTATATTGGGTAAGTTATTAAATTAATTTTTAAGTTTTGATTTGATTTTATCTTTTAAAGAAAATTCTCTAAAAATAGACTTGATGAAAATATTTTTTGTTTTATTGTTATTATATACATTTTATTTCATTATAATTTTACAACGATGATAGATTTAAAATTCGGGTGTTGAAGACATTTTGCCTAATTCCATTTGGCAAAAAAGACACTTCGCAAAAGAACCATTTCGCAAAACGGATAGTTAACAAACGTTCGCTTTAGCCTAATGAGACAGTTAACAAGGGTGTTACCCGAATCACCGAAAGACATTTCGCAAAAAGACATTTTGCCTAATTCCATTTGGCAAAAAAGACACTTCGCAAAAGAACCATTTCGCAAAACGGATAGTTAACAAACGTTCGCTTTAGCCTAATGAGACAGTTAACAACTTTCCAGTTAGCATAAGGACATTTCGCAACTACTACTTTTGGCAAAATATACATTTCGCAACTACCCTTTTTGGCGTAATTCACATTTCGCGCGCACGCGCGAAATGTGAATTACGCCAAAAAGGGTAGTTGCGAAATATATATTTAGCATGCACTAAAATATGTTGCATTATCATAAATGCATATTATTAAATTAAACAATTCCAATTATATGCATTTTAATTTTAAGAAATTTTATTGAATTTTTAATATCTGTTTTTTTAATATAGTTAATACAGATCCAGTTTGTAAATATAAGAAATAATATTAAAAAATTAATATATATTTTTTTTAATATTCAATACGTACATAACCAGTATGTACAATTAGAAAATTAATATTATTATTTAAAAAAATTATTTCAATTTTAAATTCTCGGCAATCAAAAATAATAGTTTGACTTCCCTATAATCGTCTTTTCTTTTCAAAATATTTTAAATTTTTTTATCTTTTAAGTAATATTTTGTTTTTTGTTACTGCTGGTGGCCCACCCATTTCAAATTTTATTATTTCAGCCGTTACATACAATATTTCTTTTCGGATTTCATCCATGAGCCTACATGCTTTTTTTTTACAGTTAAAAAAACCTTTAATATTCTATTCATCATATTTGTGCAATATAAAAAAATTTGTTAAACTATACTTTTGCGAGGTGTCTCAATTAATATAATGTTGTGAATTGGTATTTTGAGAAATATCTTTTTGCGAAGTGTCGCATTAGGCCAAATGGAATTTTGTTAAAGAGTTTTTTTTGCGAAATGAAGATTTGCGAAACATACAAATTTGATAAGTGGCTTTCGGCCACATAGACTTTTGCAATATGGAATTTGCAAAGAGGCCCGCTCCCGTTAACAACTTTCCAGTTAGCATAAGGACATTTCGCAACTACTACTTGTGGCAAAATATACATTTCGCAACTACCCTTTTTGGCGTAATTCACATTTCGCGCGCGCGCGCGAAATGTGAATTACGCCAAAAAGGGTAGTTGCGAAATGTATATTTAGCATGCACTAAAATATGTTGCATTATCATAAATGCATATTATTAAATTGAACAATTCCAATTATATGCATTTTAATTTTAAGAAATTTTATTGAATTTTTAATATCTGTTTTTTAATATACTTAATACAAATCCAGTTTGTAAATATAAGAAATAATATTAAAAAATGAATACTTAATGTATATTTTTTTTAATATTCAATACGTACATAACCAGTATGTACATATTAGAAAATTAATATTTTTATTTAAAAAAATTATTTTAATTTTAAATTCTCGGCAATCAAAAATAATAGTTTGACTTCCCTATAATCGTTTGACTTCCCTATAATCGTCTTTTCTTTTCAAAATATTTTCAATTTTTTTATCTTTTAAGTAATAATTTGTTTTTTTACTGCTGGTGACCCACCCATTTCAAATTTTTTTATTTCAGCCGTTACATACAACATTTCTTTTGTGATTTCATCCATGAGCCTATAAAATCCTACATGCTTTTTTTTTACAGTTAAAAAAAACCTTTAATATTCTATTCATCATATTTGTGCAATATAAAAAAATTTGTTAAACTATACTTTTGCGAAATGTCTCAATTAATATAATGTTGTGAATTGGTATTTTGAGAAATATCTTTTTGCGAAGTGTCGTATTAGGCCAAATGGAATTTTGTTAAAGAGTTTTTTTTGCGAAATGGACATTTGCGAAACATACAAATTTGATAAGTGGCTTTCGGCCAAATAGACTTTTGCAATATGGAATTTGCAAAGAGGCCCGCTCCCTTAAAATTCGACCAAAGCAATTCCATGGTTGTAGATGAATTTACTTGGGTAGTAGAATTTCAATTTTTTCGCGCGTTTTAGTCGAATTCTTTTTATTTCAATTGCTTGTGTTTTAGTCGACTTAGGAACGCTGAGTTTTAATCGAAATTCTTTATTTTATTTAGTTTTGTGCAGATCTTTTTTAATTTTCTGCTTTATTCAATATGTTACGAAGCCTCTATTTTCTCAGTGTGGCGAAAATTGTATGAACTAAAAAAAAATTATTTTCATAAGCATTAACATCCCAGACAAATTTTATCATATAAATTGAATATTTTTTCTAAATATTAAAGACCGTCTCAGACAAAATTCAAAAACAGAAATATTTTCATGCTTAACAAACAGCAAATAAGAGTTCTTCAACAAAGGACGAATAATGATAATAAAAACATCATAAAGAAAATTAAATGTCTTTAGGCAAATTGGGATTGAAAAACAAAAAATACATACAGCTATGGCCAGAGAAATAGGACATTTTTTTTTTTTTTTATGAAATCGTTTTTTTTTTAAATTCTGCCTTAATTGTATAATATTTATTTATCGAAAATTTGAGGGGATATAATTCACTGTAAATATTACAAATAATTTTACGGTTATCATTGCAATTGTTGTTTTTTTTCATTGTTATATTTATTCTTAACGTTTTTTGCGTGGTCATAGAAATAGGACATTATTTGCAAATAATTAGTAAAAGTGGTGTCAAGCAAATATTTTTTTTAAAGTTTGAATAAATTTTTTAGGAAAAATTAAATTAATAAATAAAATTAAAAAAATAAGTCAAATTTTAAAATAATATGGGTCGTGGTAATCACTGTTCTTCGTCTCAAAGAAAAATAATTTGCCACCTTCAAAAACAAGGTAAGAGTGTCGCCGAAATAGCCGTTATAATGGAGTGCTCTAGGAATATGGTATATAATGCAATAAAATTAGCTAGGCAAAATCCAAATGATCCATTTAAAAATAAAAATAGAAAACCACCACCAAGAAAAACAACTAATACGATAGATAGAGCAATAGTCAGAAAGTCAAAGAAAGATCCATTTAAGTCCTCCCGAGTAATCTCAAATGAAATTTTTGAAGAAAATCAGGTAAAAATATCGGCAAGGTCAGTGAGACGACGTCTAAATGAAGCCCAACTTTTTGGACGCTTGAGTCGAAAGAAACCGCTCTTGACAAAAAAACATATAAAAAAAAGGTTATCTTTTGCAAAAATGCATAAAGATAAACCCATTTCTTTTTGGAAAAAAGTGTTCTGGAGCGATGAAACCAAAATGAATTTAATTGGACCAGATGGAAGGACTTTTGTACATCGCCCAAAAAGTCAAGCTCTTAACCCAAGGTACACACAGAAGACTGTTAAGCACGGTGGTGGGAATATAATGGTTTGGGGAGCATTTTCATGGTATGGTGTAGGCCCAATTGTGAAAATTGAGGGAAAAATGGATAAACATCAGTACTTGAGCATATTAAAGGACCATATGGAGCCATTTGCTTTCGAGTCTCTGCCAGTATCTTGGACATTTATGCAGGACAATGACCCAAAACATTCCTCTAAAATTGTGAAAAATTGGTTTTTTGAAGAAAAAATTACTGTTTTAGATTGGCCAGCTCAAAGCCCTGACCTTAATCCGATAGAGAATCTGTGGAACGACCTTAAATGTAAGATCGGGCATCAAAATTTTAAAAATAGGGCTGAGCTATGGGATGCAATGAAAGAAGCTTGGTATTCTATCCCGAAGGATATATGTCAGAAGCTTGTTCAGACAATGACACGTAGATGTGAAGCTGTTATTCAGAATTCCGGATATAGTACCAAATATTAAATTCGGTAGTAATCAAATAAACGTAAATATTTGAATTTTTGTTAATACATTTTTTTATTTTTTTAGTAAAATATTTGTGTCCTATTTCTATGTCCAGCGAAAATCGGAGCTTATTTAAGTTTTTTTATTATAAATAATACATAATTTATTTTTTTCCAGTTTTTTATTAATGGATTAAATTTGTTATTTGTTGAGTTTTATTAAGTATTATAATTATTTGGTTTAAGTATTATTGAAAATAAAAAAAAAAATATTTTATTTGTTTACAATTTTATGTCCTATTTCTCTGGCCATAGCTGTATATATACATTAGAAGGTGGAAATTAAATGTCATCGAGGTGTTATCTACGACACTATGATTTAAAATAAGAATATTCATTTAAAAAATATATATATGTATATAAATCAGTCGCACAAGGTTGATTAAACTGAACAAAAAAAAATTATTTATTATTTCCATAATAAAAATATATTAATTTGTTATTCAACCTGCGGTTATGTAAATAATTATTATGTTATTTTAAAACATTTGTTATATTTTGTTCGTATACATTATTTAATACATAGAAGGCTCTCTCCTTTTATTACTTTTTTAAATTAACTAACATTATATTAGCTACTGCTTAAAAATAAGTCGGTTAAAACTATATATAAACTAAAAAATCATAGCTGACACAATCATTAAACGCTAAGCAGTAGGATGTCATGTACGACTTAGCAAGAAGAATGGCGACAAGTGAGCTAACAAAATTATAGCTAGAAAATTATGATTCAAGTCTAATACACCTTTTTTTTCTCACAAATTGCATTGCATCCTAAAAAAAATCGACTATCAAACCAAATGTAGTTGAGTACAAACTATATAATGAATTCTTAACAAACTATCATAAGTATATATTATAGTTATTTCTTTAATTATTCTTTAGTAAACGAATCTAATATAAACATAACAATATCTAAAAAACTTTTTTATGTTTTTTAATGAGGAAGGTTCATATATGAGGCGTAAGTTATATTTTCCTTTTTTTTCATTGAAATTAAATTTTCCTGAATTTATGTTTCTATTTTTCCAAAATAGAACAAAAAATTTTATCCTTATAAAGTTTAAAAACAATCAAAATTTTGTTAATATAAAATGTTTCAAAAATTATGTTACCTATGTAATTTCCCACAATTTATCTATAATTTTCACACTTCATTTGCTTAATCTTTTTATATGTTGGATATTATACATAAGGCCTTTTAAGAAAATTGTAATTAATTTAAAGTTATGTCTGATAATAACAATTTTGTATAATATAAATCATATAATTTAATTTTCGTATGAGAGTTTAAATTATAAATTTTGTTATAGAAAATTTGTCCAATTGTGTCCTTAAAAAGACTATAAGTTCATAAATTTTGAGTATCTTTCAATAAAAAAATAAGCAATTTATGGATATATCTTATTTTTTTTAAATAATAATATAAGTAAATTCTGTAAGTAAATGTCAACTACATACATATACCTTTGTACATAATTGTAAGGTAAATTTGCTTAACGTTTAACAACTTTATGTTAAAAACCACTTCATTGATTATTTAATTAATTTTCAAAAACTAATGTTCATGTGGTAATTAAAATAAAAACCTTTTAGGTGTATGTCTTAATTCTTAACAACATTTCATAGAAATTTTAAATTAAAATATCTTGATTTATTTCAATTGTTTTTGCATTGGACACATTCTAAAATAAATGTATTTAGCATAAACGTATAACAAATAATTTATGGGAAATTATTATTATTATGTTTTTCATTTATTCATAATTTAATATCACTTTTTCTCGCACAAATTTTATTTGCGAAAATTTTTCATGTTTTTACGGTACAAATTATTAATCCAATTGTAATATAAGAATAGACGAACTTGTGGAAAGCGTTAACTTTGTAAGGAATGTTAAATAAGTGTCCAACAAAAATAATAATTAACATTGGATTATTGCCAAAGATCGACGATTTTTTAAAATTCTGACAGACCGGTATTACCAAACTTGAAGTAAAGATCTTTTTAATTTATTTTTGCTGTTTGATTCATATTCCCATATTTCCACATTTTGGTTTATCATCTTTATCAACTTTTATAAATACTTCAAAATTATACAACCAAAATTTCCGTATTCTTTTGAACTGCGTACCTACTGTTTGCTTTATATTTTTTTATTTCTGAAATTTAGGGAAAACTAAAAACTATTTAAGTGGAGTAGATTGAAAAACATGATGCTGTATGTTTTTTTTTTACCTTTCACAAAGAAAAATTATGTTTTTGGAAAATAAATATATTTTTTTAGGAACTAACCAATTGTAATCCTCTTGCAAAAATAAAAACGACAGGCATTATTTTGTGCAATAATGGTGTAAAAAAATTTAAAAATTCATATAATAGTGATACATTTTATAAATAAATTACAACGCGAAAGCAGAAATCACAAAAAAAAAAATAGTTTTTATAGTCGAGTCTGTAAATAAAATTATGAATTTCCATAATAAATTTTACTACGTAAAAACGGTAAAATCCTTAACTCTGCTGGTCAATAAATTTTCTATACATTTTATGAATTATAAAATTTTTAATAGTATGTTTGGTATATTTTATTTGCACCTTACAGCACTTAGTTAATAATTTACTTCATAAAATATTTTTTCATCGTTGTTCTGATTAAATATTCCAATATTTTGGTTCGTACTCTTAAATAAAATCATAAGTTAATGCATATTTTTTTGTCGATAATAGAGTCTTGATCTCCGGTATTCTTCTACACATTCAAAGTAACAAAATATTATATCTTTATGGAATTAGTAAAATTATCTTATAACTTAGTATATTGGATTTGATTAAAAAAAATCTTACTACAATAAATAAAATTTATAGCTTGGAAAATTATTAGAAAATGTTTTTTTAAATATAAAACTCTAATTTAGGGCACTTGAGGATCAGGAAATTATTTATACAAATTTGATTTAACGCGTGAATCTTTTTAATTTTTCCATAATTAATCACAGAAAATAAATTTAAAAGACAACGTATATGAGTACAACAGAAAAATGTATTACAAACTTTGCGTATTGTTTTGAACATATAAAATCTTTAAACTTTCCTAACTAAGAACATTATGAAACATAAAATAATTTATGATTTCATAAATATACGAAATCCGCCATCACCCGAAATCTGTTTTAATTTTAACAACTAACTGAAATATATCCTTGTCATAAATAAGGTAGAATTGCAAACAAAAATAAATTTTCTTCTTAAAAATGTTAGGGATTAAATTTATTAAATGGATCACTTTGAAAATAATGTCTAAAGCAGATATTTTTTTAACTAAATTATACTTTTCTCTTTTGAAATAATGCATCAGCAAAAGAACAAATGCATTTAAATTTGTGTTTTTGTAGGATTTATCACAGAAAAAAGTCTAAACGAGGTAAAAATGCGAGCGACGAAAGTTGAGATGAAACCGAACTAAATTTTTAGTATCAATTCTGTGCCGCAAAAAAACAGAATAAGTTCCTTAATTAACGTTGACAATAACTTAATTTAAAATGACTAAAAATGTTTACCAATATAGTGATACCAAAAATATTTATGCTTTTATTTTATTTTTCTTTGTCATAAATATAAGTATAATCATTGAGTAAGCAATAGCATACTAATTAATTATGAGTTTCAAACAACGATGTTTCAACCCTTTTTTATATTTTTATTTGAAGGTGTTTCTTAAATGAAATAAAATACTTTCCATAAATTATTAACAGTATTTTATTTTGTTTTACTAACACTTTCAAATAAAAATACGAAAAGAAAAGTATGAAACTGATAATCTTTTTATTATTCTTAATCAATGCTATATATAATAATGTACAATGTATCCTTTTTAATTTTTCCCGTGTTAAGAATTTTCTTTGATGACGTTAATTGAGTGGTTTGACAACAAAAAAATTAACGAATGTGAAGAAAAACTCTTTTCTTCATTTGTGTACGTTACATATATATTTATATATTTATTCAAAACTTTAAACAAACATAAGTAATGTGTAATTTTCTTAAAATAAACTGTTAATTTTCTTTTATTTACCTTAAGGATGAAGGATTATGTTGTTTGTTTGTTTAACGAGGTGAAAAAAACGCGCCTTTTTAAACAATACCATTATTATGAAGTAATCTGCTGAAACGATCTCGATGTTTAATTTTTTGTATTATACATACCTATACTTATTATTTGTAAAATTTGTAGTTAATTTCTCCGAGTATATGACATTTAACAACAAAGTTTTGTTATATTGTCCTATTCCAACGGTTTTCTTACACCAAATAGCGCCATCTATCTGGCAGAGGGAATTTACGTCATATACCGCTTTGGACTTGGAGGTTTGGGAACACTGCCTCTACCTCGCCTTCAAATTTCAAAATGATGGTAGGTTTGTGCTTTTCGAAAGTACATCCTTAAATTGAGATAAACTTTATTTTAGAAAAAAAAACAATTTTGGGATAATGAAATTCAAAATGAAGAACACCGAGAATCTTTCTCGAACGATTCGATCCAGTATAAAGAGAAAGTTGAAAAATTCTATGTATACAATCCTGACATTTAAATGTACATTAGAATTTCTTAGAAATATAACAATGTTCCAGGTTCAAGTACTCAAAAGTTCATTACTTTTTTCAAAGATACGCTACATCATAGAGTAAACAAAAAAAACTTAAAACTTTTTGCAAAATTATTTGTCAGATTGCTCTTAATATAGGTACTTTATAGACATACTATCATCATAATTTTGGTTGAAAGTGATGAAGACATTAATAGAATTGCCCTCGAGAATGTAGAAATTATTCTTTTTAAATGAAGACAAAAGAAAATGAATGATGATGACAGAACGTAGACAAGTAATTTAATTTTTCCTTCCTTCGAGTGTAAACATTATTTTTTTATACGTATATTGTGAAATTAAGACAAGCCAAAAATGTAATTAAATTTTTAATTATAATAATAATAATTCTTATTAATAAAATAGTGGAAATTTTTTTTGGGTTTACCATTCCTGAGCAAAAACTAATTTCTACTAGCTTCGTTAAAATTAAAAACGATGAACAATTTTGAAATTTTATATTTGTCAGGGGCTTCTGAAATCATCATAAGTATACAAAGTTTATAATAATAATAATGATTGAATTAATGATAAGTATTTAAAAAAAGATTTTCTTAAGTTTCCTATGTAATTATAATCGTTTTCAGGTTTCATTACAATAAACTTATAGAAATTTAAAATTTTGAAGGTTTACAGACCTCGATAATATCCTCTCCCAAATACTTGTAATTAATATTTTCCTAACGAAAATGCTGACATTAAAAGAAATTACATACAAATTTTCAAATTCTATACAGTATATATATTATGTATAGGGTGAATATTATCAGATTCCTTCCTGTAGAAATAATTTGTGAGAATGAACGTAAATTCACTATATACACTTTATTAAAAATAACAATGTTAAATCAATGCATAAAACATTAATTGATTTAATTCCTTTTCACAGGATGTCCAAAGAATGAACATCCAGGAAAAATTTTATTTTTGCATTTTCATCCTATAAAAATATTATCTCAAATCTATGAAATAAAATAAAATTGTGAGAATGCTATTATTTTCCGGAATCAATATTCATCCATGACTAATTATTATTATTGGAATAGAATAAATTTATTTGAATTTATTGATCATTAATTGATAAAATTTTCAAACGATGACAGTGCGTACTGCACAAATAATTTCTTTTTAGAAACTTGCCTCTAGTTGCGTACGGAATAAAAAATATCCACTTAAAGGTTTTATTTTAAATTTATTTTGAAAAAAAAAAAAAAAATTAAAAAAAAAAAGATATCAACTTGTTACAAAATCATTTAATGAGGGGTTAGTCATAGCACATAAAAAAGAAAATATGCAGACCAAAGAAATTCAAAATTTATATATGTTCATTTAATAGAACTTTTTGACTAAAAAAGTTTATTATACTTAAAAAATAAATCCTATACCTGAAATATATAAAATATCGATTATTATCATCCCCAAATAATTTTTATTATATTTTTTATTAAGTTTTGCAATAAATCAAATCAAAGATTGAGCTAAATAATATTACGTTATCATTCCTTTTTCTCGTAAGTAGTTTTTAAGGAGATTCTGTATCTTTACTATATAAAAAAAATATTAAACTTTTCTTATCACGTATTCGATTTTGTTTAATTTCATAATTCCAAAAACTTACTGTAACATACTTTTTTAACCTACGAAAATATTCACAATAATATAATGGGGAGATTTGAAACTAAACTGGTAAGGTATATTGTTTTTTAAGTTCGGAAATTTAGATGTACAGTTTATGTTTATGTATTTTGTATACATACATATATACATTATTATTCATCAAAATGTATCTCACACAATTTGTTTCAAGTAAATAACAACAACATTAAGCGTGTTATAAAATGGTTTTAAACTCTTCTACATATCAGTTTATGCATTGAGCGATGTACAATTTGTAAATATTATTATTAAATTAGTATAAAATGAAATTTTTTTATATTTCGATTGATTACTTTTTTTTTTTTTGTTAAATAATTTCGTATCAAATTACAAAATAACATTGTAGAGATAAAGGTTAGGCACCCTGAATTTATGAAATGTAAATTCGAATTTTATATAATTTACTTAAATTATACGTGTAGTGTAGGTATTAAGAAGATCAATATATTCATATGAAAATGTGTAGACATGATATTGATATTTTTTATTTCATGAAAACTATCAGACTGACCAGAAGAATATCTTTTAATTTTACAGAGAAAAAAGACTATACCAAGAAAATGTGTAATAAAAAAAATTTTTTTTGGCACAAAAGTTTTTACTGATTTTTCTTTCAAGAAAAATTCACCTTTATACATTTTTTATTCATGTAGCTTTTATTGCGGTCAATTGGAGTTCAGTCAAGTGTGTAAAATTTGCAAAATTGAAAGAAAGTTAAAAAAAATTTCAACTTCTTAAATTCATGGTTTTACAAAAGTACGATTGTATAAAGAAAAAATATATTTTTGGTTTTCTTTTCAATTAATTATTCATAAAAATTTCCTTTCGAATTTCTTTTCACGCTTTGATAAGTCTCCAATTGATTATTATTTTCATCTATATGGAAATAGAATGAACAAAACGGAAGATATGTATGTAGGAAAATAGATATCGTTAAATGCAAACAAAAAAATGGAAAAGCCGGATTGTGTCCAAGGGTTCGAACTGAGGTCTGAAAATTGATTTCCTATAAATTTTGTTTTTAGAAATAGATTGAAGGAATTTCAAAAAAAATGTTTAGCCCCTTTTGTACCCGAGAAATCGATGGGTAGGCAGAAAGTAGACTGAAAGTGGCTGAAAGTGTATGAATATTATATAATATTGTAAGATATTTAAATGTAACTGACATCACGAAATAATAATAACCATTAAAATTTTTATTTTAAAGCAAAACTTTTCTTTTTTAAATAACTAAGTATACAACACTTAAAGGACAAGGAATAATTATAGGTCACCTGCAAATATCTGCAACAATCATCAATCATTTCTAACAAAAACATAATAGTTTATCTAAAATTCTTGTTTTCATGAAAATTTACGACAAAAAAAAAATGTATGGTCAATAAAATTTGTCATGAAATAATTTAAAAAAATGCTATATGTAATGTATAAAATCTATATCGGCGAGTTTTATGATTTGTGTATTGATATTGTTTACTGAAGCATTAATATCAAAATAATCCTTTCACTTTATTAAAAAAAAAAACAGAAACAATTTTATTTTTACTAAAAGTTCATAAATATAGTTTTATTTTAGTGAAGGTTCGCAAGGAATCAACGTGGAGTTACAAGTATCTTTTTATTGCTTTAAATCGACTGGTGTTTTGGATTTTATTATAGTTTTTATATAGGTACTAACCACGCAAAAGTGATTTAATTTATATAATTATTTATAAGTTTAAAATATTTATTGAATTGCTTTATTAAACTAATTATGTATTTTTACCTAGTACAAATTAGTAAGGATTTTGTAAAATTTTGTTACAGACGTAATTTTGTTACAGATTGTATCACTTTTGCATTGTTTCCAATTAATTTTTGAGAATAATTATGAAACATTTTTAAAAACAATATTAATTTTAATTGAGTTGAATTTATTTTCTTCTCAAATTTATAATGATTGACTCTTTTACAAAATAACTTTTAATACCCACAAAATTACATTATTATGCTTTGAAAATTGGAACAAATGATGTTATTATGTTAAAAAAGGATTATTTTAATTTTATAGAATATTTTTACCATTAAGATACATAACTAAGTTGTAGTTTATTTCTATATAAAAATATACATATATAATTGTTTAAAAGTATAATGATTGATCAATGCTTTCCATCACTTTCGAAATAAATTTTAATGAAACCTTTTGTTTATTTTATGAAAATTCTACATAAATTAAAGATTTTACTATAAAGTTTAGTTTGATTTTTTTTCTCTTTGTAAGCGTTATTAATGAGCTAACATTATTTTTGTGAAAAAAGGATGTTAACTTTTTTTCTTAATAAATTAATAAATTTAAATATAGGTTACTTTTGTTCATACTTTACGCGGCAAATTCATATTTTTAAACGTTTTAAATTTTAACAATTTTTATTTTTATTTTTTGCCTGTTACGATGTAAAATTCATGAATTTTTCAGTAAAAATCAATCCATCAACTAAGGCTTAGATACAGCTATTTTAAATATTATCATATTAAAATAAAGAATATTTTCTTGCTAATAAAAACTACGAAAATTTTATCAATTTCATGTAACTGAACTGGCGACTTTCTGTCCTTTAACAATAAATTTTATGAATATGAAATAAAAAAAGATGTGTCAAATGAAACATTAAAAAAATTGTCGTAAATTTTTTTCTTTTAATTTTTAAGTTGAAAAGTTTGTTGAAAAAATAGTCTTTTTATTTTGTTTTCTCCTAATATATATTTAAGCTTTAAGGAAATATAAACAATTTCAATTTGATAACAAAAGTAATAAAAAAAAAGTTGTTTCTTTTTTATATCTTTAGGGATAAAATAAAAATTATTAAAACCACATAGTACAAAAATCAAATAATTTCTAAAATAAAAATAAAAAGTTAAAACCTTTAGCTACTGAGAAAAAATTATCTTTACAACAAAATAAACATAAAAATGTAACCTTGAACTTGTATAAAAAAAATTTCTATATATGATTTTATTTTCGATTAAAAAAGAAAATAATATGTTTTTAAGTTAATTCTACGATTAGGCTAACTTTTATCTCTACATTGAAATTTAGAGGATAATATGCGGTTCCCTAATCCGAAATCCCTATGAGCGATATTGTTCTTCAAATTCTTCAAAGTTTAAGTAAACAAAATGCAGTAACTTAAAGAAAACATGAATTTCTAAATTTTAATTACTACGAAAATTGTGAGAGATTTTCATCAAAACATTAATTCAAATCAAATTAATTTTTTTAATACAAAAATTCACCTACTTAACGCTATTTAATTGTTGATGCTAATGGAGGGATAATAAATATAAATTGACAGATGATTATGTTAAATTTTCATGTGAATTAATTAATATTCAAATTAATTTGACTCAAGGCCCAAAAAATTGTATTTTACAAAAAAAAAAATTCATGCTGATATTTTATAAATCCCTTTTTTGATGTAGGACTTATTATAAAAATGTTAAATTATTTGTCCTTCATTTTAACTTCCCGGTCAATTTTAATTAATGTAAACAAAATTTAATGCTTATCACATTTAGAAAACAGATTTCAGGTTTACATAATTAAGAATAATTGTTTTCTCCGGTAGTATTTTTAGTTAAAAAAAAATTCTGATGATTAAATGTTTAATCTAAACAACAACAATCAATAATCTAAATCTTTGCGATTATTTAAAAAAAAAATGAATGTCATTGTCGTAATTATTTTTATTTGTATTGAATTTATTTCATTCGAATTAGAAGATGATATATCTATTTTTGGAATAAAAGTAAAACTTAGTTAAATAAAAATTGTTCATAAATATAGTGTTTGTCTCTTTATTATATCTTACAGCTAAGAGTATATATACATATCTTATCAATAATAATTTATTTATGATTATGTTTTCATTGAGAATTAAATATTATTTTGTTTCACAGATTTCCCATTAAGTGAACAAAAACCTTTTCAGAAACATTAGGCTTTTAATATTAATATTATATACTTTCATGGCGAATAATTGAATATAGTCAATTAATATCTATCTATCTTATGTCTCAATAATAGGACATTATTTGTAAAAGATTATTTCCAAATACATCATATTGATTGTAAAAAGAGACATTAATTTGTTCAAAACATAAAATAAATGTAATTACTGTTGTAATACTACTTTTGATTGATTGTTGTTTTCCACCAAATTTTAATTTGTATTCTACCTTTTTTGTATAAAAGAAAAAAATATATATAGATTTTTTAAGTATTATTAATGAGCTAACATAATTCTTAATATTAAGGGTTGCTGTAAACTTAAATTCTTGAATAACGATAAGTTTATTTTAAATCATCTTTTATAGACTATGGGAACTACTGTGTAAGAAGATCATACGAACAAAATTTTGATGAATTTCTAATGAAATAATTGGGTGGGTCTAAACCCCGGAAGCCAAAATCCCGAGTACAAAAGCCCGAAAAAAAATCCCGGAAGACAAAATCCCGGAAGCAAAAATCCCGGAAGACAAAATCCCGGAAGCAAAAATCCCGGAAACACAAATTCCCGGAAACCAGAATCCCGGAAAGACAAATTCCCGGAAACCAGAATCCCGGAGGGACAAATTCCCGGAAACCAGATAACCGCAGGGACAAAATCCCGGAAATTTTAATTTGGAAGAAAAAATTAACTGCGGGGATTCAGGGATTAAAACCTCCTTTTTCGCAACCTAACCCATGGCTACGCGGCCCAGTCTTTTCGCGTGTCCCTGCGGGGCTTCAGGGATTAAAACCTCCTTTTTCGCAACCTAACTCATGGCTACGCGGGCCAAAGTCTTTTCGCGTGTCCCTGCGGGGCTTCAGGGATTAAAACCTCCTTTTTCGCAACATAACCCATGGCTACGCGGGCCAAAGCCTTTTCGCGTGTCCCTGCGGGGCTTCAGGGATTAAAACCTCCTTTTTCGCAACATAACCCATGGCTACGCGGGCCAAAGTCTTTTCGCGGGTCCCTGCGAGGTTTCAGGGATTAAAACCTCCTTTTTCGCAACATAACCCATGGCTACGCGAGCCAAAGTCTTTTCGCGTGTCCCTGCGGGGCTTCAGGGATTAAAACATCCTTTTTCTAAACTTAACACACGGCTACGCGAGTCAAAGTCTTTTCGTGTGTCTTCAGAAATTAAAACCCTACTTTTATCGCAACATAGTCCATTGCTACGAGAGCTGAAGTGTTCCTGCGAGGCGTTTGAGATTAAAACCTCAGGGATTACGTCTTTTCGGGATTTCAGGTTCCGGGATTTAGTGTTTTCGGGATTTTGACTTCCGGGATTTCGTCTTTCCGGGATTCTGACTTCCGGGATTTCGTCTTTCCGGGATTCTGAATTCCGGGATTTCAGAATCCGGGATTATGATTTCCGGGATTTTGTAAACGGGAAAAAAAAATTTCCGGGATTTCGTACTTCCGGGATTTTCGACTCCGGGCATTAGACCGGCTCCCGAAATAATTCGTTTAAAATTTAATCAAATATAAGAAGAAAATGACAAATGGCGCATTGGCAATAATTTTCTATTTCTCAGAAACCTAATTTTAGTTTTATTTTTTAAATTAATAGAGCCTTAAAAAAAATGTATAATCATAATGTTTTAAAAAAAGGTATAAATTTTTCTTCACCACTTTACATTACAAACTATGTATAATGTGTACTTTATTATATCCCCTTTCTAATTTTATATGAAAATTATTTTTTCAGAATGAATAAAAATTCAATTGTTATATCGGTTTGACTCATCAGCGGGATTAAATTTATAAGGTACATTTTTGTGTGCAATTTAATATACGTAAAAAGTGCGCATATGGCACTTAAGTGTATTTTCATATGCGAATGAGTGAACGAGAAAAAAAAAAGGACTTTAACAGAACGGTAAAAGGTATTTTCATTAATAATATCTTTGATTACACAAAAGGGTCGTCCTTTTTTCAAACATTAACGTATTATTAATAAAAACAAAATCCTGTTATTAAATACAATAAGATGTGAATGAAATTTTATTTTAAATGAGAAAATTAATCACATGATTCGTAAGGATTTTCCCGTCTAAGGTGTTTATAATGGGACACGTGCCCTAAGTTAATGAAACATAATATAGATGGAAAAAGAAAATGGTAGTATTGATTTGATACTTTAATATTGCATAGTAAGTATTTTAAATAATGTGCACATTAAATAAAAGATATTTAGAAATTGTCAGAAAAACTGATTTAAACGTCAAAGTCCAGAATGTTTAAATGTTTGGAATATAATAATGATATTTTCTAATTCAAGGGTAATTTTCAAATTATTATTGGAATTACATTTTATGTTGGTAGAAGAAATTTTATTACCTTCTTGATTGAAATTTTCTCCCGCATTAAAGCCATATTATTAATAGATTTCTATTGATGCATTTTATTTTGTGCCTCCAAATAATCTCAAATCATGAAATAAGATATTTTTTGCAGGTTTGTAATTTTTGAGTTTTTAGTATTTAAGAGCGCATATGTTAAATTTTTCATGAACTTCTGAAAGTTTATTTGAATTGTTGGTGATTACATGTAATAAAAAAATTTCCAGAAAATCAACTTCAAATGTCGGAAACATCGCCATTGTGAAAAATTAATTATCGAAGACTATATGTTACATTATACATGTAGAAGGAAAGATTATTGTTATGGCTCACAATAATTGAAAATTTTAGAATTAAAATATTGCTTGTCAAAACAACTTAAACATCTTTCTGTTTGTCCGATATTCACCGTTGTCAGTTGCAAGGGGCAGATCCTATAGCCAATCCGCTAGCATTAGCTCAGTTTTCTAACTTTTATTTTTATTAAAAATAATATGTCAAACAAATTCCACCCTTTTTTCTTCTCAATAATTTAATTTGTCTTTATATCTTTATATTTAATTTTTTTTTTACGAAAAGAAATAAATTTTAAAATAATATTTTCAGTTGGTTGGATTTTAATTTCATTTATTGACAGATATTTGGCCTCGCAAATTTTAGTTATATTTAAGATAATTATAACAACTAGCGTAATATAATGTCGCCAAAAATATATGAGTAGGATACTTAATAAAACATAGTTTACCCTTGGAAAAAAAAAATTTCATGATATTTTGTAAACTTTTTTTCTATGATTACTTTATCTACATACTTATTATTATACTTTAAAAATTGTACATTTTATATTAGTTTCTGTTATTTTTTATCATATTCAGTTAATTTGTAGCTTTCATTGCAATAAACTGTAATTTTTGGGAGTGAAATGTTGACAAATATGTGAACAAGCTTACGAAAAAAGTAAAATAAGCATTTTATATTATATTATATTATACATATATAGTACAAAAGATTCATGTGCAAGTTTGTTAAATAATTGCCTCTATTTTGCACACTAACAAAAAAGCTTACGATAATAACAAAACTCAGGAAACTTATGAATGTCTATTCCTTTTTTTTATTTATTACAAACTTTAAAACTGATATTGTATCATAGATGTACAACTTTATAAATTATGAGAATAAATACATATTTTTTTTTTACATTCGAGCATACAATCTATACATATTATGCACAATTGTATATAATGCAAAATTTCGTAAATCCTGTGATTAGAATTTAATACAGTTGAAAAAGTTTTTTCTTTCAGGATATTTTAAATTTTATATAAACTAAATGTTGTAGTCATAAATCACTAAGATAATTTCCGTGCACTGGGTTTTTACAAAAATTCGCTTCAAAAATATAAACTTAAAGATTATTCAAAATAAAATAAATAAAATTTATTATAAAGTTATATTCTAAATTATATATGAATCTAACATTCTGTCCGTACACCTTTTATATGTACTTCTTCAGATTTATGAACATAAAGCATTATGTTTGTCACCATAAAATAATCGAATACTTTTTTTTTTAAGTATTATATTATCAAATCAAAATGAAAAGTATTGAAATTATAGAATTTTACTGAGTACTATAGATGGATAATATTATTTTACAAACCATTATTGAATATCCATTCCGAGCTTATAAGTTCTAAAACTAAAATTTTTTTTTTTTTTTCCTTTTTTCCCTATTTTGAATTTTCACATTTTGGGAACTCATTGCTATTGAGCACGCTGTAAGAAAACCCACTTATACTTTTTTTTATTACATAAATATAGTATAATAAATGGTTCTTGTGACTGCGAGTCACGATTAAGCCATAAACATTTCAATGTAAACATTATTCCTTTTATCTTATTCCAAACTTTGATCCTTCTTTTTGTGTGTGTTGTTTTTTTTTTCATTTTCATGGTTGCATTAAAATTTCCGCCCAAATTTTTTTTTATTGGATTAAAATGAAAAAAAAAAAAAAAATATGTATGAAAATCTAGATAATATCAACCATGTACACTTGAATAATTTAATTTATTAAAATAAAAATTTTTTTTTGAACACATTTTTAGTTAATTGTGAAGAACAATAAATTTTCTAAGATAATAAATTTCTTAGTTCTAAAAACAAATGGTTCTCGCAAAATTGACATTTGTTAACAGAAATGAATTATGTTATTCTTAAATAAATTGTATAGAAAACTGAATTATTCGCTAGAAGAATACGATGCGGCTCTCTCCTTATACTTGCACGTTCAAAAACATTATAAAATTATAAAAATTAAAATATTTTTAATTTTAATCCTTGTAAAAAAAAAATTGTTGAGAAACTTCTTTCCAAAAAAAGTTTGTCTCAATATCAACCAATTTATAAGACAAATTTTTGTTTGTATTTTATGTTTATTGCATATTAAATTATTTAAATTTTTTTTTTTTGTTTTATTTTATTTTTAATTCAATTTTTTACTAAAATTAGCATTTTAAGTCAAAGGTAAATATTGATGTTTTATCTTAATTTTTTTGAAAAAGACTTACGTGAAGACAACTTCTTTAACAACTTTTACCAGGCGTTTTCAATTAATGTAAAAAAAAAGCAGTAGAAAAAATATGCAGAAAAAGTTTAAAGAATTTTCTTCTTCTTAAAAAGGTTAAGGAAGTTAAACACAAGAATTGTCTAAGAAAGGGGATTAAAACAAACAGAATTTTTTATTAAAAAAATTTTAAATCAAAAGAAATTTATAAGAATTAAAAAGTAAATTAATGTTTTTTCAAAAATTGCTCTCTAGTGGAACAATATTCTTTTAATTATTTGCATAAGAAATTGTCTTTTTCCTGTTTTTGAATTAAGATTTACATTAAAAAGAAAGTATAATTTAATTTTTGTTCTTATTTAGTTGTGGTATACATCAGTTTTCTTTGTGATATTTGAATATTATGGTAATTGGGAAAAAGGTGAATATAAAAATCAAATTCAGGGGTTGCAGAACTTTTGAGTTTTTTTTTAATCCTAGACACATTCATAAGTTTACATTTAAGTATTTTATGACAGTGTCATAATGTGTTCAGTGAATAATTTCCCATAAATCTGAAATAGAAACTTCTAAAAGTTTATATATGAGAAAATAAAATAGCAATAACTGCGAAATTCGATTTTTATCGTTTTGCGTTTATAAGGAAAATAATTTTTCTTTTTCATAAGCGCGAAAAAACATTTTTTACATTTTTTTTGCTTTATTTTATCGCAAATAAGACACTTCTCGCTTTTAAGTTTCTTTTATTTCATATTTGGCGTCATAAAATTGCATTGCTCTAAAATAATGTTTAATTGAAAATACAAATATATATAGTATCATTATTTAAAATTAATGTTAAGACACGAAATAACACCCAAAAAAATTTTAAGATTTTTTTTTTTTTTAAATGGGATGTCCACCAATGTTTCTATTATTGCATAGAATTTTATTGACATCAAATTAATTTTGACACGTGTCTATTATGTATATTACAGTCATTGTCATTGTCATAATATCATAGAATTATTTTAAATTTTTAAATTTTCTATTATTTTAAATAAAATAAAGTAGATTTAAGATCTTAAAAATTTTTTATGGAACACTTTTAAGATAACATAAAATCTAAATCTAAAATATTTGAGTTAATTGTTTTGTTTTTTAAGTCATTTGAATATTTTGTCGTTGTCGGTTCAATTGTGTTTGATATTCTGAATATATAGGTAATGATTTGACAGTTCAGACATAAAATTAAGTCCTAAAATAAAAATCCCAGTAAAAGGTTATTACTGTGTAATGAAATTTTTTTTTACCGCTCCCATAATAAATTAGCCACATTTTGTTTTCAAATCATAAGTTAATTTATTCCCAATTTTTTCAACTACTTTTGAACTAGACTGAAAGATTGAAATGAAATGTGTTGCTTTTAAAAACTTTTTTCCAGTCATAATTATAAATGTATTTATTATAAATGTAGATACCTATTTTTAGCTTATGTAAAACTACACATTTTCTCTTGATTTTTTTTATTATACAAAGGATTACATTCCCTAAACACCACCAACACTTTTACTGGAAAGTTTCCAAAGAATAATATTTTGTGAAAAAAATTTTAATTTTGTTAAAAGTGTTGAAAAAATCTTATTCTCAATTATCTTTTTGGTTACGCTCGATGAATTTTGGCAAAGGTGAGTAAAAGAATATTTTATCAAATAAGTGAATATATTAAGTTAATGCGGTTATGTTTTTGCTCAGATAATATTATAAGAATAAAATTTAAGGACATTTTCTTAAATATATATGAGATCAGATTTTTGTTGCATAACTCCATTTCTATAATTTTTACATAACTTTTGATTCCTTAAATTTTCCGTCAATTGGTTTCTGCAAATATTCTGTTTTCAGATTAAATATGGTTTTCCTTGCAATTCCTTGAAAACAATTTTTAATTAAAATATAATTTAGTACTTTAAGAAATTGTGGTTTTGTAGTTCTTTTTGAAGAAAATAGATTTTTGTAACACAATTTCTTTTAAAATATCTTGAGGCTGTTTTTATGAGTAACATTAAAAATGCATTTAAAAATGTTTGTGGTTATTGCAATAAGTTAAAACTTTTAGTTTATTTTAGGTTTTAAAAAAAAAAAAATCCTATAATTTTCGTAAAAAGGAGATAAAAATAAATTATTATTATTACATTATAAAGTGAACTACTTGGTTAACTAGACATATAGGTATTTACATTCATTTTTGTGTTCTACAAAGTGTAAAGGCTGTATTCCACTGTCTGCACAGATATCTGCTCAAAAAAATCTGCTCAAAAAATGAACAAATTCGACTATGTACAAATTACTTTGCTCAATGTATTCCATTGTCTGTGCAATTGCACAAATTTTTATTTGTATAATATGCACAAACAAATGTCTGTACATAGAGTTTGTTCACATATTCCATTGTCTGCTCGCATAAAATATGTACATTGAAAAAAAAAGTTTGTTCAATTGGAAATCAAAATTTATAAATCTCATATAATATAATTTTTGTTGAGGACACAATTCTTATTAACTCGTAAAGTAATTTGTCTGTATATTTCTTTACTATTTTCGACACTCTCGTAGACCCACTTTTCGTCATCACAGCGATCTGAAATTTGGCACACAGGTTCATGTCGCGTGACAATTGAAGCTATCAAAATTTGAAGCGGAAATTTCCAGGGAAAACCCGGAAAATCGGAAAAATCATTTGAAAATTTGGTACAAATTTGAGTAGTGATAAATCCGTTTTAGGAAAAATGCAAAGTTTTCCGATTTTTCCGAATAATTTTTCCGGAATTTTCCGATTTTTCAGGAAAATTTTCCGGTAAAAAAGTTTTCTAAATTATGCAGGATCAAGTTCCCTATCAACTGGCATCATTACTTTTCTCCGACAATGGTGAAAACTTGCAGAAAAAATCGAAGAAAATTCATTTAAAACGCTTTTCCGGAGTTTTTCCGACCAAGGAAGCGTTTGAGCGTTTTGCAACCTGAGACAAAGTTGTAGAGCGAAATGAGAAATGAGAAAACCCGATAAAGCGGAAAAATCATCGGAAAAATTTTCATCGATATGAGTCATAAAATTGTTTTCAAACATCCATGCAGCACATAATAACAATTTATTTAACGTGAAAAAGGCAGAAAATAAAAATAAGTTAAAAACGAGTTTTCCAACAAACTGAGTCCAGGCCGCATGAAAAAGTAGAAAATAACTTTTTCTTCACACACAGAGGTGGACTCAGATTTTTTGATTGGGACATTTCTCTTGAATATTCTTTCTCTTCATGAATCAAATAACTTACGTCCCAATCAAAAAATCTGAGTCCACCTCTGTGTGTGAAGAAAAAGTTATTTTCTACTTTTTCATGCGGCCTGGCCTCAGTTTTTTGGAAAACTCGTATTTAACTTATTTTTATTAAAAATTATATTATTACGAATTTTTTTTTTTTAATTATTAACTTGAAAATTCATCAAGAAATCAATGGATTTAGAAACAGCAAGTACGAAAAAAGATATAGAGAGTGAACAAGAAATTGCAGCCGTATTTTTGGTGCTTGGATCCTGTTATCTTCTACAAAAAAATGCGAAATGATAAAAATCCAATTTTTGTGTGTTCGCGGTTATAACAAAAATTTTTGTTATAACCGCGAAACTCATACAAATTCCAGTTTCTCGGTTATGACAAAAAAAAATCGCGGTTATGGCATTCGCGGTTATGTCAGTTCGCCTACAATTTGTACGGCCAACATTCGTTTTTACTCACATACGATAAATAGTGTCGTTTTAAAAATGAAATTATTCATCCGATCAAAAAACGACTTTATTCATGTAGATAATGTCGTCTAGAAGCGACATTATTTATACAAAAAAAACGACATAGATCATGTGATAAATAATGTCGCTTTAAAAGCGATATTATTTATACAAAAAAAAAACGACTTTATTCATATATAAATTATAACGTTCCTGAAAGCGACATTACTCATTTGTATGAGGCATAATGCCGTTTTTTCGTATAAATTATTTCGGAACCCCATTTTTATTCAGTATAGTGCCCAGACCTAACCTACTCTAAAAAAAGCGAACCGTTCTAAAAAAAGAGTTAAATTTAAAAATAAAATAAATATTATCATGAATTTATTGAAAAAAAATCAAAACATATAAAAAAGTTTGCTCTGCAGTTTGTTTTGTATGAGCAGATTTTTTCTCTGCTCAAAATTGAACAAATTGTTTGTACAGATACGATTAACAATGATTCCACTATATGTACAATGTACATATTTTTGTATGTACAAAAATGTACAGACAACAATGAGCAAACATTTTAGAGCAAACTTATTTGATGATTCCACTATCTGTGTAATGTTTGTGACGTTTTGAGCAAATATCTGTGCATTGCACAGACAGTGGAATAACGCCTTTAGGCTCGCAATTTATACTGAACTTTTCAATATTTAAACTGGAAAGCATATTATTTATCAGTGGCCATATATTTTAGTCATAAATCTCGGGTATGAAATTTGGATCTTTAACATGTTTACTTTGGAGTCGGTTAAAAAAAAAAGATAAAGAGAACGGACGGTATATATGTTTTCAATTTCTGTCCCACACTAAAATTTTTTTCAATTGTAGGTCCCACACTAAAATTTTTGCAACTTATAAATTAAAATTAGTAATCCGATTCAGACCGTTTGATAACCAAAATAGACGCTATTTCGAACATTTTAACCTCAGCCTCACGATTTTACAATTTCTCTAAAAGTTTTAATGAATTTTGATAAAAATTGGTATGTGGATAGATAGATTGTACCCAATTTTTCGGACTGGATTCTGAAAACATATTTTGTTGAAAATATACCTAAGTATAAGTCGAAGCAGAACCTAAAAAAATGTTTACGCTCGGGCAACGGTCTCAAAAAGAATACGATGAATATAATACATGAAATCGAGTAAAATTTGTTAATCAGAACAGAATTGTATTTAAAAACGCAAGACCTAGAAATCGGGTTCTATACCATACTTCGTTAATTCGTTATATTATATGTTTTAATTTTTAAATTTTTATTATTTAAATTTTTTATTATTTGAATTGAAAACTATACAAAAATTATTCAGAACAAGTTTATAATTAAAATATGGTGTCCAAATTTTGTACTTTATAAACAAAAAATATACAACATACGATACAGTCTAACAAAACGGGATAAATATAGATTACTTTAGAATCATTTAAAATATTGACATTAAATTTAAAGCTATAAAATTTTAAAGCAATATCTATTATGTACCTACATATAGTTTTTCTTCGCTAATTTAATTTATATGCGGAAACAATTTCTACATAACATATCGCAAAAAATCATTAGGTCTAACATAACATTATTTTGCTTTCTGATCTATAAAGACAAAATTTATGCTTTCATGTTTGGAAAATAAAAATAAAATAAAATGTATTTTAAATCCAGATGCTAAAAAAAATTATATATTATATTGCTTACTATATTATATAAATACATATATTTTTTTACATATACCTAATAAAAATATGTACCTATAAATATTTTATTTTTTAAAGCTAATTTTGTTAAACAAAAATTATACACCGTGTAAATTAATTTTGTTTTTTTTTTTTAATTTTTGGTGTCCAGAATTTACAAATAGAACAAAATTTTGTGTAAATTTTATGTCAGGTAAAACAGAGTGTCAAGAGATTGCGAAAAAAATTTATTATTCATTTTATTGTTAGTTTTACATTTGTGTATATTTTTATCAACAACATCAAATATACTGAAAGGAATGTTTTTACAACATGGTTGAATTTAAAAAGAAAAGTTATACGGATTGCGGAGATAAGGAAAACTTTAGACTGATATTTTTACATAATGCAGGAAAGGTTTGGCCATTGCTGATATTCGAATGAGAAAATAATAAGCGAGTCACACTACAACTAAAAAGCCACTACTTATGGTGGCTTTTTGAAATGCGTTCACACTTGCACTTTTTGGGTTTTTTTCCTTTTTTTTCTCTTTTTGTAATATCTTTTTCCTTTTTTTTCGAGAATTTTTTTTGTTTTTTTTTTCGTTTTTTGACAAAATATTGGCGCCAACTTCCTAAAAGTATGCAATTGTTAGTTTATTTTTTTCTCACATAGCTCATTTGTTATTTGATTTCTGATTTTCTAGTGGCTTTTTAAAAAGCCACTACCTTTTTTTTATTTTTTTGTATGGAAAAAGCCACAAAACAGCCACAACGATGATAGCTTTTTCAAAAAGCCATTAAAAACCCGAAGTGTGACAGCCTTATAAAACAATAAAGATAATCTGGTTTTCAATGATATTACCAAAAATATCAAAAATTGGCTTTTATTTTTACAATTTTCTTTAAATTTTTGTAAAAAAAATTTCATTTTAATTTGGAAAAATTTTAGCTTCATAAAACACAGTACATATATAATTTTCTTTTTCAAGCTTTTCAGAAAAGTAATCAGGAAGTTTAATGAAACTTAAAACTAATCAATTCAAAGTAATCACATGGAAAACATAAGAAAAATTGACGTTCTTATTCATTACTCTTCAGAGTAGAAGTGAAACTAATGAATTTAAAAAAGAAAGAAGAAAGTTTAAAAATTACGTGCAATTTTTAATTCAAAGATTTAATTCTTCTTTTTATGAAAAAAAAAAATAATATTAAAGCTGTATAAAAATAAAGATTTTAAGGAAATAAATAGAAAAGAAAAATCCATGTTTCTTACCGAATAATTTATAATTTTATACTTAATTTATTTTTGGTAGTCAATTTTTGGTAGTCAATTTTTGGTAGTGTTGGTCTTTTAATTTTCGTCCAGCTAGACAAATAAAGATAAAAATTTCATTATAAAAAATATTCAAAAAATTGATAAAAATCCATTAAACAATAAAAATGCAATTTATTTTTTTAAAATTATGTGCATTTAAATAATTTGAATGTCTACCTTGGTACATTTTATATGATAAGCTTCTATAATACTATTTACCTAAGGTAAGAAAGGGAAAAATTATAATGTAACTGCTTCTATTTTGAATCATAAACCGCAATAACTTTAAATCAAAACATTCATCAATGTTAGAATCCTAAAATAAAAGTCATCATTACATTACAACCCTTTTTTGAAATTTTTGCTTGTAAAATCTATAATATGCTTTGATTAAAAATATCTAACTAGAATATTACAATTTTTTTTTATCTATTTGTTAGATATTCACACGTCCAGACATGTAACGAATAGTGGAACCATCTGGGTATTTTCAAAAGAAAGTTTTCAATATTATTATTAGAGTAATATTTTTATGTAAAATGAATAAAAGAAAATTTGTATCCGTGATTTACTTTATGTCCGAAAAAAAAAACTATCGCCCCTTTAATACACCTTGCATTTATGTATATACGATTCTATTTTACTAAGGTGGAACGTGGAGTGGGAGCATGGAAATTGTGTAATACACAAATCTTCAAATGTAAAATTAATAATAAGTTTTTAGTCATGTTCCAATCAACATAAAAGAGTTTTTTTTTTTCTTTTTTCGATGATTTAATAGACCAAAAAACCAAGCCTCTTTATTGTTTTGAAATGAATTAGTTTTTATTTAATCGACTACATTATAATTTGCTTATTTAAAGTAATATAGCACTCGATATTTTAGATTTTTTTTTACTTTTGGCAATCAATTGAAACACCAAGTTTTAACACACTGCAAGCTGAAGCCAGTATACTTAATTTGCAACTGAGCTGCTCATAAGTATAATGTTGACATATTGCCAGTTGCCAAAGATTTCTGTAATCTCTTCTGATGTTTTAAAAATTATATATTGTGCTTAAATATCTTTTTTATAAGTTAATTCGTAATGAATATGTGCACAAAATAAAATAAAATGTACAAAATAAAATAAAATAAAATAAAAAATTTTTATAGTAATTTTTAATGCATACCATGTATTACTAATTATTGATATAAATCAAAATAATCTTAAAAATATGTATGGATAATGTTCTATTTATTTGTACAATGTAAGGTATGTACAAAAAATTTTGATTTTAATTTTAAAATCGCTGTACCTAATTGCAGTCTGGTAATTTATGTAATTGCACATTCTTAAATTTATGAATATACAAATCGCATTTGATCTTAAGCTATTAATCTTTAAAAATATTTTATTATCAATAAACTTTAATTAGTAATAACATTAACGGAAACAAATATTTTTAAACACATTGTAAGTTGAATTACTATCTTAAAAGTTATATCGTTGGTTGGATTTTTGGTACAAATTTCTGTAATATTATTTTTTCAAATTATTTCTTTACGAAAAGAAAAATTCATTTGGGGGTATTTGGCATTTGGGAGTATTACATATATATTCTGAGTCCATATATCCTAAAATACCGTTAGGTGATGACGTCATCCGTATATCTCGCGCTCCCCATTCGGAAGTATAAACATTATTCTAAACTTGTTCTTGAAAGAGGCACCATTGTCGTTTATCTCATATTCGCCTATGCATATATTTTACTAATCTTCAATATTACATATGTTCTCGTGTTTTGGGCGATATATTTGGGATGATTTTTAAATGAACGTGTGACATATGACGAAAAAAATTTATTTTTATAAATCTCGACCACACCACGTTAACACAAATAATATATGTACGTATAATGTACAAATTATATTTTATGTATATACGAATAGTATTGTATATATTTTGGCTTAAAAAATTCATATATAGGAAAACAAAAAGTGAAACTCATAAAATTTCTATTTAGTTGAGCTATAAAAAGTGAAATCTTCTTCCTATCAACATCTACCGAAAAATAAAATCAAATTTAATGGGATTTAAAGTTTTGCAACTTTTATTATAGCATTGCAGTATGTGAAGAATTGACGTTTACTTTACAATTATTTTTCAATTTTGTCTATCTAGATATTTTCTTTTATGGGATGATTCTTTTCTGTACGTTATAAATGATAATAAAAATAAATTTTTTATTTGCCTATTTTTTGGTAACATTTTTTTTTTAGTATCAGTCAAAGAATGTAAGAAAATAAGAAAATATTAAGAAAGCAAAAAACTTTCATACCTAGTTGTTAACAGCTTATTTATTGCCTTGTAAATACCACGTTTCCACCAAAAATCAATCGTATACTTAAATCATGTATGCAGGTGCAGGCCCTGAGCTGATGAGGGTTCCCTAATTCATTTTTTATTTAACACTATATTTATTTTATGTTTTAACATTGACCGTGAGATTTTGCAATTTTTTTGTAATCTGTTCCATTCGATTCTGAACTAACATTCAAAAAAATTTAAAATAGTTAATAGCTTGGTGTGAAGAAAATGATCTTCACTAAACTTTGAAAAATGTACAGAAGGTATTCTCAGCTGCTCTAGAAATGAAATTCACAATATTGTAGTATCTCTTGAATAAACTTTCGTTTGCTTATAAATTATTTTTTTTATTATCATTCAGATTGATACACATACATACAAGATAAACTAAATATCATAAATATTCAATCATGAAATTAATAAATTTTGTCAATGATTTAAAAGGCACGATTTAACGGAAAGGAAAATTAAATGTTCCATATAGAAATTTATTAAATTAAAAGAAAAAAATATTCATTAAATTAATAATCAAAAATTCTTTATTATAGCAATAATAATAGTCAATTTTGTTGAAAAATTAATTTCGAAGAAATGAAAGGAAGGATATTTTTATAATTTCATTTTCTTTAGCCTGAGTTAACTTTAAGTATTTTTTTTTCTGTTGCTCTTTATAATTCTGATCCACTAAAAACAGTTTTTTGCCTTTACCAAAACATAAAAAAAAAAAAACACGAAGCAGTCATAGAACTGCCTATAGAAGTTTATACTTAAAAAATTTAAACTATGAAATAAACGTGGCTACAAATGACAGTACAAAATGTAAATTAAAATATTTTTATTTTATTTACATTTTGTACTCAGCAGCCTAACGATAATTATGAATTCCTACCCAAAATGTTTGGTCTGGTAATCTTTATTTCACCGGAGCTACCTATTTTGGACATTTTTTTTTGCATATTTTGAGCCGGGAGAACCCTAACCGTAGATCCCTACCCAAAATTTTTGGGCAGGTAATCTTTATTTCAACGGAGCTATCTATTTTGAAAAAATTTTTTTTTGCATATTTTGAGCTGGGAAAACCAATATAATGATAAATTACTTGATCGATATCTATACTATCAATGCCAAAATATACCTATGTTGTTTCCCAAGGCTTTAATAAAATTATTTGTAACGAGTTTAGTGCGTCCAATATTATAAATTTGTTTCATAGGATATAATGTTTATAACTTTAGTGGTTAAACAAAAACATGAAACATGAAATGAAATGTGGTCACTTTTCTTACTTATTTTTATCCCGGAAAATTCGTACTTTGTTTAGCGTTTATTATCTTATTAACTACAACAGGATTAACAAATGCTTGTTTAAATACATATATACATATAACTGTCTTGTCATAGTAAGTGGTAAAAAATGTTTGAAAATTAGTTGGGACTTTAGTGATATTTTATCCGGTGTCTTCATTTTTTTATGAATGATCACAAGATTATGTTAATTCTATTGTGAAAATAAGATTGCAAGAAAAAGCTGTGAATATTGCAGAACGCTGCCCACAATATTGAAAAATAGTTCATTCAACCCGCTATTAAAAAACTGATTTCTGAATAGAATAGTTTTTTTTACAATTAAATTTTTAAAATGAAATAGGATCTCAATCTTAAATTTATGTAACTATCAACGTTTCCAATATTTTTTACATCCATTTATAGCCATATTCAATTGCATTAATTCATATATGTAATTTTACAGTTTTCAACTAAGTTCTCAAATAAGATTTTAGCTACATTTTAATTTTATAATATGTATTATAAAACACTATTTATTAATTAAAAGTTTTTTCCATTTATATAAATTAAAATAAAAAATCAAAGAGCGCCTAATTTGCAAACCAAAAAATAAACTTTGCCACCAAATTTGCTACAATTTTACTAGCTCTGTGTTTTGCTTCAAAAATAAAATATGTATATAGAATGTGTATATGGAATATGTATATAGAATATGTATACAGAAAATTAAAAAAAAAATAAATAAATTAGTGACTGATAAAAACATTTTGGTTTGTTTAAATATCTCAAAAAAACTAATTATTATGAAAAAAATATTCATCCAGATTACCAAAATTAAGTATATAATGCAAAAAAATTTTGTTTCATATTAAAAAAAATTTTTTTATTTCTCAATAATATTCATCCTAATTACCAATATTAAGTGTATAATGGAAAAAAATTATGTTTCCTAAAACAGAAGACAACCGTTCGAAATAAAAAAGGGAAAAAATTCGCCTGCACATAAAATATCATAAAAAGATCTGCGAGTTTTATTCTACTTTAAAAATCTTAAAATCTAAAACAGAAGTTAACAAAAATTCGATATTAGATAATAAAAAAGGGAAAAAAATCGCACTGCACATTGCAACTTATAACAAAATATCATAAAAAAATGTGCGAGTTTTATTCTACTTTAAAAATCTTAAAATCTAAAACAGAAGTTTACAAACATTAGATAATAAAAAAGAGGGAAAAATTGCACTGCATATTATAACTTATAATAAAATGTCATAAATTAGAATTTTTTTATTATATTTTATAAATCCAAAATCATATGGACTATATGGTTTAGTGGCTAGAACATCAGACTATGAGAGTAAAGGTTCAGGTTCGATTCCCCAATGAGTACATTTTTTTTTTTTTTTTTTTAATTTTTTTGAACATAATAATTTTTAATTTTTTTGAACATAATTTTTTTATTGGTAGAATATGTAAAAAAAATTAAAAAAAAATCTTGTCATTGGGAATCGAACCTGGCACCTTCTTACAGTCTGATGTTCTAGCCACTAAGCCATATTGTCCATATGATTTTGGGTTTCTTAAATATAATAAAAAAATAAGTATTCTTATTCTAATTTTTCTCAGAAAAATGATGACGATTCTGAGAAAAATTCGATATGAAAATGGATTTTTACCCTCTACCAAAAATCATCAAACGCCGCTAAAGAAGTATAAACTTCAAAAATTTGGATTTATTTTTCAAAAATATTTTAATGCTCGATAAAATCTTTATTATATTAATAAATTTATTTTTAATAAACATTTAATTTATTTATAGTTTCATTAAAAAAAGAAAATTTAATATTCATTATATGTTTTATGAATACGAATTAATGCTTTGATTTCTATGAATATTCTATCGCTGACTATACAAAACTTCTTAAAATTTACATTCGATCTGAAGCCTTTTTCAACTTTAACATAGAAAAGGCAAATTTTACATTTTACCAAGAAATAATAAAAATAGTGATTTGAAAAAATAAACAAAAATAAGTAGATAGTTCTATGTATTTCTTTGATAACATATTTTTCGTGAAAGTAAAATTTTTAGAATCAATATTATAAATGTAAAATAATACTGATTCTGATGTGTTATATTTTATATTTAAAAATTTGCTATTGTTTTATTTATAAATCATTAATTTAAACATAAAACAGGTGTTTGTATAATAAATTAAAATATAGCAATTTGGTGTTTTAATTATTTATTACCCCTTTTGTGGTAATGAAATATCTGCGTAGTAATTTGATACTTATTGATACTTATACTATGAAAATGAAATAATAAATTGTTTAATTTTATGTGAATAATGAATCCGTTCATAAAGCGAACAGAGATTTGGATTTGTGAAAGTTGGTCTCCATCACTTTCGTTCACTAAGATCTCTTCAATGACTGAATATAAGGAAAGTGCTTACTTTAAAAGGATTTCGGAAAATTCTACTTATAAAATTCTTTTTCTAACAACTGTAAACATTTATTTAGAAAGTGACCTTACTTTAAAATGAATTTTGATAAATAGTTTATAAATGCTGGAATATCACATAAATAAATAAAAAACCGTATGAAAATAAAAAAAAAATTGTTCGTCCTACATGACAGTTTTCTTTAAATTACTCGTATGTACTCCAAAAAATTTATTTATCACCGTTTAGTCTTTTTTGTGCGAAAAAACTCTTCGTTTTTATACAAACAAAAAAGATAAATCCAAATTAAATTTTTATCTGATTTCTTAAAAAAAAAGATAGAAACCGCAATAAAAATTTCTTCAACACACATTGTTGAATTTATACTATTTTTTTTTCTTCAAATATTGGAATTTTCCTAAATCCACCTCTAATGTGAAATAAAAAGGAATTTCTGTAAAATTTATTCAATCACACGGACAAAATTACATAAAAAGGGATTTGGTTTATTTTATTGAATACTACTGTGATGATAAAAAATATGCAAAATCAAAATGTTTGTACTTAAGAAAGAGTTTAGAGTTTCTTTAATTCTCCTCAATTGAAATTTTGAATCGCAATCATATTGTGATACTGTTCGTTATTTTAATGAAATTATGCGAAGCTTAGGATTATAATTTTGTCAAAAACTATAACTTCTAGATGAAGGATTATTCACTACCATTGTTTCTTATAAGCTTTTATGATCTATTCGATTTGAGAAACACAGATTATTGAAATATTCTTCTGAATTTATAAAATTAACTTTAACAGGCAGACAGACAGACAGACAAGCAGATAGATGAAACTAATTATACCTAAAATAGCATCTAAAATTTGATAAAAAAAAAAAAACTGAAAGAAAAAACTACAAAAAAAAAAAAAACTAATGGTAATCATATATACAGATGATATTTTATTTTTGCTTTAAATTGAAAATTGCGCCCGCGTATGAGTATTCGAATAAATTTATTAGGTGATGATAAGGTATTTATTGGCATTTTGTTATGCTATATAATTTCAAAATCTAATAAAAATAAATCTAAAAAAAATATATATAACTTATATAAAATACAGATAAAAAATCTAACTTTTACTATATATTATGCTAATCTGTCAATAAAAAATTTTTATTGTGGTTTTATTTAGAAATTCTGATAAATATTACTTTGTCAAAGCTTCAAATTGTACAAATTTGATAAACTTTCATTTGAAATTAATTTTTTCTTCTTTTATATGATAAAAATGTTCTAATGCTAACATAGTGTTTGCAAAAGCTGGCAAAAATTACTTTTTTTAGGGGTTGTATTTTAGCCAACCCAATTGTAATTTAAAATAACTTATCTTTTTTCAGTAAAAATAAAATATGTGGTACAGCTCAAACACCATTATTTTTGGGCAGTATGTGTTAAATAACTTGCATTTATTATTAAATAGATAGAAAAAAATATGGTACTTTTTCTAACTTTCCGTGCCATCAATAAAAGAGCAAGATAAAAAGCACAAATATAAATAACGTTACTTATATATACTTAGCTAGATACTTCGAGAAAGGTGCATTAGAAACTTAAAATTGAAACGTTTATTTTTCGAACTTTAAGGAATACTAATAATTTGACATAAATTAATAAAAATTAATAAATATAATATTTATGTGGAAACTGGTATAATCTTACAAACAGATAATATTGTTCAAGTCATCAACTAGTTCGATTTTGACAACTATTCAATGAAACTCTGCACTTTAACATTTTGACCAACAAATCAATTCTACAACAGCCTTCAAAGATCATCGCTTAAATTTTTTTTTTCTCAATTATAGAAAACGTTTTATTTTTTTTTTTGTTATTTATAAAAAATATAAAATGATTATTATAATTTATATCATTAACAAAAAAAAAATATATACTTCCTTATTAAAAAAAAAAAAAGATAAGAAAGAGAAATTTTTATTTTGTTTATTTTACAATAATGAAATTTTTTCGTTGCATCGAAAGTTATCATCTTTGAAATATCTGAAAGGAAATTGCGAAAAAAAAAAACACAACTTGCTATTAAATAAACATAAACCTTATTACCACACAAGTGACAGCTATAACTGAACTTAACACAATAATGACTACTTACAGTGAATAATACCTTTACTAAAAAAAAGAATGCATCGCCAGGCGTTAAGATCGTTTGTATCAATCTTAATTCTCACACAAATAAACTATGGCTTTTGATTGTCGTTTGTAGTTTGATTGAAGCTCTTAACGTGTTCCAGAGTAAATCTTAAGATATTAATGAACGAATATTTATTATGTTTAGTTTACCGTTTATGTTGAACATTATACATAATATGGTTTAATACGATAACAATTATATTTTTCAACAGAACAAAATTCTTATTTTTATTTTAAACAAAATTTAATTTTTTAACATTTTACCACATTTATTAGGAAATTTTATAAAATACCTCTGAATAGCTTCCGTATATATATTTTTATTTATAGAACAGGAAAAGGACGTTACTTAGAAAATACGAGCATAAACACACACAACTAATGGAAAAGATCATAAATCAATTTCCTTAACCTTATATAGTGCCGGTCGGATTTTCATATTCACAGGATTGTTGTTATTTTTTTTTTTTGTATTAATATAATTTGATTAAAATTATCCCTTTTTTTCAATAAACAAAAGTCACTTCACTTAACATATATCTATCTACATATACCTACATATTTATTTTCTAATATTCACACACTATACATATGTTAAGCAAATGTGACCATAAGGAAAAAAGGTGAACGTTGTAATTGATTTTTTTAAGTAAATTCAAGAGATAATTTTTTTCTTTTAAATGATTCAATTCAGAAGTTGAAAGGCCCAAAATATATCGAATCACATTTTTACATCATTTATATCTTTTTTTATATTTTATTGCAATCTGATTCACGTTTGCTAAAATGATGATTACCCAGAGTCCCAAAGAGGCTTTTTTCCTAATAAAATCATCGGTTCCAGAGCTATATTAAAAGTTTCAGAGCTGTAGCTTGTCGGAAAATGGTATAAAATTTGATTGCAAAATTTTCGCGGACAGACAAACAAACAAACAGACAAGAAAGTGACTTAAGGAAAACATGATAATCTTATGTTATAAAAAAGGATTATTATTAAGAAATGTGTTTTGATATCTTAACATATACAGTTTTGATTTTATTGGAATTGTTCAATATGCAAAATTATATTATTTTTTCTGAACCTTTGGAAGTTTTGTTTTAAATTCTCAAGTATCCGAACGATAAAACATGTATAACGATTTTTAGAGTAAGTAATTGCAATATTATGACCAGGTGTGAGGAAAAAAGTTTTCTGTATTTGTCTATTACGTTTTCTGTATTTGTCAATATAATTTTTCGTATTTTTTGTTGCCTTTTCTTTTATTTTAATATCAAAAGATCGATTTCTTAATTATTCAAACTTTTGTTTTAGCACAATGTTACTATATATTGAACTACAGTAGTGTTAAATGATTTTTTTAGAGTAATAGGTCTTATTTTAAGATTCGAACTTTAGAATTGGCAATATACAAATATCTTATCCCAACGCAATCAGATTTGTTCAAAGAAAAACACTTTGGTCAAGTTAAGTTAATTACAAAATTGTAAACAACAAATTGAGAGCGATTAAATACAACGACGATAAATAAAAAATGTGTGGTTGATTTTGCAAGAGACATCAGAATTTAATTGAAAAAATAATTTGATATTTGTAATTGAAAAAATAATTTGATATATGTATATTCGTATATCGTGTATACAACAAAATACAAATTTCAAGAACTAAATTATATTTTTATTGGTTCTTTTGATTTTAATAATTACAAAATATGTGTTTACATAAAAACATTTTAAACTGTATCTTCTTTCTTTCAAAAATTCTCACGAAGTCAAGTTGATTGAATTGAAAACCAAAAAAAAAAAGAAGATTTATGTAGTTCCTTTTTCCTCCGAATTGTTTTTAATGAAAAAAAATTTAATCTCCAATTTTAGTTTTTAATTTTGTTAAGCCCAAATTGAATACATTATAAACAACAATAATTATAAGTTTTATCGATATGTAAATTTAAGTGAATAAATGTTTTTCAATGAAATCTTCAACTTTAAAATGAAAAATAACTTAATATAATATAGCCCATGAATGATCTTATATTTTTCATTAATGGTTGAAACGGTCTAGGTTTTATCCAAGTCACTAAATTCAAACACTTAATTTCGATAGCAATAACTTTTTGTTTTCAATTAATAGTTAGTAACGATTTTCTCACTAAGATCGACATTAAATATTCAAAAAGATGCTAATACTTAAAATATTATTTATATCGCAAACTTTTGAACTGTTCTGGCCAGACAGTAATCAATAAATTATCTAAAATAAAGAAAAGAAAGATATTATTGGAATCCAATTACATTACAATTTCTTCTTTTTTTCTCTCTACGTGTAATTATGTTCAAATAAAATATGTGTCCTTTTAAAATTAATTTAATTAAGTGTTATTGCACAAGATATATAACCCTTTCAAGTATAGTTGTTCACCCTTTTAGCTTCACATAATGTATTACATAAGAGAAGCCGAAAGCATATACATACTTTGATTTCATTTCCACTATATGATATACGTATAATTGTATACACATATAATGTATGGGGGAATTCATGTTCATGTTTCTAATTATATTAAAACTAAAGTATATCATTTTATTTTAAAGTATGTGACAATTGCAGTTGATTTTGTATTCCCCGTAAAAATATGAAAATCCTGTCTAAAAGTAGGAAAATGTAATTATGTATTTGTAAGGAAGTATAAAAAAAAAAGAATTTCCAAATAAAGGAATTAAATATTTTTGAAAGTTTAAAATCGTGAAATAAAGAAAGGAATATTAAAAAAAAAAACTTTCCCTTTATTTTTCTTTTAACTATAAATTGAATAAAAACTTTAATGAAGCACCCGCATTTCAAATTTGAACAGGTTTTTAGAAAAATTTTTTGTCACAATATAATAAAAGGGTCGTTGGCTCGATAGTTTGAAATTGAAGTGGAAATTTGTTAATTTAATAAATTTACTAAATTTTGAGACAGAATTGGATTTTCACGGTTCAGTGCCTGTCAGATCTCACATAGACCAGCGAGAGTCTATCTGGAATGCTAACATTGTGTTCAAAATGCAATGTTACGTGAATTTAATAATCTTTACGTGAATTTAATTCGGCTTCGAAGTTTTAAGCTCGACAATTTTATAAATCTATTCTTGTTTCTCGAGATTGAAAAAAGGCGAGAGAGTTCAAACAAAACAAAAACTTACAATCTCTAAGATAAATAAATCTATTTAGATTGATAAGTTATGTATATTTGAATAAGTAAGTTTATTTTGTTTATGTTTGACTATTCATTTAAAATTTAAATGGTTGATTGATTTTATTACTTTGGAAAATTTAATGTCCTTTCTGTTAAAGGTTATACAGTTCACCTTTTTATGCCGACATAAACATAAATGATGTTAAATTTATTTTTATCAATATTAATTTTTATTTTCTCCCGCACAATGTAAATAAGATAATAAATTCCATTATTCATATAAATTTGGTTTTGTAGACATTGTGGACATTATACATCACACACTGAAAAAAAAACTCGTTCAACTATAAGCATCAGCTATAAAGTTAGAACTACAATAAAACTGCAATATTTTCTGATAGGACGTGCTCATAATCTTGCATTTATTATGAAATAACATAATAATTAGTTATCCACGTTAACGTTATCCACTAGTTCGATTTGAACTATATATGTACATATAGGAAAAAAAATTACCGAAAATATAGCTGCGAAAAATATCTGTTTTTTCAGTGTTAAAAGTTAAAAATTACTGTTTATTATTAAATATTGTTAATCTTAGTAGTTTTTATTGAATTTTAGATTTAAGAATAATGTATACTAGAATGCATATATTTTCGATACAAATTTATATAATTTAGACTAAATGTCCTTGTACCTTGTTCTTCTGAATTTATTTTAGTATCAAGTGAATCGTTTTATTTTCTATAATGAGACTTTACTATTTAGCAATGAGCAGCTTGTTTCTGTTATCTTTGGGGAAAAATATTATTTTTTTATTGCACGTAGCATTTTTAAAAGTTTCAAAACCACTATGAACAAAACTCGGGATTAAGCTCAACAACATAAATAAGAAAAATAATCAAACTTTTTAATTCACTCTTGTTTAATATACAGTATAAGTTTATATCCAAATAAAAGTAATTTATTTAAAGATTTTTTTTTTTTAATTCAGAAAATATAGCAAATTAATTGAACAACAGAATAAAGATTTTTCCATTATGTATGTGGCAGAAGTAATTATGTAAATTCATATAATTTTTTGAATTTATAAATTTATAGACTGGGCGCTAATATTTTTTTGTTTTTTATTTCACGGTATAATTTGTTAGTAAATGGATTATGAATATTTGTATTTTTTTCATTAGAACATTACGGGAATAAAACAATTTTTTTTTTGGTTTTTGCTAAAAATAAAGCAATTAATTTCTGCATCTGGCTTTTCGTATTGTTATTTTTGAAAAACATATTATTTTCATTTTTAAAAGGTGTTGGTATAGTCGATTCGAAAACAGCATATTTTCAATTTTATACACTTACATATATACACAATTGAATTATAATTATCTTTTGGATAGAACAAATACTTTTATTCCAAATATTTGTGATGATTCAAAAAATATGTTTGCTAACGATTTATGCATAGGATACTTTATCATATTTACTATTTATATATACGAGATTAATATTTTTACAGACCACAGAGAAGGTCTTCGTTAATCACTACAACCGTTAAAGGAAAATTTTAATTTTCATTATGTTAAATATTTTAAGGTATATTTTCGTAAGAATAGTAAAGTATGCATCGTTGGTTCATTATGTCGTTTAATATAAGGACGTAAATATTTCGGTGTTCATGGCTGTACTAATAGCATCTAATTTTCTAGGATTTAAATATATTTTACTTTAATGCTGAAATTAATATTTCTGTTCAGTAATAGTAAACCATTTGTACAATATGCCTGATTATTAATAAAAGTAATTATCTTATACATACCAAAATTTACAATAATAAAACTATAAACGAAAAATAGATAGGCACACCCTATATGAATTCCATATTTATTCTATTAATTTTATGTGTCAAAATAAATATTACTGTACCGCGAAAAATCATAGAACATTACAAATGAAAGAGATATTAAATTATGTACAAAACGCATATAATAATAATATCTCATAAAATTTATTTGTTTTACGTTTTAAAAATTATTGTAGATATAGGTATGCAATATTAATTTATTTTTAGATAGCAAGAACAATTGAAATAAATCAAAAACAACAAAAAAAAAATTAATAAAATAAATTATTTTCGTGTAAAGTTTTGCATAATTAATTTTTAACACAAGAACAAGGTGTAAAAAAAATAATTTGCTGTCACTATGTTATTGCAATGTTATTTTTAATTTTATTTAATTTAAAAAATTTTTAAATTATTTCAGTATTTTTAATTTTAAACCTCAAGTGTCTAATCTTTACGGAACTTTAAATTAAACGTATTGCATTAATACTCAGAAAGTTTAACTGGACCGGTGATGTAGTTTCGAAAAGCCGAAAAAAAATTTTTGTTTCGAATTTTGCAACTTGGAATTATTTGTTTTTGTATATTGATTATTTTAGAATTGAATTATGACAACTCCTCTTTGTCATAAAAAAAAACGAAATTTTTTTATAATATTGCATTTATACATCGAATAAATAACCTTTGAAAGACCCTTAACTTTTTTCTTAATTTGTTCTTTTCTATTTTAGAAATATCCAAACAATTCTCAAACATTTAAAAAAATATAAGAAATATTAATTTAAATTATTGAATGTACGTTTTTTTATAAAACTGGAATTATTTGAGAGAATACTTTAAGGAGCTTAAATTTAAATTTCATAGTATTAATTTTTTATTCTTCAATAAATAAAACAACTTAAAGCTGCATTAAATCTTTTTATGTCAGAAACTTTGTTGTCTTAAAATTTCCTTTGTACAAACTCTAATATTTTCGTTAAATTTTTTATTTACATACATTTTTTTTTTTTTTTTTAATAAATTCACAAAGTCTATACAAATCTTTTTGCCAAAATATAATTAATTTTGTTCATATTTTTTTATTCATACATTTTAAAAAAATTTACTTTTCACTGTCAAAAGACAGTGGGGGTTCACATCACAAATAACTTTACATTATCATTTTGATTCATAATTTCTATTTGATTTTATTTTCCATGAAATTTCTTTATATATAAAAGTTAAATGTCATGTATTAGGAAAATATAATGTTCTTGATTTATTTGTGCTCATTCATATATGTAGGTCGTTTCTTAAAACTCGCGTAGACATAAGTTTCTTGTCATCTTATGCAAATAAATATTATGGTGTATATATTGTATATAATAGAAATTTGTTTTGTGTTTTAATGTATACAGGAAATAAAAGAAAATATTAAAGTTTAAGAATAAATTTTGAATACACGATTTATTTGATATAGAACTCTGGATATTAATTTACGTCAAAATTTTTAATGATAAAGAAATTTGCTAACAGTGGTTTTTGCATTATAAGTAGCGAAGTTTCGAAGCTGAATGCATTTTTCGTTTCTCAGTCTTTTTTTCTAATTTTTTTGATATATTTTTTTTTTCGGAAAAATATTTCGTTGATTTCATATTGTCATCAAGACTAAAATGTTTTTATTTTTTTTTTTAATTTCTTTTTTCTATTTTGAAATAAATTCTAGTCCACTGATAATTTTTTTTTTTGCAAACATTTTCTAAATTGTATTTACCTTTCAGGTGAACATTATAAATTTAATGAAATTTGTATTTTCCTAATTAATTTATGTCAACAGCATTCCATTGATAGAATTTATTTACATAAATACATTATGCACAAATAAGTTTATTTTTATTATAATGAGAGCCTTTCTATCGACTTTTATATTTAATTCAGTTGCTATATTATTTAATTATTTGTAATATTAAAATTATTATTTTAATTTTTGTTATATTTTTGGTTTTTTTTAATATAATTATCATTAAATTTAACCAAAAAATTTTTTTAAGGTCATACCGGAGTGGCTGACAACTTCAAATTTCAAAATTTCTGATTCCTGAAATGCGATCTTGAGATTTCGGACCCAAAAACGCCGTCAAAATTAATGAATAATTTTAAAGTATTGAATTACGTATAATATTTTTAAACTGATTACTATTTTCTCACTATTTATATTATTTTGTTATTTCGAATAATATTAAAGTTATATGGTTTTTTAATTGCATAAAAAAATAATATAAATATACCTTCAATATGAAATGCAATGCATTATCAACAACGTAATAAGTCTTTTGGGAAAAATGAAAATAAAATTATATATTATCATTAAAAATACTTTTTATGGCAAAATTGTCCGCATGTACTCAAATTGTATTCACCATTTAAGAAGTGTACATTAAAGTCAAATATTTTAAATAGTGTTTAATTAATTCCTTTCTACAGCTGCCTGATTTAAAGTTTTGTATACAGAAATTCATACTAAAAAATACTTATATCTCGTATTAAATATACCTAGTTTCTAAGTTAAAATAAAATGTGAAAATGTTAAATTTCGTCAAAAAATAAATATAACTAAACTAAACTAAATATCAATAGTAGTATTTATTGCATGTTTTATGACAAATTTGAAGTCTATTAATGTTATTTTGCTTGAAAATACTTATCATATCAAAAATTTCACAAAAAAAATTCCTTGAATTAATTCTTACTCAACCGAAATTGTAGATTTCTTGGATTTTGACCAAACCAAAAGAGCAAAAGATATCGAACTATAATGATGTTGAAAATATTCAAATAAAAAAGTTGGTTCTCTACTAAACAATTTAAAAATAATATCAAATGCCAAAAACACCTTGCTCTAAAATGTAATCATTTAAATAATTTATTCGGAATTATTTTTCAACCTGCCAATAATGAAATGTTCTAGTTGTCAGCACTAAATACCTACATATATTTTATTTACTATTACAAAAAAAAATTATATTCAACAACGCCAAAATTACGTTAAAAATGCATTAAAATTTTTGTTACAATTTTCCTTATTATTTCGATTTTATTTTTGGTTTTTAAATTTAGTAAAATATAAAATTAAAGCACGGTTAGCAAACTGCTGCAATTATATTATAAAAAAGGATCAAAAATTCAAATGCCTAGTGTCAGTTTCTGTTATAATAAATTGTTCTGTGGCAAAAAAAAATCTTAATAAGAAATTCCTTAATGAAGATCAACACAATTATAATACTGAACTAAATTAATATTGCTTCTGTAATATTGGCCGTGTAAAAACGGCCTTAAATATAAAATTCAATTCAAATTGGCCAAACTATAAATTATAATATGAAAACTATTTGTATTGTAATGTGGATTAATTTAGGCATAGAAAAGCCATTAATTTTAAAGTGTTTAAAAACACAAGCATTTTCATTGCATTTTCAATAATAATGATGATCGACGCCAGTTTTATGTTAAAGGTGATTTAAAATGCAAATTAAAAAATTAAAACAAAAAACAAAAAACTTAAATGATTATAAGAATTTTAGGTTGATGCGTGCACATTTAAGATAAATTCCTCTTTTTTATTTTTACTAAAAATTATTTGAAAAAATAAATAATTGAAACTTATTTTATTTTATTATACAAACAATGTGAACATATTTTTCTGTCAGACAGATTTTTAAAATTTTTATAGCAATTATCAGCAAAATTTATAAAACTTTGATTTTACCATTGATTTTATATAAAATTCAGTAAATCCTGAAAAAATTACATTGTGATTGATTATATTTAAAATTCAAGGATACGTTATTAGAAAAACATTTAAACGAAGGTCAATATCGATTTTGAAAAAAAAAAAAAAAATAAGTTTAGGAAAATAGTCATATACCTACCAGATTAAATTTTTAACATGTCAATCAGTAGAATTTTTTGCTATAAATACTATTAGGAACTAATTACTATTAGGAACTAATTTCCATATAAGAAAAAACATAATTTAAATAATATAAATAATGCCTTGAGCACAGCTACTATTCTCTCAAATTTACAATATTCTATTATAAATTTTGTCTTTTCTCATAAATAATATAAATACAGAGTGATTTACTTTTTAATTAACATTTTTTTTCAATATGTATATATAGGTATACCTACTGTTTTATTTAATAAATCGCAAAAGAAAAAGCTTATTGCATTATAAACATGAAGCTTTGCAAATAGCTTTAAAATTATATTACGAAAAAAATTCATTGGCTAAAATAAATCACAATTTTTGAGCAAAAATCTTTTTTTTTTGATACATATATAGATATTTTCACCTGAAAAGGTGGAGTTTCACCTTTAGAAAACTCGGTATAATAAAACACACCTATCAATAAATGTGTATTCGAAAGCTGAAATTTTTCTTATAATAATTTATATATGGAGTACACAATGTAAACAATCTACATATCAAAACATTTGTTTAGAAATACATATATGAGTTTATCAGAAAAAATGTAATACATATATAAAAAGAATATTTACTTTTGTAAGAATTTTTGTATAAATACCATTTTATTTCATAATATTGTTGCTTTTATATATTATAGCAAAGAAGACTATTTAAAATTTGAACCGCTCACACTATTTTTTATTAGGGGCTATGTACTCAGTACATATGTAATAATTAGCAATAATTAGCTCTAAGAAATTAGTTATTTGAAATAGAAATATTTGAGTTGTCACCTTTTCAATGCGTTGTTTTTGTCTCATTTAGAAAAATTAAATTTTATGCAACAATTTTTAAAAAAAACATTTTAATCGTAATAAATTATAAATATTCTATTGATAATATTAATTTATGACGAGCTTACACAATCTTTTATAACTTGAAATCGAAATCTAACTATACAAAAATATTTTTCCACTTATCTCGATATTTAATTACGTTTTTCTTTGCCGTAATAAAAAATTCACAAAATAAAATTGATTAATTCAAAATTATAAGAACTTAAATTTAAAGCAAAAATTCCATTAAAGTTGAACTTAAATAAAAAGAAATTTAAATGTTTTAATTCTGTTAAGATCCTTCGCAACCTTATTGTGACTAGAAAATGACCAATGAAAAAAAAAAGAACATTATTAACTTAAGTACATATTTTCTGTATATAAGGAGAAATCTGAATCATTTTATTTAATTATTTTGTGAGAGGCAAAACCGTGAAGTTAATTCTGTAAGTGACTACTATACAATTTTTTTTTTTTTCATAAAAATTAAATAATATTTTTTTTTAAAGATTTTTAAGTGTTCATGGTGTGAAATTAACAAGGGACACAAAGTTTAAGTAAATTTTACGAATTGGGGATACTTTTCTTTACTTTATTTTTTATAACTAAACTTTGAAATTATTTCAAAGGAAAAAATTAAAAAAAAAGGGACCGAAAAGAAAGTCATTGTTTTTTTAATTCAATTAGGTACCAAAAATATCATTAAGGTAATATTGGTTTCATAGCAAAAAAAAAGCCCAAGATTTGCTGAGTTGTTATTTCTGTATTGCAGTTAAAGTTATGCTTTTAAAGATTTCAATATTTCTAAATCGTAATTATATGTTGAAATATTTAAAATCTTATATATGTATGGTTTTTTATTATTTTTATAAATAAACTTTACTATTAGTAAAATCTTTCAAATGCCATATCCATATCTATATATATATTTATCTTTTTATTCCTTCATAAAAGTACGAATAATTGAACCAAATTACTTTCTATACCAATGATATGTATCATAATTTTTAATATTATTATTTTTTTTATTTTTCTAATCAACAGGTTTTGAAATTGAATTACATTAAAATTCGTGTGCATTTTTTTTTGGTGTTGGAAAATTTCTGTGTATATTTGAAACAAAAAAAAAATATCTCTCATTTATGTTAAATTTTTTTTGTCTACAAGATAAAAATGGAAATTTATTCAGTTTCAACAAAAAAAAAAAAAAAATTACACCATAAAAGTACAATTTTTCAATCCTTGATAAACGATAACAAAAATAAAACTTTCTCTTCATCGTCTACGAAAATAATTGGTTTGCATGTGCAGTACATACTTTGTCTAGGTGTATATACGTATTTTACTAACTGCAATGAAAATCAATTTTATCATAAAATCTAGATTACAGAAAGTATAGAATAGTTTTCTATTGGTATTTTTTTGTAAAATTATAAAGAGAGACTGAGTTTCTGCTTCATTAACGTAAAGCCGAATCTATAAATTTTTGAAATTTTTGAAAATTCAGTACCTAAACCTAAGGATGAAAATAAATTTCTTACTGTCAAGTGTTCATATTTTAAATTTTGATTTTTGATTTCTCATTTCAAACGTAATTAGTGAACAGGAGCGATTTCCACTTTATTTCGTATGAAATGTATATGGTTTTTCATTTGAAAATTATAAAATTATAGGTCCCATACCAAATTAAATTTTTTTTTTTTGAACAGAGACTATTAAATTATGTATACATAGGTTAGGTTCACCTATTTTACATGTTCTGATAATTTTCAATTGAATTATTTTTAAATTGGTGTGTAATTGGCGTATTGTGGGTGATTTTGGCTTTACTCACATCACACACTGTTATTCACTGAAATTATTCAATTTTTATGTTTTATTTTTATTCATAAAGCTTATACATACATTCACAATACATGTACTTCTACTTCTGTAGAGCTTTCATGAAACAAAAAAATGTTGATTGGAAAATTTTTTTTTTGTTTTTATTTTCACAACAAAAAATTAGCATTTTTATTTTTTATACTTTTGGCATAAAAATTTATGTAAAATAATTTTTTTTTTTTTAAGAAAAAATGCGAAGAAATCAATAACTTTTGTGACAAAAAAATTTATAAATAAATAAATTAAATATAGTGTCTATAGTAATTATTAAAATTATTACAGATAAATATTCTGGATATTTCGGAATTACATTAGAAACTAATCCTGTACAAGTATAGTAATTACAGAAAACACAGTAATATATCAGATCTGTACACAAAGATGATGTATTATTATTTCACCCTGGCAGAATGCATTGGATAGACCACCAGCACTGATGACATTTAATCCAATATACATTGCATATTTTTGTGGCACAAGTAAAAAATTAGACTTGTAAATTAATGTCAAAATCAAATGATATTTTTGTATATGAACTAAATAAGTAAAGATAATAAACATTAGAATTTGTACAAAAATATTTATTGAAAATCACAATAAAAATAATAAAGAGTATAATTTTTTGTAATAAAATTAACAGGATGTTTATTAGAAAAATTTAAATAAACAAATTTTCTTAATAACTAAATTGCCTTAGTACATATATCCCATTCAAGTGCATAATTTTTAACTCGGTTAGGAGCCCTCCATGTGAAATTCTGTTTGCTATTTCTGTTTTCTCTTTTTGCAGTTTTTTTTTTGTTTTATTTTACAGAAAATAAACGGCCGTGAAAAATGTGACAAAAATTGTACGAAAAACACCTCTACCAGAAAATCACAAAACTATATTTGAATTTTATTTCTGTGCAGAAACTGTAATTTATCAAAAAAATTACAAAATTCTTAGAAATAAATAAAATTAAGGAAATTAAAGAAATTCAAAATTTCAAGCCACCTGCCCTGGAGAGTGGTATTTTAGCTCAATTTCTGCGTTTGAGATTTTTTATTATCTTTTTCTTTACTTCAGAAACCAAGCAAATATGTTCAAGTTTTTTAAAGGCTCATTTGGGCCAAAAAACTCAAAATATAAAAAATCCGCCTCACCTACCCTGGAGCCAGTTATATACTTTCTAACATATCAAAAAATCACTAGATTGTAGTAACCCTACAATCAAAGCCAAACTAAGACCAATTTTTTGCAAGTTTTCACATTGAGGGCTCTTAACATTGTTGATTTTGGCAATTTATCAAAATATTTTTTATAATTTCATATTTTTCTGCGTTCCGATTAACAAATTATGATGTGAATGAATCTTAACGAATTGTATTTGGTCATCTTCCAAAACTTAAAGTATAAATATTACATAGACAATTTGAAATTCATCTAATTTTCACAATTTTGATAAACGCATTCATTTATAATATATGAATAATGAGAAAAGACCTCTTATATCCGAAATACTTCTAAGTAGGTTGAAAGAAAATTCATCAAAATGTTTGATAAAACTGTTTTTTTTTTTTTTTTTTACAGTATCCTCCTTATTAACGATGTTTTCATTTTAATTTGTAAATTTGTTCAGTATGTTTATAGATAAGGTTTAATTTCATGAATGAAAATTTAATTTTTTAAAATTAAAGCATAATAGTCTGCTGCGAAAAATTAAATTTCCAATCAATAATATTTATATAATATTGGATGTGAATCGCAATTCCGTGTAAATATATATTTAAAATTATTTTGCACTATATTTATAATGCATTTCGAAAAGATGTATTTCTTCTGGCAATTAATTTTGTTTAGAACTCAAATAATAATAAAATTTATTTATAAATTTTGTATTTTAAATTTAAGCTATATATATATTACATATGTATTTCACCAACAAATTAGATTTGTAAAAATTAAAAAAAAAAAATTGTGTATGTAAGAAAGAAAAAATGTAGAATTGTACAAAATTTAAATTATGATAATAAACAAAAAATATTATGTATTTAGAATTTTCGATTCATTTTTAAAATAAAACAACTAATAAAAAACTGAAACAAAATAATTATTAGTTTTGTTCAAGTAAGACTTTTTGAATTAACACCACACCAGCGATACATATATAATGAATTGTCAAAATATAAAAAGAAAAATGTCACTTTATTTAAAAATCAAATGAGTCACAAATATGCTTTGTATATTGCTCAATATAACGAGCATACATTATCCATGTATTTATGTACGGACTTATGTAGATATATCGTTTCTAAATGTTGGCCCATAGTTATATGTATCTTACAATGTATAAAGATTTAAATTTATTATTTTTTTAGTTTGAAAAAGGTATAAAAAATAAAATTTCTAAAGCAAGTGACATATTTTTCTATTATCGCACTATCCCTATTATTTTAATATGGGATTTTATTTATGTAGATAAATTGAGAACAGAAAATAAAGAAAATTGCTGACACCTTGAATTTTCTGTTAATCTTAAATAGCTTTTATGTTAAATTGTTTTGAAAAAAAATAAAAAACAAATTATGAACCATTTTATTTATCAATAGGTTTTTGAATTCTTTTCAACCGTATATATGTACATATATAGTAAAAAAAAACAGGTATAGGGTGGTAAGGGTAGTAAGTTGGAGATTTTTTTTTTTTGTATAAAACGATATTTTTAAATAAAACGCCCCATTCAATTCTTATTTTTTTTTCAAAGAGCAATTTCAACAAATCAAAATAAAATTAATCTGAGAATTTTATTTGGCTTCTCTATTTTTAAAGAACGACACTTAGTTTAGAGAAAATAAAACATGTTGAAACTCTTTCGGAGCTGATATTAATACAGGTATAAAAAAATTGTAAATTATACTTGGATAAAAATAATTATATGTTCGTAGTAAAGGAATCAAAAAATTATCATTTCTATATATTTTAGAAAAATGTGAAGATAGCATGAAGATTGAATAAACTTAAAAGAAAACTAATTCTTTTACAAGTCTTATGTATTATAATCTGTCTGCAATATCATAATCTGTATTCGTTCCTTCACTTTTGCTAAATAAGTAACGGTTATACTTGGACCGAAAATATTATATTTAGACATTTCTTTACACATCAAAAGTAATGGTTATACTGGAACTAATCAAAAACTGAAAAGATAACATTTGAAGACATTTTTTACACATAATTTTTTTTTTGCTGGTTAATCTCATTTTAACGGTATAATAATTTTTGATTGCTCGTTAACCGTACCAAATATTTTTATTGTATGCTTTATTCAATAAAATAGGATGAAGCAGAGTATTATGCAAAATCCTTTCATTTATATTTTAAATCCTATCGTGTGATTCTTTTTTTTTTTTTTTTTTTTTTGTGAAAAAGGATTTGATTGAATAAAATAATCTGTTATACATATTTTCCACATTATTTTCACGTGTAAAATTTATTTTGTAACACAATAAAGTACATCTGGCCATATAACCAATTTGAATGAAATTTATTATTTGTTTAAAATGAAAACCGGTGGAAATTTCTCTTTTATATTTTTTTTGTTTTCAAAATAAACACATTAGAAAAAGGAATATTTTCTTCCAAAGTTTTGTACATTTAAAAAGAACCTCAAAGGGTTGTAATCATTTTATGTAGACTGCTATTTTTCAGACCTTTGAATTAAACTATAAGCAGGGCCGGCTCAACAGTTGTGGCGCCCTGTGCACATATTAATTTTTCCGCCCCCATATTATTTCTTAAACTTTTTAATAATAAAAATACTGGGAAAAATGTATGAATATATTTATTTAATATTTAAGAGTTATTTATATTTTTAATTTATATTTAAGAATTCATTATTTTTATTTAATACTTAACATTTCATTATTTTTATTTAACATTTAAGATTTAAATCCATTAACAATAAAATAAAACCTATAAATAAGAAAATCATAATTTAGTAATCTAATCTTCAAAAAATTCAAATCTCACTGCTGTTGATGTATATTTTGTATTAAAATTAACCAAATTATTAATATATATTACAACATTTTATAATTTTTAATATTTTTTTAAATTATTTAAATAAAATTAAAAAAAACGTAAAAAAAATGTCGGTCAATTTGCCGCCCCTAAATTATGGCGCCCTATGCATTTGACACATTTGCCGGCCCTGACTATGAGAATTAGAAACGAACTATTTTTTATAATTATTATTTAAAAAACAAAAAGTTCCTACTATTTTTTAAATTACCTATTTTAAAGAAAACTTTATTACCTTGAAAAAAGAATTTTAATCTAATATGTAAAAGAAAGCTTTGACTTACAAAATTTGAGAAAGAACACAAAAAACAGTAGTAATGTATATATTCAGTTTGTGACTGATGTAATCATTATTTTTGCAAGTTTATTAAATAAGCTTTTTAATCATGTTAATTACATTTAATTTATGTTTTAAAACATAACGTTTTGCGACAAATCTTTTGTGAAAAATTATTTTCTTGCGTTTAAAATCCAGCAGAATACGGAATAATGAACTGCATGAATTTCTGAATAAAGAATTAGTAGAATTTTTGATGGTGTAAAAATACTTTATAATTTTGTCCTGTGTTTTTAACAAATTTGATGAAATAAAGGAATGTTATTTTATTCGTAAAGAAAATTACTCGAAAGTTATTGGTTTTGTTATAGTTTTGTCATAGAATTCGTTTATAAGTCAAAGTCATGTTCAGCCATTTTTGAATATTTAACATCAGAACTAAATAAAAAGAAAATATAGTTATAATCCTGTTCGAAGAAATGTTTTTTTATTAAAAAACAACTCAAAATTATATATGTTTCTAAAAAATTTATGCTGCTCCTATCTCTCCACAACCTATGATCCAAGTTCTTCTAACGAACTTTGCATTACGTCAACATTTCGACTTTTGAAACTTTTACTTTTGGATCTCAGACACATTGGTTACTACTTTTATCTTTTTAAATTGCCTTATCCTATTTAAAATTTTAGTACGTAAAAAGGAAATATATTTTCAATACACATACCTGCATAAAGATTTTGTTGCCTACTTCATTTTCAGTATTTTATTTCTCTTAACACGATTTAGAATTTATATCTTAATAAAATTATTAAGTGGATGAAGGTAAAAATTATATGGGGGAAAATAAGATTATAACAGACGTTTTGCATCTGAATTTTGTTAGCATAGTTAATCTTTTATCAACAGAATATATTATATTATTGTGTTAATTTAAATTATGGTAAAATTTAAATAAAATGTCTTCTGTTTTTTGTAAGCATGCAATTACTTCTAAATTTAATTTATTATTCCAGCCAATTATGTTCGCTTTATTATAATTAGAGTTTATTTATGTGCTAAAAAGTCTATACAAGTATTCTGTGATCTAGAAGTATCCTGTTTCGTTATTGATCTTTCATTTATTTTATGAAATTCTAAATGCTGAATTTTTTTAAATTCTCATTTAAATTAAAAATGCTAGATGTAATTAAAATCATACTATTTTAAATAAAAAAAAATGTAAATTGGTGGAATAGATTTTTTTACACTTATTTTTCATTTTTTCAATCAGCTGACATTCCATTTTTTACGTTAGGTACTCTTTTTTACAGTATGGGGCAAAAATAACTTCCTTGTCTATGTCTAATTGATCCAAACAGATAATTTCAATTAGAAGTTTTGGAGCATTTTAAAAAGTTTCGAAATAGGTATATAGTTTGAATGAAATGAAAAAAAGTTATACACTCTAAACTTTTAAAACTTTTAAAACAAGGAAAATTTTAAGTTTAAAAAAAACTAAACAAACTGTAGAGTTATTTAATTTAATATATTTAATATTGAAAACGTAAAAATAACGAACAAAAAAATCCAATCTTCCATTTTTATTTTTAACAGTGTACTAAAGTTTTTTATAATTTTTTTTGTGTAGTTTTTTCCTATTTTTTTTTATTTTTCATAAAAACGTTAAAAGTTTTTCTCATTTTCATAAAAATACTTTATTAAGAAAAAGTTTAATATTTTGCATTCCAAATGAAATTAATTTTTTTCTTGACCAGGAAAATTTAACTTTGTGATTCTGAACTAAGAATTTTATTATTGTAAATTTTGCAAAACGTTTTTAGGGATTTTTACAATTTTGTAGGTACATTTCTAAAAAAAATTAAAAGTTTAGTGGGTATGGCTATAATAAAATGATTGTCGTCTAAGATGTAAATGGAAAAGAATAGGAAAAGCCCGGGAAATATTTTTGTTTAACATTTTTACATTTTTCATTCTACTCATTTATAGATGCTCTTAATAGAATTTTAATGTAGTATAAAAAAAACGTTTTTTAGGTTAAAATTCGACAAAAAATAATTTTCTAAAAGTACATTTTCGGCATTAATTACATTGAAATGCCGGGAAAAAAATTTACTAAACACATTGTATCAAAGAAGAAAAACCTTTTCTTGTCACTTTTTTTGAAATACAATACTCAAAGCTTTTAAAGACAATTTTTACATTTCCAAAATTTGATGCTGTCATTGTTTTGTGCTCTTTTTTTTGAAAAATAATGTTTATGTATATTTAAAATCATTTATCAAGTTCAAAACATAAGATGCGTGATAAAATTTGCTTAATTTCATTATGTCAAAAAGTCAAAAACACGACTAAGGTGTATTACAATGTCTTCAATATAAAAGCAGCAAAAAAACTTGAATAATTTCATATAAAAACCAAAAATACCACAAGGATTTTACTGAAAAATCTTAAGACTTTTTTTTTAACAATCTACAATAGGTATATGTATGTTTTAATTCAAAAAGATATCATGTGAAAAATGATTTAAATTAATGAGATGATTACATGCATCACATACGTGTAAGTGAAGGAAAATTTTTTGAGTTTTAAATTATCAAAGCTCACAGATTATAATTTGTGTTTGTTGGTTTTTTCGAAAACATTTTAATTAAACCTGCCTATTAAATTGAAATTTTAATAAATCAGTCACAATTCTAGTTCAATTCAATTCAATTTATTTTTCAACATATATATAAAAATATGTTTGTATATATAATTACAATTTACATAATATATAATCATAATTTATTATATTTAGAAGTTTAGATTTTATGCATAAAATTCTTATTACTGTTTCAGATTTACTACACTTTTAATAAATAAAATTATGAAAAAAAAAACTTCATTTACTCTATTTAATTCTAGTTTAAAAAGTTTTTGTTTTTATTATTTCAATATTATTTCTCACTTTTTTTTGTCAGCAGATGAAAACTGTCAAACAATGTTCTTTATTGAATTCCCAGAACGATTGAGAAACTATAATATGAATTTAAAAGAAATGTGTCTTAATTTTATTAATCTTATGGTTATAAATTTTTAAAATGAAATAAAAAATTCTTATAAATTTCAATTGCATAATACCATTATAAAATTAAAAGGGGAAACAACATGTATCTTTTTTTTTTAATTATTAACAGTGAAATTAATAAGTTGGATATTCAAAACAACATAAAAGACAATCAATTTACATAATTATAAAGTAAGTATGTAGAGAAAATGACACTTTATCTGTGTAATAAAAACACATGTGGAATTATTTTGTAAACATCTGAATTATAGTTTTGAAGTTTTTCTAATAAAATTTTTAATAAATGTGGGATAAATAATATTATTATGGTTATTTTTTTTTTTAACATAATAATAACAAAGAAGAGTATAAGAACATACTAGGAAGTTAATATTCGCTGATTCAAACAAGTGTGAGAAATAAATTTTTAATAAAAAAATTATTAAAAACAAATCTAATTTAACAAAAAATGGAAATATTTATGTTAAATGATTAACATTTTTTTATAGCATTTCTATTTGAAATAAAACTTTTTTTTTTCTAAATATACGTATGTGTAGGTATATACAAACATAACATATGTTGTGTTATCTGATTTATATACGCTTTGAAAAAGATAGTTTCAATTCAAGCTAAATTTTTATTGACACTTTCAAGAAGAAAAAAAAAAAGAAAATAGCTGCTAACATTTTAAGACAACATACTATTAAATTTAGTTTATTAAACTTTATGACCATGTAGACATAAAAAGTTTGTTATTTGAGGTAAAAAAATCAGCTATTATTGGAAAATTTTATTATATAGTAGAACTTGTAGAACGTTGTTGACAGTTTATTTGCCATTTTTATAATAAATATAAAATAATATAAAAGTAGTAATTGAATATAGGTCGGATAGTGTAAAATTCTCTGAAGTCCATAGCAATAGCAAAATTGTGCTTTTTTGCCAATCTATGTATTTATACCTATATGTGTATAAAAATATTTTAATTTCCTATATTTTGAACTTTGAAACGGGAGCGGTACGCTTCAGTGTACGATCATTTACTGTAGTATCATTACACTGTATTTTTGAAGTTCACTGTTTTACCATTTCACTGTATTCCGTTTTACTGTATTTTCCATTTTACTGTATTCTATTTCACTGTATTTTCATTTCACTGTATTTTTTCACTGTATTTTTTCAAAGTATGTACATATGTCATTTTCGGGGGGTGCATTAAAGTCAAGTCACATAAAGTCAATTGACCTTATGTCACTTTTATAATGTGACATAAAGTCAATATATAAAGTGCCATAAAGCCAGTTGTACGAAACTTTAAAAAAAAAGTTGTTTGAACAACATCCTTTTGGAAAAGGCCTAAAATCAACGAAGAAACTTTGAATAAAAAAAATGCAATTCCTTCTAATTTTGATAAACAATCTTTAATTAATTACTTTAAATCAAGTGAGTAATTTGACCTTTTCCAAGAATTACATATTAAATTAAGTTATAGATTAAAGTATTTTTTATTGAATTCAAGCGAAGAAAATTTTGACTCATCTGAGAATGATGATGGATTTGGAAAATGACATAAAATCAAGATATAAAGTGAAATAAAGTCAATTGACTTTATGTCGCTTTGTAAAAAATATCAATTGACTTTATGTCAATTTTAAAAGCGATATAAAGTCAATTGACCTTATGTCGCTTTTATAATGTGAGATTAAATCAAGATATAAAGTGACATTAAGTCAATTGGCTTTATGCCACTTTCAATATTTTTTATTGAAAAAAACTAATTTGACTGTAAATTTTGGCTGCAAACTTTTGGAAAGGTAAGAGCGCCAGGCGCTCTTACCTTTCCAAAAGTTTACAGCCAAAATTTACAGTCAAATGATATACAGTGAAATGAAATACAGTGAAATGAAATGCAGTAAATAGAAATACAGTTAAACGTACCCAACCCCTTTGAAACAAAAACGGAAAGGTTTCCAATAAAAATATAAATTTAAAGATAAATTTTTCATCGAACGGAAACATAAGTTTATATTACAGTTTCAATACAAAGAAAAAACATTTCTTTTTTTAGAGCTAAATTTTGGCATAAAACGCACTCAAAAATATCTATTTTTTAGCATAAAATATGCATAAACAAACATAAAAAATTTTACAATATTCCTCAAATTTTTCATATTTTTTTGTTATATTTTATCGATAAAATTTTTATTGGATGAAATCCACCTTTATTATAAAAAATACCGCAATTTTCTTTTTTTTTTCATATCCCAAAAACTTCTATTATGGTCAGTTCAATAAATTATATTTTTTACAAATTTATTCAAGTGAAACGTTATAATATAAAAAAGAAAATTTTTTTCTTATGAATAAAAAATATTTACATCTAAATATGATCCATATAAAGAAATGCATCTACATATATATCGACAGTCTCATTCAAAAACGTAAAGTTTTATAACAAAAAAATTTGGATTTTAAACGCTTTGAATAAAATTTAATAAAAAAACCATTTGTGATAAAAAAATTTTTTTTTTTAATACAAACAGTTTATAAATTACTCGTCTTAATCCAAAAATTAGAACATTCAATTGTTTTTAAACGTCGATTTTCCAAATTATATAAGTTTAATAAAGTCCGTTAACTTTGTTGTAGAATGGAAGTGTCGACTTATATGTTGAACTTATCATGGACACTTTCTTCTGTTTATGATTTTTCGATTTCTTTTTATTTTCTGGTTTTCATTTGTTCTTTTGAATATACAATTTTATATTTTTGGGTCATTGAACAAAATATTTACATCTTTAGTTCTAAATTTTATTCTTACATAATAAAAAAGAAGCTTTAAATTATTTTAATATTAGTCCACATGTTAGGGCAATTGTAATTTTTACAACAAAAAATTTAACATGATTTTTTTATTTGAAATTTTAATTCAATATAACGTAATAATTTCAATTAAAAATGTTTCTTGATGTGTTTCAATCATTTCAATAATTTAAAAATCGTAATTTCAGCGGGAACGTTCCGGTGGTTTTTTAATATAATCAATGATTTTTATACTAAGTTCCCTGCAAGCCTTTTTCCTCATTTTATTAGGCGTTACATTTGTTTTTTAAAAAATCTTAATAATCATAAATGTTATTAGTTCATTATTGATTTTAAAATATTTCTTTTTAAAAGTTGAAATAATTTTATTTACCTAAATTTTTTGCAGTTTTTTTTTTGTATGAAAATAAGAAGACTTTTTATTCCGTCTTTACAATAATTTTAGATTAGGAATTAACGGTGGACAAAAAATTATAGGAAAAAAACCAATTTAAAATAATAAAAAGAAGTTTATTCAAGTATAACAGATTATGCACCAGACAAGATAATGGCTAAAGTTTCTGATTTATTTAAAACGCATACCTTTTTGAATGAAACTTCTGTAATAATGGATTAAACAGAGACGTTTTCTGATTATTATATTAATTTTTTCTAGAAAATATTAAATAAAAAGTAGTACTATGAAACAGTGAAGTATTTTATGTTCTAGTCTTTACTTTTATTCATTTTCATTAAAGCAAACATTTTCTTGGCTATTACAACATTTTTCTGACTTCTTAATTGAATCATTTATTTTAATTAATTTTTTTTTTAACTTAAACAAAGAACATTTCCAAAATATATTATTCCTCGAATTAAAATATTTAAAATCACTCATTATACCGTTTTTACCGTGCTATTAAAATGGCCTAACTTATTTATTTGTGTTAAATTATTAATTATCGGCAGAATCAGTTGTATGTTGATATGATAGTATTGGATGGAATCGTACTCTTAAATTTTGTATAATATAACTATTGGTTCAATACGGATGGATTAACTGGTTTTATAGAAAATCTTCGTTAAAAACAAACTTATTTGTAGACGATATCGTGTCCGATTTTTAACATCACTCACATAAAAATTGGATTTGCACAAAAATATTTTCTAATACTCAAAAGAAAACGAACTTTACCTTTTATTATACAAATAAATCCCTTTGTTTTCTCAGAATAGTTTAATAAGACTCATGTGATTACATTATTTTATTGTATAGCCTCCGGACATAAAATCGAAATTCCATAAAAAAAAAGTATTTTTAATAATATAGGAAAATATTCAATATAGAAATATTGCAAGTTATATATTTTTAGCATATTTTTATTATTATTATTATCGTTATTATTAATTATTATACTTTTACAAATAATTTTGAAACATTATTTAAAAATATTTACCCAACTTAAATATTGAATTTTTCTAATTAGCATTAAAATTAAATTTGCTATGTTATTGACATTTATATTTTTTCTTTGAGCTGGATACAATTTTATCAACTACTTAAACAGTGAAATTTCTCACTGATATAATAGGTTATAGCAGTAGGTAATGTTTAATATATAATTTATACGCACAAACTTTAACAAACCGAACACTTAAGTAAATTATTACCAATTCTTTTCCAAAAAACTCGATTTACATTCTTTGTTACAGATTAGCTATAGCTCATAATCGATCGTGTCGAAATAGTATATCTAATTTATGATTCTCAACAGATTATGAATACAATCGTTTTAATTTATGTGATAATTTCAAAAAATAATTCCGTGAAAATTTTATATGTAAAACTTTTCGTTTTTAAATTTCATTAACGATTTAATTCCCCAGTAAGTAATAAAAGTGACAATATATACAACAAAAATAAATATAAGTACGAACAGGAATATATACATGTATGTATGTACATATGAATGTAACCCTTCAACATCATATTTTTTTATAAATTATTCACTATGTTTATTGAATATAATAGTGTAAAAATGTATATTAACGATGAATATATAATGTTTTGTACGAAAAGCAATAAAAAGGATGATATTAATCCACATTAAAAGCTTATTTGATTTTTCTGTTAACTATTATCCTGATGATAGAAATAATATAAATTTTATTATTATTAAATTTATTTTTAAGGCCAATTAAATGAATTATATAATAATGATGAAGATATATTGCTACCCACTCTTCATAATAATAATTAATAAGATCAAGACGTTAAATATATCTACTAATATATTGATAGCACACTTTTTTAGTGTTGATTAAAGTCCTAATTGTTTTTGTAACCTCATTATTATCGATACTTTTATTGAGTCTTGTTTTAATTTCATTAAATTAAAAGATATAACTAAATAAATTTACAATGTGCTCTCATATTTTGTTCACATTGAGGAACTAAAAATAATAACAATATTTCACTTTCGTATTGCACTTGAGTAGACGAAAGATACTACAATTATAAATAAAAAAAGAATTTTATTTACTTTTTTGAATAATTATCTTACGGTTGGCAACAATTTTTAGTTCAGAATGGCATAAAAATAAAACAAATAAATATACAAAATTATATGTATTCTATATGTTATAATTCATGCATTATTAAATGTTTGTATTAATGAGCTTATATATATTTACTACAATATTTATTTATTATTGATTTACATTTTGCTAATTCAATAATCTTAGAATTTCGAATATGCAGAAAGTTTATTTATTTTTATTTTTAGACTTAATATAAACAGTTTAAAATTGGCAGCAACATAAAAGTAAAAAATTGTACTACCTACCTAATATCTCATTTTTCATTTTCATGAACTAAAAATAATGTCATTAATATTTACAATGCATTTTAATCAATCATGTTTATAATTATGAAATATATGAATTTTTGAATTTAGTTTAAATTAAAACTTCTTGCAATCAAAAGACTTATTATAGGTTTACAGTATACTTATACTTATTAAATTAAGGACAGAAATTATTTATCTCTTAATACTTACGTCAATGAAGGGAATCTTTTCTTATTTGCACTAAAATAGAGGTATAGAGATTGTTCCTTGAATTATTTATTTTCCATATTAGTAATTTAGTAACTATAAAGATTTACTAAAAATTTATAGGACATGTACATAAAGACAAATTTAAAGTTGAGTATTATGTACTCAAATTATAATGAATAGATCAAACGCCTATACTTATATTATCCGTACTCCGAACCCATTAACTTCCCATATTTTTATTAATAACGCGCATATTTTTATTAATAATATTTATCACGAAACTGTTTTAATTAAAAGAAAAAATGTAGATTTTTTTCATTTGAAAATCTTTTTTAATTATAATTTTAATAATTAAAATTAAATCAGAAATAAATATCCAAAACCCTTTATCAAAACAGGACAAAAAAATATAACTTTTTTAATTTGTTTTGAAGTAAAATATTTTTTGTGAATATTTATTAACTTTATTCATGTCCGCTGTCCATATTCACCGCGGTTTTTTTTCTTTTAATGAATAAATTTTTTAATCAACTTATCAACTTTTTCTAATCGTCATTGCTATTTGCATTTTTATCAACTGTGAAAAGAACATGAAAAAATAAAAACAGATTTTGACCCCTTAAAAAAAATTCACTTTAATGAGACTGGAATAATTTTGAACAAGTTAACAAAAAAAATGAAATTAAATAAAAACAAATAAACTTACGACATCAGTAAAAAAGTTTTATTTAATATTTTGACCTTCTTTCTAATTCGTCTCCGTAACATTGGAATAATTGACCAAGCACATTTCCCTTAGGCTTGGAAATGAAAAATCTAGAAATTTCAAATATCATAATAACTAGAATGAAGAACAAACTATATTTGAATTTCCAAGATCTCAACTTATATTATGATCTAACTAATATTTTCTAATTGGCAGTCCAGAAAAATTCTGACCATTTTAGTAACTAATTATTTTCATCTAAATTCTCCAGCATCTGTCAATAATTTCATCGGTAGTATCTCTGTCAAAATAAGGAAACTAAAATTATAATAAATAAAAAAAAAATTACATTAATATTCGTAAATTGTAATGTTTAGAAAGACATTATACAAAAAAAATTCTAATTACAAAAAATACAAAATAATTATTAACAATTCAAAATTCATATTATATATAACATATCTAATTAATTATTCAGGCAATACAATTTAAAAAGTAAGAAAACAATTTTTTTTAAATTATCAGAAATTTTTATTTTCTTTTTTAAATACTTTTTATTAAAAATCTGAATAATTATTTTTACTTTTTTTTTGACAGAAAAATTAATTAATTCATTGAACATAAATCTTATTAAATAATAAACAAAACTTTAAGTAATTACACATACATAATATTTGTACATGTGATGTTGATATTATCCTAATACATAATATTGCCAACTGCCGTTCCAAAAAATTTTTACTCACACTCTATCGACATTATATATTGTATTATCACTCGAATTCTCAATGTTTTCTTTTTGTCAATTCCTAAATTATAGTACCTGAATAGATGAAAATGGACTGCAAATAATTTGAAACTTTAAAGTAAGTTAGAGACTAAAATGTTTTCAATAAAAAAAATTAAAAAAAATTTTAAGTAAAAAATAAAAGTAGAAAATATAAAAAACATTTTACTAAAAATTAAAATCTTGGAGCCAAGAACAAGACCAGAGTTCGTTTTGTGAGGACCCCAACGATTTTAATTTTTGTTAAATATATGCATGTCAACAAATTTTCTAACATACAAAATTATTTTCTTGGATTCGCAAATTATACTTAGTTTTATTTCCTACTTTAAAGTACATATTAAAATAAAAAAATAGTAATAATAAATGATACGCAAAGTTTTAAGTACAATTAGAAATTTTTGCAAAAATTAATATTTAAATTTTATTTTGCATCATTAAATCAACTTTATTCAAGAATATAAATTTCAACCCCAAGTCTATTTATATGTATAATATATATCATGAAAATAAAACTTTTGTTTTTCCTCTTTTACTTTATAGTTATTAGGCCAATCAATGCAACAAACTTTTTAAATAAAAATAATATAGATAAAATCATTTGAAAGAAAAAATCATTATAATAGTAGCACGTTTATTTTTGCGGTATCATCAAAAAAGAAGTAAATTCTGTTTCTTTTTGTTTGGATAATAATAAATTAAAGTTCAATTTTGATATCATCAATAAAACATAATATGAAACAGAATAAAATTAACCATCAATTCTTAATGGGTATTATAAGTGTAGTGTGACACATGACAACAGAAAAACGGACAAGAGTTCCTGAAAATCCGCTTGATTTCTCCATTTAGTATTTGAGTTCTCTTGATAAAATAAGACAAATCTATTTATTATAATTTTATTTATTTCTATTAACTCTCATTTATTTAAAAATTTACCCTTACAAAGAAAGGAACAAATATTAGGCTTAAAAAGATTTCTCCTAATTCTTTGCGGCAAAACCTAAAAAGAGGAAGATTTGTAGCAGATTAAAATAAAGGCGATAGATAAAACAACGCATTTTATTCTGAAAATATTCGACTGTTCACTATTTTAGATTCTTAATTAAGGCTTAAGTGGATTAGTTTTTTTATTTATTTATAATTAGTTTCGTTGGCGAAGACAATTTCATTTTACTGAATTTGATAAACCTTTGTGGAAAATGCTTAATTTTTATTACCGCGAATGATGTTCATTATTACAAATTACAATTATATTATTTCCTTTTTGAATATAAAATTATATTGCTTTGTCTATATATCAAAATTATAATTTTCTTCTTTTTTTTTTTTGGGTTTCACCCTAATAAAAAAATTTCGTGGTTTTCTCATTTATTACGTCGTCGTCGTCATCGCTTTGAAAAATAATTTTCGTAAAGATAATTATGAAAGAAAAAAAACAACTTGAAACACTTGTTATTTTGCCACACATATATAATTCTAAAATGATAGCTTTAAATTGTTTAATTTAGATTCTATGTATATGTATATCTGATCACATTTTACACAAAATTTTTCTAACAATTTTCAAGACAAAAAATAACTATGTTTCAATGAAAAAAATATAAAAAAAATTCTTAAATTTAATAGAATATTACTTAACATTTAGATACACCCAACATACTTTTTACGTAATTTCTTAAAATATTTGCTTACATATTACATTTATGCTTTTATGCTTATGCTTATATATAATTTTATGCATTTATGCTTTTGTACTTGTACATAATTTGATGCGTTTATGCTCATATATTATGTATAGCTATGCTTTTATACTTATACATGTATTGTAGCATTTTAGATTAAGTACATAAACTGTATATGTGTTTTTTTAAAAATAAAAATTTTTAAATTTTTTAAATTTTGTAAATAATTGTAGTGTAAAAACATTGTAACCTCCTGATGATGACTTGGATGAAGTCGAAATATTGAGTTTCAATAAATAAAACAACATCAACAATACTTGATTGTTTAACAACATCAATGTTTTATTACTAACTTACAAACAATTTTTGATATTTTTGCTCAGCAATACCACAATAATAAGAATCAACATTAATATCAGCAACAACAAAATCTTACCCCAATAAAAATTTTTTTTTTTTTATAATTAATGGTCAGCGCCAACCATAAACTAAGTTGTGTTATAACTGTAGTTCTTGTCGTTAGGCGATGGTTGCGTCGGCCAATCTAGTTGGACAAGTGAAACGCTATTTTTTATCCTTGACAATATTACTTTATTATAATTTTAGGATTATAATTTTATTATTAATTTATGCTTATTCTATTATTAATTTAATATTAACTATTAAATTATTTAAGTTTTACAATTTAGATTTAATTTCACAGCAATTACTTTAAAATTCACTTTTGTAATTCTTGAGATTCAACGTGCAACTAACTCGTTTTTTATTTTCTTATATCAAAGAAAAGTAAAAACTGGAGTGAGAGTGTTGTGTGTGATAATGTTTCCCTCTGGTGGAAAAGTCTTAATATATTTGTCGGTTTCACCCTAGACTTATTAGTAGTGTGACCACTACATCACCCTCCGCTGAGTGAAGTTGTTATATAAAAATTTTAAAATAATTGCTATATGGTATTATGTTTTTATATAATTTAAATGAAACAAAATTTGAATTCAATATAATTTTGTTTAAATTTAGTATTCAAATGATTTGATATTTCAGTAATTACTATTACAAGTATGATTTATAAAATTATAAGTTGAAATCGAATTAATGTAAATAAAAAAAATTTTGAAATGATGAAAAATTTTGTATAAAATGAAAAGTTTTATTATTCAGTCATCCGTGATGTATGCTGGTTTTAACCTATCGATGGATACTGAAGTGTGTTTGTCTTTGACTGAAACTACGAAATATTTTCTCAGTCGCTTGATTACAGGGTATGGACCTTCATAAGTGTGAGATAAAGTGGGTTTTATCTTGTCTTGTCTTATGAAAACATGTTCGCATGAGTTAAGATCTTTAGGAAAGAAAAAATCTGTGTTCCTTTTTGATCTAGTGTTGGTTGGGAGTAGATTTCTCATATTTTCTCGTAATTTCTTAATCAATGCGTCGGTGTCTGTAAGTTCGGTATCGTTTGAGAAAATGTCACTAGGTAATCTAAGTGTTTGTCCATATACCATTTCTGCTGGTGAACACTTTAGATCGTTTTTAATAGAGGTTCTAATACCTAGTAGAATGATTGGCAATTCTGCAGCCCAATTATTTGGATTATCTTTTGCCCTAATTGAATCTTTAAGTTGCCTATGGAAACGTTCTACTAACCCGTTCGATTGTGGGTGGTATGCTGTTGTTCTAATTCTATGTACTCCTAAAATCCTAGTGAGTTCTGTGAATAATTTAGATTCAAATTGTGAACCTTGATCAGTGGTTATACGAATTGGAGTTCCGAATCTAGAAATGTAATTTGTAACAAAAACTTTTGCAACTGTGACTGCGGTTATGTCAGGAATGCAGTAAGCTTCAGGCCATCGTGTAAATCTATCTACTATAGTTAGGATATTTGTGCACCCGTCCGATATTGGTAATGGTCCTACTAAGTCTAAGTGGATGTGTTCAAATCGTCCTGACGGAATGTTAAAATGTTCTAATGGAGATTTAGTATGACGATAGATTTTAGATTTTTGGCAAGCTATGCAAGATTTGGTCCAATCATTGATATCTTTATTGATATTTGGCCAAAAGTATCTAGAAGTTATCAATTTTCTAGTTGCTTTGATTCCAGGATGTGACATGTTATGTAAGCAATTAAACATGGGACGTCGAATTTCTTTTGGAATAAAAGGACGAATTTTTGAAGTTGAAACTTCGCAATAGATTGTAACATTGGAAATGGTTAATTTTTCAATTTTATAAGTTGAATTTGGTGTCTTATCGTTTAAGAATTTTAGTAAATCGGGGTCTTTTTCTTGAGATTTGGCAATATTTTCGAGAGAGAAATTATTTTCATTAGTAACTGCGATTTCCGAGAATCTGGATAATGTGTCTGCGACTACGTTGTCTTTTCCACTTACGTGACGTAAATCTGAAGTAAATTGTGCGATGAATTCCAAATGTCTAGTTTGTCTGGGACTGCGTTCGGTCTTCGAATTAATGGCTGTGATGAGTGGTTTATGATCCGTGAATATTGTGAATTCACGTCCTTCAACCGCCCAACGAAAATGTTTAATCGAAGCATATACGGCGAGAAGTTCTCTGTCGAAAGCGGAGTACTTCTGTTCTGCTGTAGTAAGCTTTTTTGAAAAGAAAGCCAATGGCTTCCAGGTCTTTTCGTGGAATTGCTGCAAGACAGCTCCTAACGCACTGTTGGACGCATCAGTCGTGATGCTATATTGGGTATTCGGGGCTGGATGCGCAAGAATTGTTGCAGTTGCCAAAGCGGATTTGGCGTTTTCGAAATGAACGTTAAGTTCCTCAGGCCAGAAAAATTTAGTAGACTTTTTAATTTTATTTAAATGATTCAGATGAGTATAGATAGGAATTAAATGATCGGATAGATTTGGTACAAATCTGTGGTAAAAATTTATCATTCCGATAAAACGTTGAATTTGTTTGATCGAGTTTGGAATTGGGAATTTTTTAATAGCGTCAATGCGATCATTTGATGGAAAAATACCATTCGCATCGATTTGATGACTGAGAAAATTTAAACTTTGTACTCCGAAAACACATTTAGATAAATTGATGTTTATTCCATATTGGGAAAAACGTTCAAATAATTGATTTAATTGATTTTTATGAGTCTCTACATCTTCTGATGCTATTAATACGTCATCGATGTAAACGAATGCGAAATCTAACCCTTTACAAACTTGATTAATGAACCGTTGGAAAGTTTGTGCTGCGTTTCTCAAACCGAAAGGCATTCGGGTGAATTCGAATAAGCCTGTTGGAGTTGTTATTGCAGTTTTAAAAATGTCTTCATCTGCGACAGGTATGAGATGATAAGCTCTCACTAAGTCGATTTTCGAAAATATTTTGCAACCGTGTAAGTTCATTGTAAAGTTTTGTATATGTGGTAGTGGATATCGATCCGGAATTGTTATCGTATTAAGTTGTCTGTAATCTCCGCATGGTCTCCAGTCAGAGCTGTTTTTCTTTCTGACCATGTGAAGAGGAGAAGACGCAGAGGAATCTGAGATTCTACAAATTCCCAGTTCAACCATTAATTCGAATTCCTTTTTGGCGGCTTCATGCCTAACGGAGTCCAGACGTCTAGTTCTAGAACAAGGCAGTTGACCTTTTGTAACAATGTGATGTACTACATTGTGTTGGACAGTTTCGAAGTAATTTGGTGGATTTGTGATTTTCGGAAACTTTTTTAAAATATTCGTAAATTCGTTTTCAATTAGAAATTGTTTAGGCGAAGGGGTGTTAGTTAGCACAGTTAAAGCATTGATTGAAATGTTGGTAAGAGGATCTATTAATTTTTTATTTTTAATGTCGACTAAAAGACCAAAGTTTTTCAAGAAATCGGCGCCAATGATTGCACGATCGATATCAGCTACAATAAAAGTATGAATAAAATCTCGTTTGAGGCCGATATTTAATTTTAATAACTTTGTGCCAAACGTATTGATGATTGTACCATTCGCGGCAGTTAAAATGAAATCTGAATTTTTTTTAGAAAATGGAAAATTTTTAAATGGGATTACTGATAAATCAGCTCCAGTATCGATTAAAAACGTGATGTCGTTTGACTCATCTCGAAGAAAAAGGCGGCTATTATGTGTGCCCGTCCCGTCAGCCGCTATGACTGGTGGGCGTTTTATTTTGGGTCATTTTTAATTTCTGAACATTTACATTTCTTGGCTTTATCTCCGAATTTACGATGATACCAACAGACTTTGTCATTATTGTTCGATTCAGAGCGTGAACGATTGTGTGAATTGTTTTTTGATTTTTTGTTAGAATTTGAATTTGAACGAGTATTAGAATTAAAATTCCTGCTATTGTCGCGAGAATTACGATTGAAATTTGAAATATCTAATTTGGCTATCATTGCCTCAATTCGACTAAGTCTTTTGTTTATGTTGGTATCCGAATCGTGAGCACAACTAGGTTTCGGTATCGATGTTTCATAGATATTAACGTTGTGATGAGCTTCATATATTTTATCGGCTATGTTAGCTAATTCAGTGATAGGCTTTTCGCCTACTGCAATAAGGGCTACTCTAACTACTTGAGGCAGTTTTCTTATCCATAGCGTTTTAATGGTAGATTCATTAAAAGCTGAACCAGCTAGTTGAGTCATAGATCTTAGGACTTCTGAAGGCTTTCTATCCCCTATCTCTGCTTTATCTATGAGTGTTTCTAATCTTTTACTTTCTGATATCGAATGTCTTTTTATTAATGATGCCTTTAAAGTTTCGTATTTATCTGTAAGTGGCGGGTCGTTAAGAATGTCAATAACTGAATCACAGGTTTCAGGAGGTAGAGCTGCAATAGTAAGAAAGTATTTACTTTCGTCGCGTCTAATGCGGTGTACCGCGAAATGCGCTTCTGCTTGTATAAACCAGGTGGCAGGGTTCGTGGGCCAGAAAGGTGGTAATCTTACAGTAATAGCTCCGATAGTTTGGTTATCTACTGTGGTGCCACCTGTTTCTGTGTTTGGGTCTGGGCCTGTATCTGTACCTGAACCTGTACCTGCACCTGTACCTGAATTTGTACCTGTACCTGTACTTGAACCTGTACCTGAACGTGTACCTGAACCTGTACCTGAACCTGTACCTTTATCTGTCATTGTAATTTATTCAAAAGAATTTGTTCGAGAGAAAAATTTTAAAAGAAATGAAAAAGACTTATTCCGAGTAAAGGTAATTTGGAGTTATGGGGAAAAATTGTTTAAATGTTGAAACCTTTAAAATTTTTGAGAAATTTAGAAAAAAAATTTTTAAGCTGAAAATTCTTGGAAAATCAAAACGATTTTTTAAAGAAAATGTTTGAAAAAGTCAAAAAAAATTTTAAAGTTGAAAATTAAAAGCTAAAAATTCTTGGAAAATCAAAACGATTTTTTTTTTTTTTTTTTTTTTTTTTTTTTTTTTTTTTTTTTTTTAAATAAAAAAAAATTTTTTGAAAAAATGAAAAAAAAAATTTTTTAAAGTTTTGATTTGTGAAAAAAAATGGAGTTGCAAATTGAAAATCAAATTTGAATGTCGAAAGTAAGGAAAAATTAATTATATTAAATTTAAGTTTAAAGTGTATTGCGTTTGTAATTAAGAAATTACGAGAAAATACGAATTAATCCCAAATTTGTTTTATCTTAAATAACGCGAAATTTATGTTTAGTGTGCAAAAATATTGAATCAAGCTTAATAAATTAATTTTTTTGTTTGATGGATTTCGATGTTCGACGTATCATTTTAAAAATCAATGAAATTTTATTGCGTGATTGTAAAGTAGTTTTATTGTATAAACGTAAAACAACTAGTTTGTATGAGTTATAATAATAATTTTAAATAAATTCTTATTTGAATGTAACAATAAAAGTTTTAATATAATTTTATACAATATATGTAGATAATATAAATAAGGAATTCAACTTGTATTATCGATAAAAAAAATTGTTATGATTCTTAATGTTCAAGATTAATGTTTTGTCGTTTGTGACGTTATGATTTTGAATTGGAATGTTTTGAAAATATTTAATAACTTTTTAAAATATATCAAGGAAATATTTAAAATGTTTCAAGAAAAATTTATTTCTCGAGAATACAAATTGAATTGAAAATAAATTTAATAATATTTATTAGGTTTAAGTTTAATTTATTAATTCAATTAAATAATGACAGTAAAATTCTATATTGGAATGTCATAAAAATTATAAGATTTATTTTGTAATGCAGTAATTTTGACTGTTAAATGCAAAAAAATAATTTTGAATTTGTAGTTTGAAAATAAATTAAAAAAATTTATTCACTATTAAAATTGTTGCAAATATTGTAAAATGTTACATATAATCTTATTTTAATTGTTGTGTTTTATTTCAGCATTAAAAAAATAAAAATAATTTCTTTTTGAAAAAAAATTGCTAATTATTTGGAACTAAAATTTTTAGGAAAAATTTAAAATTAAAAAAATTTAATTGTTTTTATGAATAATTATTGTGTTGTTGAAATTATTTTTATTTTCTTTCAAATTGGGTAACAAATTTTATTTTTTATTTTAATTGTACAAAAAGTTTTAATTTTTTTAATAATTTTTGTTTTTATTTTGAAGTCTAAAAAAAATTAATAAACAAAGTTTGGCATTTGTCATTTATGTTGTTGATGTGTGTGTTGTATGGTGATTATAGTGGGCGCAAAACTATGGTGAATAATAATATAAGTTGTAAGGCTTACCGATCACTGCTGCACACTTACAATGATAAATGATGAATATTATGTTGATGTGTTAGTTTAAAATGCACAATGATTTTTGAAATTAATTTATTATATGTGTTTAAAATTTTTATTGTGTTTGTTTAGTAATTGTTTTTAGGTTTTTTTTTTATTTTTCTATGGTTTTTAAATAACTGTCGAATTAAAATTTTTGTAAATTGTTTCCAAGATTATTTGAAGGTTACTTCATTATCGATGATTCTTTTTTTTTTTTTTTTTTTTTTTTTTGGATTTTAAAAATTTTATGATTGATTTTTATATTACAGCTTTTATGTTTTTATAGAAATTCATGTTTGTTTTCTAATTATTTTTGGTATTTATGTGTAGGTTCTCTAATGTGTGAACTCTAATGTGGACTTCAAAAAATAATGTTCTTGCCAGATTTTTAGATTTAAAAAAATTGAATTTTTGAGCAGATTAGTTGCCAAGCGTGTTAGCTTGTGTGATCCGCAAAATGAATTTTGACCAGATTATCTGGTAAGCGGGGTCACCAATGTAGTTCTTGTCGTTAGGCGATGGTTGCGTCGGCCAATCTAGTTGGACAAGTGAAACGCTATTTTTTATCCTTGACAATATTACTTTATTATAATTTTAGGATTATAATTTTATTATTAATTTATGCTTATTCTATTATTAATTTAATATTAACTATTAAATTATTTAAGTTTTACAATTTAGATTTAATTTCACAGCAATTACTTTAAAATTCACTTTTGTAATTCTTGAGATTCAACGTGCAACTAACTCGTTTTTTATTTTCTTATATCAAAGAAAAGTAAAAACTGGAGTGAGAGTGTTGTGTGTGATAATGTTTCCCTCTGGTGGAAAAGTCTTAATATATTTGTCGGTTTCACCCTAGACTTATTAGTAGTGTGACCACTACATAACTTCGCTACACTTCAGGTTACAAACACAGAATTCCATGTTTTGCAGAAAAAAATGGGTTCGTTCTGTGTTTGTTACTTGGTTTGCCATATAAATTTTTTATTTTTTTTTTTCATGGTTTGAAAGTAGGTTCGACACAAACCTAGAAATTTTACTACATAGTTTTATTGCATTTCAAAAAAAAAAGGTATAACCTGTCAATTTGCAGAAAATTTACAGAAAAAATCATACTTTAAAGTGCTTCGATATAAAAAAAATAATAATAAATTGTAGGTTGTCAAAAAAGAAAATAAATTAAAATATTTAAAAAAAAAAATTGAATATTATTTTTATTTTCCATTTTTTTTTTAAATTAAAAAAATTCATTTTTTTTTTTTAAATTACGAAAAAATAAAATTTTTTTTTACAAAGAATTTTTTTTTTAATTTTACAAAGAATTTTTTTTTAATTTCAAACCAAACCATCTTTTATAAGTGTGTCACCCCATTCGCCAACCTACTTTCAAACCAAGAAATTCATTTTTGCTAACCTGAAGTGTAGCGAAGTTATAACCTGAAGTGTAGCGAAGTTATTAGTATAAATCAAAAATAGTTTTGTGAAATTATTTAACAAAAATACACCTCAAGCACTTTGAACAAATGTAAAACCTGTAAAGGTCTTGTCTAATGTAGTAAAAAGAAAATTATTCCATTAAGTTGTCAATGTAATTTTTTTTACATATATGGTTTGCTAAATATTCTCAATACGTCAAATTACCAATGGGTACACAAAAATCTTCATATATACATTAATACATTTCTTTATTACAGACGACGAAATGACTTTTAATTTTCTTTATTTTTTTTTTTTTCAACTTTTTGAGTGCGGAAAATCATTAATTTTAATAAGTAATCAGCATTCTTAAAACAATAATGATGTAGTTATTTTAATTTATTTGCAAGTAATAATTAAAAAAAAAGAACAACCTTCAAGCAAATATTATGTTCAATTGTTAATAAAATATTATTTTACTATTCCGTTGAAACTAAACTTGAAAAAATTATTGCATATTTCTGGACATTACTGTTTTTTTTTAATCTTAAATATATATCTAAAATATAATATATATTCTCTCACAATATCTATATTATATTACGAGATAAATGAATTATTTTGACAGTGTAAAAATAGTTTTACAAAATAATATTTGTGAAAATGTATAAAATATCTACCTGATTGCTACATAATATTTTATTACTTACTATAAATATATACAAAATATATACAACATTCTATGATGTTTAATATTTTCCACAACTCCACAAAATCATTGCACTCTGGTTATGTTTAACATTAAATCTTGAAAAACAAAATGTTAACATAAATTTTTTACTACATATATGATTCTTTAATAACAATGTTTCCTTTTTATTTTATTTTTTATAGATTTTTTTTCAAAACATATGTAATTCTCAAGATAGCATGAGAATATTGAACGACCGTAGAGATTTAATAGGCCACAAACTTATTAAAAATTTTGAAAGGGTTAAATAAATCTATAAAGGTATATTCTGGGATTAAATTTAAATAAATTTGAAATCATATGTCAATGAAAATTGAGTTTATTTTTTTGAAAGTACATATACATAATAAAAATATGATTCAATAAATTTCTTTTTTATTTAGATTTTTATGGTATAATACTTCTCAGAAAACGATTTTTGAGAAGAAAAACTCATTTATTTCTTTACTTTTTTACATTGATGACACAACAGTAATGGTCATCATAAGTATAATTTTAGAGGAGGGTTATGCTGATTTTATTTTTTTTTTTAATAATAAATGTGTCATATAAAAGTATCACATTTCCTGTTGAATAAAAATAATCTATATATATGTATGATTAAAAATGGGTAAGATTTTTTATTAACATAGCTATGTTGCGTATATGTATTGCAATATGATTCTACATACCTATTTAACTTGTTATTTATGATGGGCATCAAAGGTTGGATATAACATTTTATGAGAATTCGGTCTAAAATAGGTTTTAAGTTTTAATAATGTTTTAATTTTGTTTTGGTAGAAAAAATTGTCGTACTTATTATGTAAATTTTGTGTTTTTATTTTAATTTATTATTTATTATTTCTGCTTTATGGAGAGAAAATTTCTGCAATTAAAAAAAAATTACCATACTCATTAGGTAATATAATATATTTCCCTTATTAATCCTTAATTGAAACTAATTGTTTTTAACATCATACTGTTGGCATTCACATTATTAAAAAAAGAAAATTGGCCTATTAATCACACAATTTGTATCAGAAAAATATATTTTTATTTTTATTATTATTATTATTAATTTGAATTTATTATAATGAATTATGTACAAATTCTTAATTCTGGATCTTAGCTGCTAAAGTCTTAGAACCTATTTTTTTGTCTTATATTATAAATTATAACTACTATTTTATATTTTTGATGGATGGGAAATTTAAAATTGGAAATATATTTTTAATTGCTTATCCAGGGAAAAAATCACTTTTACTGTTATAGTGAAAGGCCGAAAAATTTTTTAAATTAGAAGTTATAGTTCAATCACTTAGAGTTATTTTTAGATTGTAGGTAAAATGACATGGAATTTCTAAAGAATCTTTTTTTATTGGCATCAATTAATTAACTTAAGGGATTAGGAGTTAGTGTACTTCAGTCTTCAGACTAAGTCGCTTTTCCTTAAAACACTCCACAAATTATTTATCAATTATTTGTGATTGAAAACTTCAATTTCGTTTATTTCAATACGAACTACTTATTCTAAAAATTTTGGAAAAATAAATTTTTGTTTTAGTGAGCCAAATTTTTACTGTGACAAAAAAAAAAACAAAAAAAAATCTTATTTAAAATATAATTCTGTTTAACAAAATCTGAAACTTTTTCATAACCATCATAAGTCAAAAATGTCCTTAAAAAGGAAAAAAAACGTATTTTATTTTTGTTAAATTGAAGTGATATCACGAAGAGACCATAACCATTTAAATTTTTTATTTTATTACTAAAATTCTTTTTTTTATTAAAATTCTTTTATAATAAGAACTACTATTAAAAAGTTCATAATTTTATAACTACATAATTTGCATTTATCCTGTAGAACACCGTAATAAGCACGTATAGCGAAAATTATTAAATAAAACAAATTCCTTAGACAAAGAAAATAGATTTATATGCTTCTGAATTTATATATTTTCATATGCTTGAAATTTTCCTGTGTTATTTCTTATTAACTTAAAATTATATCAATGAAAACTCGCCTATATACAGGCGAACATACTGCGCACGAGAAGAGATTAGCCGAATAAAGGATGAACGAATATGTTATCTGTCGTTTAATACAGGTTTTCACATCACAGTCACTATCGTATACTATTTTTTTTTAATCTAATATATTTCCGTGATATCAAATGTTATTCCGAATTCAAATGTTATTCCGAATTCAGATGTATCTTCGGGATTATGATTAATGATTATATTTAGGAACTAAGTATGTACTTATGTACTTCCAGCGTTAAAGTTTTATTAAAGAGTTTTAAAAATAAATCCTTCTAACTTAAAATAAAATTTAGGTCAAACATTTTTTTTAGCAAACATTTTATATAATTTTGAATTTCTATATACCTATTAAAAGAGGTATTTAAAAAAAACAACTTAACTGAATTGGAAAGGCGTGATTCAAAAAAATAAATAATTCATAATAAATATACTAAGGTGTATAAACGGAATTTGTCGTCAATTTATTTTTGTGTTCAATGTTCATTTTTATAACACAACGATGATGGCTTAATTCATATTTCTGAAGGTGTGGACGAAATCAAAGTAAAATTTAATTACTTTTTAGTGTTTTTAATGTTTTCTTATTTTAATGATTTCTCAATAAAAATATTAATTGCTTATGCTAATAAAATTTTACAAATAATTTTTGGTTTTGTGATTTGTTACATTGAGATAATTAATTAAATGAACTATTTTCCTTAATATGTATACATTATGAAAAATAAGATATGTCTTTTCATAGATATTATAATACAATAGAATGTACTGTAACTTTTCCTTACAGAATAATGAGTAATAATGAGTAATGTTAGTCGAAATTATTTAAAAATTTAAATTTTTATAACTGAAAAGAAAATATGAACAAATTTAGAAAAACTTCTCTATTTTATTTTTTTAATTTTAAATCTAATATTAAAATGGAAGTTAAATTTTCTACGCTTTAGGATATGCAGAAAAAAATTGTGTTAAAAAAAATTTAATATTATTTAACAGCATATCATAAATAACAAAATTTATGTGAATTTATTCGAATATTTTTAAAAATCGTTATCAAGAATAAATTTGCATATAAAAAATTTACAATATTATGCAATTTTAGCCCTCCAATTTTACCTCGAAATAAAGTATAACCTTAAAAAAAATAGAAAAATCTGAATGAATAGGTCGTAAAAAAAAATTTGATACGGATGATTGAAAACTTATCTAATAAAAATTTATAGGAAAATTTGCGAAAAAAAAATGTTATTTAGTATAAGGATTTTTTCTTTTTCATTTAGGAATTTAAGGGCAAAAAAAATGGTGTGTGCGTAAAAATTTTAAAATCTGCAAATTTATGAATTCTTGTTCGATTCCTTTATTGCGATAAGAAGATGATACATGTTTTTTGACTGTCTTCGTTAATCCCGTATTTAAAAACAAACTATGATTCTGAAGTTCTACACTAAAAAAAATCACTTGGAAACATAAATATATAATAACACGTTCAAAAATATACAGAAAATGAATTGAAGCAAAATTTGCTACTATCTGCTCAAACTAAAATAACTCATAATTACAATTTTGTTTTTATTAAAATATCAATTCAAAAAGTTAAACGTAGAAAATATCACTTTAAAAATTGAACAACTTTCCTAAATAATTTTTTGTTTATTTAATAAAAAAAATTAAAAAACTTTCTGTCGACAATTGAATAATAAAAATTACTTTAAAAAGATATTTAAATTTAACCACTTAACAATTTTCAATATTGCTTCCACCTGCATCCCATATGTGCAAAAAATAACAAAATATATTTTTTTTTTAAATGCGAACTAACATTTAACATCATTGAAATTTAAATAAAAAGTTTTTTTTTTGCAATTTTTAGGAATTTATTCTTTAACAATAAATTTGATAACTTTGTTTTATTCTGATAGTCTTATAAAATATATACATTCATGATTCATCGTCTGACATAAAATTATTTCAAGCCAAAATAATCAGTTTCTTCTACGTTGTAAGGCATTTTTAGAGAAATCAATGTTTACAAAAGATATAAATATTGGTCTGGTCTGGGCTGCAGGAACTAACGCATTTTTTTTTTTTATTTTCATTTTCAAAAATTACTTTTGTGCAATTCGAAGAGTCAAATTTTCTGTAAAGCTTTACAGTTTTAAGAAATATCTCAGTTTTATGTATCTCGTGACGAGATTTACGTTTTTATGTACTACATATCCATTCTAATTTTAAGTGATGTTTTCTCGTTTTCTTACATGCAATTTTTTTTAATGCAAATTCAAAGTGCAAACAATTTGTAGATTTTATGTTCGAAACCCCAAAAAGTCGATTATAAGTAAAATACTGTTAGGGATAAATAACATTTCTTCTAGCTAAATAAGGCCTTTACACTTCTATCAAAACTTTGTCCTTAAAAATTTTTTTTTTGCTTAACTAAAGATATGAATATTTAAAATAATTTTCTTGAGGTTAATATCGTATAGGAATTAAATAGAGAGAAAAATAAAAATGTTTGTTTGACAATAAACTTTTCAGAGAAATAAATACTACATTAAAAATTCAGACTTTAAAAACTACACATAAACTTTAAAACTTTCAGACGTAGGTGTACAAAAGAATATATAAGTTAAAATATCTGAAATTGAGGGCTGCTAGCACCTGTTAGTACGTTATTTTTTTATGTTGTTTTTAAAACACATAAACACAAATAATATCCTTGAAAATAATCTGGTAACAAATGAAATGTTGTATAAATGACAGAATTAGTGTTACTAAGTCTGTTAAAATATTTCAAGATTTTTTTTATATTATGACGTCATTCATATAAGAAGACAGGAAAGATGAAAAAAAAAAAATAAGAAAATACGTTCTAAATTCAAGGCATTTTCTGTAGCTACACCAATAATTGGGGGCTTGAAGAAATACCATTATTTTTATTATTAATTTAAATTCCTTAAACGAAGAGATTTTTTATTTTTGTTTTTTCTTAATAGAGATTAATTATAAAATATGATCCATTCAATATCAATGAATAAAATACGTATGCAATATCAGGTACTATAAAATTACTACATTTATTCGCAAAAAAATTGTATAATACAATAATACTTCATTCCCAGAACAACAATTAATTACAAATCTAAATTTGTATAATATGACTTTTTTTTAAATAAGTATAATTCATTCCATTTACTACAGATTAACGAAAGCGAAAATAATGTTAACATCGCTGAAAAGTTTATATCGATGACCTAAAAATATTTAAAATTTTTGAATAACCACATGTGTAAAATTAAAAGAAACCTCTATTAATGATTAATAAATAAATTAAACTAAAAATATTTTCCAACAAGAAATATTAAAAATTGTTAATGACATCACCACCATTTTTTCCGCACCAAAAACAAAATAATGTCAAACGCAAAACATTTTATACTTTAGACCTTGTTCGCGTCTAAAACTATTTGCGGAAAAAAAATGGAGATTTCATATACTTGAGAAATGGAGATTTCATATACTTGAGAAGTAGATGCTAAAAACGAGTTTCTTACTCCATTTAAGAGGTTTTGTTCTACATTTTTATTTGTGTTTTAAAAATTAAAATTTTTTCCTGCATCTAATTAAATGACTTTATGGAAAATTTTAGACCTAATATAAAGAAGTGATTGCTTAACAGTCATTACAGTATTGAATTCTATTTTTCGAGCATTCATATACTTAGGCATTCGGCACAGAGTATAGTTGAATGGTTGAATCTCAATTTTAATTTAAATAAAACATCAAAGAACTTCGAAATTATTTTAACAATGAAAATATTCTAAATGTTGAAATGTAAAAAATTTAATTGTAAAATTTTGATATAGTCTTTCATTTTATTCATTTAATTTTTTTGGAAAAAAAGTGACAAAAGTGCAATTTGTACAAAAAAATGTAATTTCATTTCATATTCGTTACATACACCAAATAAAATTATCAGGATCTCGGGCAATAAAATTTTTTTTTTCAAAGTTTCAAAGGTTTCTTCCGCATCAACACTCACCGTTGTTCAACACTCAGAGGATTTATGTTCCTTTTATCATATTCATATTAGAGATTTTCTAAAAATGTTCGTTTATGTTTAAGAATAATAAAATTACAAACTGTTTCACGTAGTTTAAAAACAACTAACTACACATTTAAATAAAATAGGTTAAATGATAATGCTTTACCATTACCATGATAATGCTTTACTACAGATTCTAAATATTCGGAGACAGATATTTCGTTCAGTCAACGAAGTACAAGATTTTAAGTTCCCTTAAAACTCACGGAAGGAGTATAAGTTAAATATACAACATTAAAATATTTTTATTTCAAAAAGAAGGTGGAAAGACAAATCATCTGTGCAAGGGAATATTATTAATGATCGTAATTAATTAAAATTTTCATTTATTTAATAATTCTATTCTTAGGAAAATGTTATTAAACATCATAAAATAATATATTTGAATGCGACAAAAGATTATCTCCTCTTAAAATGCAAAGATTATTAATTATAAGAAACACATTTCAGTGTGAAACTATTTTATTTATTTTTTTTTTATTTGACAAAATCATAAATTCTTTTTTAATTTTAAATTTTTTTTTAATTTTGATTCAAAGCATCAAAAGGAAAACAGTGCGCACCTAATAAATGGAAAACATACTACAAGTATAATAGTGATGCAATGGAAAAATCATGACTTTTAAAATAAAACTTATGGTCAAAATAATTTCTCAAAATATAAAACAAATAATATATGATAGAGTACAATCACTTGACCAATCCGTTATGCAAAGCTTTCCCTTTCCATTACAAAATTCCATACAAAATTGCATGAACTTTTTTTCTGAAATAATTTCCCCTAAATTTTGTATGGAATTTTGTAATGGAAAGGGAAAGTGATTTGAATCGTACTCTAACAATGCATTTTGATTTAAGAGAAACTAAAAATATTATAACTTCCAGATAATGTCTTTAAGACACAAGCAAATGATTTTTGAATCCAATAATCATATTAATTTAAAATTGGGCTAACGATAATGAAACATATTTATAAGATTCTTTGCTGTTGCAAAATCAAATGGTATTGTAAATCTTAACTATTAAAACTTTTCAGCTTCAGAGACTTAAAGCACTTGAAACAATCATATTAAATAGAAGTACGACGCAATGTATCATGTTCGTATATAATATGTTACTTATTTCAATAATTCAACAACATTTACGCTTGTTTAACATTTTAGATTTATTACTTCAAATTGATTAATTTTATAATTTATTGGCAGATCATAGAAAAAATGTCTTGTACCCATTTTATATTATATGTGTAAGGTTTAAAGAAATTGTTTTGAAAACGGTTTCTTGGAAAACTATTGAAAAATTACGTGATTCAAAAGTTTTGAACAGTCGCAAAATTATTCGCTATCTCATTAGTGTTACCTTACAATTAACATGATATTTATTTTTAGCAATGTTGCAGTTTCTCTCTTCCTATCTTTCATAGCATCGCGTTTTGTTATATAAATTTTAGCTTTTTATATTTTGAAAAATTTAATATAGTAGGAAATTTGAAATAGGAATGTGAAATTAGAATTGCCTCATTATATGTACAAATTTGTTGGCGATAAATTACGAAATTTCAATTATCTCCATTCAATTTCCTTCCAAATGCCTTACTGTTGAATTTGACCAATGCGACAATAAAAAGCCAAACAAGTGGACTTTTGAAAAATGATTTAAATTCAGGTGATATCAAGGGTTTATAAATCAGAAAAGTGAAAATCAACTGTAGCCCAAAAATTATAATGTCAAGGAAATTAAAATACTGATATTTACACAAAATCCGTTGATAATTTTTTTCGCATACATTTAAAACTAATTCGTTTTAATTGAATCACCCTAATTTAAAAAAAAAATTATTCATGTTTAATTTCTTTTTATTTACATATAAACAAATTGTAATGTATGAGCTAAATATTGAGCATTTTATTTTAATAAAACAAAAAAAAAACAATAAAATTATATTTTTACAAATTTTATAGAAATTTTTCACATCAATAATTTTTGATTATATTTATTGGCAATTGTTTTCTTTATATACTTATAAACTTATATTTTAATTAAAAGATGCGAATATTATGTCGCCAAAAATATTTTACAAAATCGAAAATGAGATTGTAATAATCGAAATTACTCTCTAAATGAGTTCATAAAAAGTTAATATCTTCTACTAAACTATTTAAAATAAGAAAATATCAACTTAATATTATATGAAAGATTTTGAAAATCCAAATTTGAAAAACTACATCCTCTTTTGCAGATTTATATCCCCGTGTCAGACAACGTCCTCAAATTTTCCAATTTTCAAGACATTCACTTGCAAATTAGTTACCTATCAAACTAGTAAAAGCCATGTTTTCAATTCTTTCCAATATCCATAATTTTTTACAGAAAAATAAAAGTGAGCTATAATTTTCTTTATTTCATTCTTGGTCTACATTTTTGTACGACATAATTTCAGTATAAATGGTGAAAAGTTCTTTTTCATATATTTAATCCTGAAGTTCTTTATGAACTGACATTTAATATGACATCAACAAAAAAATAAAAAGATAATTTACATAATGTTGAAAAATATCTATTTAATATCACTTAATTTGTGTAATAAACATACATGTGAAGTTATTTTGTAAATATCTCAATTAAATTTTATGACTTGCGACTCAAAAAATTGATATTAATCGAGTAAAAATATTGTGAGAAAATAGTTTTGTTTATATTATTAAGTTTCATTAATTCATTATTTTTGTTTTCAAAAATGTTTTTTTATCATTAATATACAATTAATACTTTAACAATTTTAGAAACTAAAGAAAAACTATAAAATAATTCTAAAAACCTCAGAGATTTTTTATTACTTCAGAAACATTTTTTGATTATCCATCATTTAATATCGAGATAATGAAAAAAGCGACAATCAAAACCCTTCAAAATAGAAATAATACTTAAGTTATAAAAATTCGCCATAAAGCCGACTTTATTTTCCTTGTACATATATCCTTTGTCGTAACATAATTTGACTTTATGTGTTATGTCTCATTCAAAAGGACATAGATTACGGTGAATTTATGTTCATTAATCTTATGTTCATAGACTTTATTCATAGACCCTATGTGTGAGTAAATCAAAATTTTATAATAAAATAAAGGCCATTGACGGATGCTAACTCCGAAATTCGTAATCCTACAATCTAATTAATTAGTCAAAATGAAAACTAAAATGGTTCAAACTGTTTTATTACACACTGAGAAATAGAATGTTAGATGTTTCACAAAACTCAATGTTTCTTTAACTTTAACTAACCAAATTTTATGATTATTATCGATCATAATTTTTTCTACCCTTAAAAAAAATAATAAATTGCATTATAATTAAATTAAAATAATAAATTTCAACACGTAGTGTATATATACTGTAAGAGTCATAAAAATGACATTATGGCTTAATATTGAAAATAAAGAATCATTGTGTAAATTAATTAATGATTTGAAGTAAAAAAATATAAAATAAGAGAGGTATTAAAATAAAACATTTACCAAAGACTTTAATGTCTTTATTATATTTTTGGAAATTATTTAACCGACCATAAAGGATGACGAATAAAATTAAGTATTTTTTTTTTTCTAACAAGTGTTCTTAGAACTCGCGATTCTTTTGCACTTTATAATGGGGAGAAGGCCCATAAAATTCATGGTAAAAATGGTTATAAAACATTAGCTGTTAACGTAAAAACAGTATAGAGGACATTTTTCATAAAATATAAAAGAAGATATAAATTTTTTTTTTTAATTTCATAGTTGTTTCCATAGGAATATAAAATTCGTTCACAATTTGCAATAAATATTTAAATTTTTAAAATATTTTTTTCATAATTTAAAATAATTAACATATTAAATAAAGGACAAACTAAGGTATTTTAGTTATAGTAAATGCCACGATACAATGATTTGTATTATCCTCCTAATGCCGTAGTACTTTATTCTGCTTATGCAAAAGAATTTCAACAGTTAAGGGAAATGACACTAAAAAATATGCTTAAAAGAACAATAGGTATATGTATAACCCTTTCAAATTAAGAACATAAATTTTTATTAAATAATCATCACTTAATTTCTGTGTAGGCTTGCAAGACGTTAAAAAGAAATAGAGGAAACATTTCGTGATCACCTTTTCTTAAGGAGAATTTATATTAATTTAGAACCAAATGGGTATAATCAAGACAATCTGCTACCCAACTGAAAAAAACCAATTCAAATTTATATCAAATTTATATTTTCCGCGTAGAAATTTCTTAAAAGAAGGGTTAAAAAAATCTCATTAATCCAAAAAAAAATACTATTATATACCTACAATTACTTTTTAAGTATATTCTGGTTATTTTTTAACCGTTCTATCAATTTTAAGTTAGGATAAAAAAGTGAAACAAATTTTATTAAATCTTTTTTAGAGTACACAAAACATGATTCCAAATGTTCCATAAGTGATGAACTTTTGGTAGAAAAATAAATAGAAATATTTACATAAAAAATTGGATAAAATCTTTTTTACTTAGTATGAAATTAAACATAAAAACGGAAAAATTACAAAATAAACTCAAACCTAATTAAAAAGTAAAAAATTTAATTATTTAAGGTAATCTTTTGATGTTAGTCATTTTCCTTAAAGTATATTCGCTGCTTATAAAATTATGTGTATAGAAATATCATCTGAAGAAAAAAAACCAGGGATCGTATTTAAGAGTTATATTAATTTTTGAAAATATAAATATAAATATTTATAATTATTTTCTGAAAATAAAAATATATATTTATTTATATATTTATTTTTATATTTTAAAAATAAATATCACCAGAAAAATCTGTAAGAATTAACAGAACTGTAATATAAAACAATACGGTATTAAAAATTGTTTCAACCACCTTGGTGTCAATATTGAGGACAGGAATAGTTAACATATTAAAATTAAAAACCGCATTTAACTTTTTATTTCTAAAAATATAAAAATTAATATAAAGCAAAATAAATATTAGTTTAAAATTATTCTCTTGAAATAATAATTTCGAATTTTTATTTTTGTTCTTAATACAATTTTTTATTTTCTTTTTTTTTATCCGAAATAAATAGTAAATAAATAAATAAATGTTTATATATATTTTTTATATAATTTTTATATAAAAGCGACTGAAAAGTGTCATATATATAAAAAATAGTTTCGTAGCCCCATACAGTATACATCAATTCTTCTCGTGGCTTAATTCCAAAATTAGAATAAATTTTTAAAAATTTTAACTTTAATTATAATTAGTGTAAATTTTACTAAAAATTAATTAAATATGGTTGCCATTAAAAGTAAAACCGATTTTGATGATCAAGTTAGAAAAGCAGGTGAATCACTTGTAGTTGTAGATTTTTATGCCACCTGGTGTGGCCCATGTAAATCTATTGCTCCCAAGCTAACAGCACTAAGCCGAAAATATGGAGCAAAAGTATTAAAAGTTGATGTTGAAAAATGTGCAGATTTGGCTCAAAAATATAAAGTTACTGGAATGCCAACATTTGTATTTTTAAAAAATGGTCGAAAAGTTCAACAGTTTGCTGGTGCTGATGAAGAGCGACTCGAAAATGCATTGAAAAAACATAGTGGAAAGCAATTGAAATCAAGCAACTCTGAAAATTACTCAGACTATTATTATTAATAAATTTATTGCAGTGATAATATTTTAACGTGGAAGAAATGATGTATTTTTATAAAAATTGTATATTGTCTAATTTGTCTATTTTTTTGTTATAAATTTAAAAGAATTTGTGAAAAATGTAATAATTATTATAATGATTTGACTAAATTAAAAAATTTCATCAATTATCATAGTTTACAGATTTACAAACCCATGCACACAAAAAGTTTGTGATTGTGAGTTTTTAATAGCTAATGAAAATGAAAACGGTTGTTAGTTTTAAAAAGAGAAATACGGGCGCAGAAGTGTAGAAAATTATTAGTGACTTAGGTGAACAATTACTCGTATATACATATCAAGAAATTTGAATTGTTTTTTTTTTTGGTACTTATTGCATATCCATATTAGAAATTAAAAAGTTTGGTTATTAAATCAGCTGTTCTGTTTGTTTTAATTTTGTTTTTAAATTTTAAATGTAAAAAAATTTCTATGGATTTATTGAATTTTCAAAATCGAATTCTACAATCATTATTGGATTAAATTTAATCAAATAAAAAAATTTGGTGGCGGAACCAAAACTAAGTTCAATATTTGTTACCAAAATATGAATTACGATCTTAAATTTTATTTTTGACTTCGACAAAACAAAAGGTTTCATTTTGTTGATAATAAAGCTACAGATTTCACTTTTTCTGTTTGAATCTGCTAAAAATATTTATTTTTAACATTAGAAAATAAATATTGATTTAAAGTTTTATATTTATTTTAAAAAATAAGTATATATTTTTATAAATATCCGAAAATAAGAGTTATTTTATTTTTCAAATTACGATCCCTGAAAAAAACTGTTAAAAGAATTCTATGAATAACCAAAATTACTAATACAGTGTTATTAGTAAATTATACATAATCTTAAATTATTTACTTAAAATAAAAAAGTCCAAATACATAGCTTATAGTAACAACTATCCAGTACTAAAGCACTAAACAGTGGTACTGTTTTTTCTGCGAAACCAGAATTCTAAATTAATTTTATTGAAATCCTAATTTATTAAAATTTATATAATTTTCTATAGGTTTCAATTTACAACTAGCCCCTTGGAGATAATATATTTTAAAGATTTCTTTAATTTAAATTTTATAATTAAATTTATTTGATGTGAAGAAGAATTTAATGCGATTAAAAACTAAATTGTTTTTGGTCAAGTTTGATTTATTTTTGGTTAAATTTTTTCTACATAATTTCAAACCATCAGAAAAGATATATTATGTAACCCAAGTCTAAACAAGTTTTATTTCCTCTCGAATAGCAATAAATTAAAACAAAACAGTATAAATATAATATCTGTAGTCCTCTAGTAATTTAAGAAACAATTCGATAAATATCTTAATGCGTAGATTTTCTAAAGCAATTAAATTGAACTTTGATATTACTTTTAATAAACATATCAACCCTCTTACAAATAATGCATCACAAAAAGATTTTCTTCTCCAAAAAATTTATATTTCAACAAGAATGGTAATTTATTAAAGTTATTGAATTGAAATTACTTTTTAAACTAGTTTTTAATTAAGAATGTTGTCAAATTGGTCATAAAAAAGATATAAAAATGGTCATTTGAGATAAAACTATATATGCATTTAGAAAAACCGGTCCTTTATATAGGAAATTACATTATATAGTTAAAGATTTTATGTGACAGTAAAGTTAAAGCAAACACTTTAACAAATAATTGAAAATTGCAATCATTTAATAAAAAAAAGTTTTAAAAGTAAAATTTATTCTAAAAATTATTGAGAACAATCCACGATCTAACTCGAAATATTTGTTCTGGAATCTAAAGTAAATTTGAAATCTTAAAATTTTATAAAATATTAAAATTAAATAATCATTATCATATTTAATTAAAATCAAGAAACTATTTTAAAGTTTTTATATAATTATAAAGTTAACTTTACAACCCAACTAAAAACTAAAAAAAATTTAAAACTTTAAGAAGCTCTCATTATTCTAGAAACATTTCCTTTTTTCTTCCTTCAAAATTAAAAACATGAAGTCAAGATTATTATCACCGAAATTTCCATAATTATCTGTTTATTAAAAATATCTGGTAAATTTTGATTTTAATTATTACTATTTACCACTTTATTTATAGCTAAAATTATTAATTCAACAACAATTACATACTTACCTACTTTAATAATATAATGTAACACGTCCTAATATAAATATAATATTGCAAACATAGTTAGTTATCTTGTCAATTGAATTTTATGTTCGCATAACTACACATAAAAATTATTTATTCAACATTATGTTAGTAGGTGCCATATATGTTTATATTTTGTGGTTTATGATCTGTGTATATTTTATGCTCAAACTTCTGTGTACATTTTGATAAGAAAAAGGTGAACAATTTTCTTTCATTATCATTACTCTATAATCAAATAAAATTAATGAGGTGTTATTATTTCATTACATCAATTTACGCCCGCATCAAATTTATTTTAATCAAGTTTGAATATGTAGTAGATACAAACTTGTCTATACATAAAAATATTATTTCAATTTAAAGCATAATCGAATAGATAATATTGTTTTAACAAACTATTCTTATTAATAAAATGTCGTGTGAAACTCAATATTGATCCTGATTTATTAAATTTGTATTCAAAATCAACAAGTGCATTAAATCGTATATAAAATTAAATCAATGCAGTCGAGTACATAAATTGCCATTAAAAACAAACTAGTCCAACTTTTTTATACATATTGTTATGTTATGAGTTCTAAAATTTTTTATTTTCTTGTAAAAATTTACTTTTAAAACTTTCACACAAGGTTTTCTTTCAATTTTTATGCATTTTTTCCGTATATGGTATACGTATAATATGTAATAAAAAATTTTCAAGGTACTTCAAACTTATTATTCTGAAAGGATAATAACAAAAGGAAAAATAATAAAAGTTATATAAAAATAATATATATACGTACGTACATAATACATATATGTATTTATACTTTTGAGATATTTGACTCTTTTGATTAGAAATTTGAGAAAGCAAGTAAGTGTAAAATTCTGTGGGAATTACCTTAGATTCTAGGAAACCTTATGGTAATTTATGTAAAAACAACACAATCACATTTATGTGCTGACCGTTTGGATGAAAGTTAGATGACAGTTAGATAATAAACATCATTCAACTGCAAGTGGGAGCTGTCCATGGAACCTGTTAACCAAGTACTCATATTCCGTGGTTATTTCAATGGATACTATGCGACATCCCATGTTTTTAGTAATCAAATGTTATAATTATGTTACCACTCAGATAAGAATCAAATTCAACATGCCCATATAAAAAAATATTTTTTCTCTTTGGTCAATGGCGGAAAACGTTTCGGTTACATATTTTATTAAACTCTTTTACTCAAACCCGCGCAGATATTTTTTTTTAACATTTTTCAACATTCGAATATATGTATGAGATCAGACCCTAATGGGTAGGCAACGAGGAATGTTATAGTTTTTATACGCATTCACAATTAAATTGATCATTACTACTAACTTACAGAACAGTTGAGATTCAAAAATTATTGGAAATTGTTTTTCCAGGTAAAGTAAGTCCAAGAGCAAAATTAAAAATCAATCGGATAAAGATAAGTCGTTCAAAGAGCGTCTATAAATTTTGACCGGAGACAAGTAAGCAAAACCCAAAAAACGATTCTCAGTCATCAATTCAACGATTTTTCATTGAAAATTTTTAAATCAAAATCTTTTGACTCATTAGTATATAAATTATGAATTCAAAATAAAATAGCCACCACAATAAAAACCCTTTTTTCACATACATCCATCCATATTAAATTTATTTATTTAGGTATATTGTTATTGTAACAAAATAGATTTTGATTAGAGCAAAATAACTGAATTGCTATTTTCTTCTCTTTTTTTTCAATCATTATAACAAATTCACGCGTAAGAGACGTGTGCCAAACAGTGAAACCATCTGGCTATCTGGAAAACTCATTTTCAATACAAAGATTAATATTATTGTTATGAATAAAATCCGATAAAAATTGTCTGTTGTCTTTTTTATTTTATTTTGTTTGACTCATTTTCAAAAATTTTGAACATTTTTGTTTGGATTTTATATACATAAGTATACACATTTTCTTGTGTGCGTGCGTATTGATAATAAAAAATAAATAACCCTCTTTTTTAAAAATTTCACCTTCTACCTTTTTTACTGTTGATGTTAAGATACAAAGGTGGAAATATAACGGTATTACATGCATTTTATGGGATAAAGTTATGCACCCTTCATGTTTTTGGCACAAAAAAAAAAGTAAATTAAACCAAAATTTTGTATTATATTCATCCGAATATATTTTTTTTTATCGATAATGAAAAGAGTTAAAAATGGTAATTTATTGTATTTTTATGTTCACAGATTTGGTTTTTATCTACTAACCACTTCTGTCACAGAAAAATACAATAATAAATAGGTAAGTTGGCAACGTTCGTTATTTTATAAATTTTCACAAGATTTTATAAATTTCCATTCAACTAATTTTAAACATTAAATCAAATTGTAAACAACTAGGTATATGAGGTAACACTATTATTTTGATTTATATTTAACTGCTGTATTACTATTATACATACATTTAAAAATATTTTACCATCACTGTTCTTTAACTATCAATATAAATTAATTAATTACGGATTTACGCTATAATAACTTGATGGAAAATATTTAAAAATTATAAAAATTTTATAGCTACAAATTGTTCAAAACAAACAAAGATTATTATATCAAGAACTTATTATTCTTATTATTATTGCATTATAAATTTTATAAGATATTTCCTGAACGCCTCTCTTAACAAAATATTATAACTATAATATTAATAAAAATAATTGCATTTATTTGGCATATGTCAAAAGAAATAAAACAAAATGATATTAAGGAGGACGCCATAACATCTTTGAAACTATACAAAAAAAAATTTAATAAAAATAATAATAAACATAATTTTAAATTGTCTTTTGGAGTTATAAAAATAAATAACGATTTTTATATTTAAAAACAAAATTTTTCTTCCTTATTATATACATATTTTGAATATGTGTTATTAATTTTAAAAATTATTGCTAATATTCATAAAGATTATAACATTACAAGAATTTTTGGTGGTTCGCAAGAATGTCGCGAATTAAAAATATCAAAAAATCAAAATAAAAGCAAACCTTAACACAAGCCGATCAGTTAATACACTAAAAGATATAATTAGGTTAAAATAAAAATCTAGTTGTTATTTAAATTCGTTTGTATATTGTCGTTTTAGTAAAAGACGTACAAATAAAATTAAAATTCGGTAAGTTGTATTTGTAATCGTAAATTTAGCTCGGTAAATCGTATATTACATGCGTAAATACACAGGTGATTATTTAATTAAGTAAATTTTATTTACATTCTCCGTATTAAGTAAATTTTATTTACTTACTTCATTTTGAACTTTTGTTTATTTTTTGGATTGCAAATGTATTGATTGCAACTACCTCTCACATACACATTAAAACAGTATACAAAACATGTTAATAAAATTTGTTATACAGCTCGTTGTGTATATACACAAAAACACATAGACACGAGTCAATACTTATATTACGAGACCGTTGAGTCGAGTGATATAATATTGACAAGTCGTTGTAATAACAAATTTTCTTAACATGTGTTGTAATGTACTATTTAATATGAAGTTTTATTTTTTTGCGTAGTTCATAAACTTATTACATGAAATCAGAGTTGACGTGCAAGCTTCAAAATATATAATAAATTAAATTCAATATGTTGTTCAATGTTTTTTTTTTATCAAAAAGTATTAAGATTACGATATAGTAGTTATGTGAGACGAATTATTTTGCAAATAATTATATTCTATTGGTAAGGGTACCTATTGAAAAGTTAATCAATTACGAAAGAATTAAAAGAAATCACAAACGAAGAAACATCACAAATTCTAATCTGTGCCAAAGTCAAAAAATCTAGATTGAAAATTTACTGATGGGATACTTCCTAGTAAAGCGCCATTCTATAATTCGCTTTGAAAACTTATTTAATTTTTCTTAAGTATTAAAAAGAAATCATATTTTCATTGTTTTAAATGTATTTTTCATAATTTTTATTAAAACAGAACTAATATTAATATCATAAAGAAATGGTAATAAAATAAAAATGATTGCATCCTTTTTGGCACATGTTAACTAAAAGTTTTCTTTTAAAACGCCTAAATAGCTTGTTTCAATTTTTGAAAGGACATTAAGTTTCTTTGAAATTATTACGAATTCAGAGATTTCCTATTTAAGATTAAGTATATATTGTTATTTGTATCTTTTATTTATTTTAAGTTTTTTTTTTCAAGAAGATTTATTTCATAAAATAATTGTAATTTTGAATTATTAACTAAATTAAAATATTATATGAATACATAAATTTATTGCAATAAACAAAATGTTAACATTGACTGTCATAAACTTTTATTATATATTTCCATGAAAATTATTGATTTGCATTTTGGAGACAATTATGACAAATTCTCAAAAAAAAAGTTAGGACTAAATAATAGAGGTTAAGAGATATTTATAACTCGACTAATATAGTGTACTGTTCTAAAATTTCAAATCCATTACATTTATATGATATAGTTTTAAGGTAGAAAAAAAAAAACAAATATTTTTCAAATGCTTTCTTCAAATTCTATGAAATCAATTTCTAAACTCAATCTATTGCAGAATGTATATAATTATACTATACTATTGCATTATGGGTAGTTAAGTAAAAAAAAAACCTTTTTGTGTTTATTTCTACTTTTTTTTTAGCTTGTCAAGCGAAATTTTCCACCAAATAAGTAAATATTACGTGCACATACAACAAGAATAAATATAATATATATCAGGAAAAACGTTTTTCATAAAAGTGAAACTCATAAAATTTCCATTTGGTTGAGCTATAAAAAGTGAAATCTGCAACGAAAAAAGTAGAATAAAATAAAATGAGATTTAATGGGCTTTAAATTTTTGCAATTTTTGGCTTATAAAAAAATGGAAGTATGTTAAAAATTGACTTTTTTGCTTCCAATTATTTTTCAATTTTATTTATCTGATTTTATTTTTATAGATTTTGTTTCTTTGCTATATATATTTTTTTTACACTTAACTTCCACTGTTCCACCATCGTAAACAAAATAAAAATAAAATTATTTTGCCTATTTTTTTTGTAGCAATTTTAATATGAGAAACGTACGCTTCCAATTTTTATCCAAAGTATACCTATAATAAAACTTTATTAAAGATGAATTTAATGTTATTTAAGACATGTGTGGGCATATTTTGGAAGTTCGCTACATTAATGATTAGGAAGAAATTATTTCTTTGAATAAAATAATATTATACTAATTAATAACTAAAAATATATTCATTAGCTGTTGCAGCACTTAATAGAAATGGAATCAGGGATTTATTTCTTCTTTTTGAATGGTTTAACAACAGAAATTTAAATTCTTTGTGAAATCATTATATTATAAGTTTATGCAACCGTTTAAGACAGTTTATAAAACTTTTTAAATTTACTCACAGATTATAAAAAATTAGTCAACAGCCTTATTTGGAAAATCGAAAATTTTACATTCATATTATTATTCACATTTGAGACACACAAATACCTGAGGGGAAAATTTATTTTATAGCTATAGTATAAGTTTTATATACACACATGCACACAGACACATATTTATATAAGTTAAGTACTACCATGCGAAGCCGGGTAATATTGAGCATTGCAATGTGAGAATCATTGTAAAAAAACTTTAATTCAACTTTAAATGCTCTTCAATAAAACAAATATTCATTTTAGATCTTTCGGACTATTTATGTCTGTTCCCCATCATACTGTTCTCCATAATATCCTGTTCCATATTTATATAAATTGCATTAATAAAATTTATTGCTTTCACATATATTTATCGAATTCACATCTTCGTAATGTGAACCCCCTAAAGAATAAAAAAAATTTCCAAAAAGAAAATTAATAAGAAAAATAAGAATATTATTACCGAAGTGATTCATAATTTTCAGAATATGTATGGTCGAATATGAATTTTGTAACATTTAACAAGGTTCTGATCTATTCTGCCTTTTTGCATTTATTATTATATTATACCTATTTGGCGAAAATGTTAATCGGAGAAACTAAATTAATTTCAATTTTATTATTGTAAAATTTTATTATGAACCACTTTTCAGGATATTCAAAAACTGAAATTATTTATATATTAATTAAAATGATTGAAAATTCACAATTACAATTTGCAAATAGCTATTGTTAGCTGTAACAAATATTTTTGTTCAAAATACAGATAAAGAATACTTGAGTCTATATACACTATATACAATATTCTACGAATCTAAGTACAGAATACAGTATTTCGCATGCAATATTGTCGTCTGAAAAAGGCCACATACAGTATACGTCTAAAAAAGTTATTTATTTGTATACATGGCTTACAAATATTATTTTTATTTAAAATATCATTTTTTCAATTTATTTAAATGGAAAACAAAGATTAATATGATCATAAAATTTGTATACCTTATTATATTCAAACAGCAGGAATTTTCTGGTGAATTTAATTCGAAAATTTTTAAAATAAATCATAAATTCTTTTTTTTTTTTTTCAAAGTATTCAAGAGCTAAGACTCATATAGATACCTGGGGAGAAATTATTTCACGCATATTCTGATTGTTACTATAACCTTTTTTGTCTTGTTTAAAGGGAGCAAGCAAATAATCTCAGCACGAATAATTTTTGATTTTAAAGGGTTAAAGCTAAGTTACATCATTCAAAATTAATGTTAATGTTTTAAAAATAAAAAACAAATTTTAATATTTATAATTATTGGTTTCACGAATATCTTTTTACTATGTATAGATCATCTTGTTTAGATTTTTATTGCCATTTGAAGAATTTATTGAAGATTTTAATTTAATATTTTAATAATAAATTTTTTACCTTGAAGATGGTCGTTGAATGAAGCCCCTTTTTGTTACGTTATTTGGAATATTGTTATTAAGTTTATGACCACTGAAAACTTTTTTTTTAATTATTCTTTATGTGTTCAATTATCAAAGTATACTTTCAGTCTTTTTATGCATTAAGATTTTTTCTATTTTAAAATAATGAATCGATAAATATAAAACATACAAATAGTTTATTCTTACTTATTAATTTTTTTGCCTATCACTCAAATTCTTTACATTATTATATTACGTTCTGCTAGATGAGAACTTTTTTATCCATTTTTTTTCTTTTGGAAAACGGATTCATTGATAAGAAAAATCAATGATAATCTGGTTAAAAGTTTTTTGAAAAATCCAATAAAAGGCGCCAAAAAAATTAGTATTTTTTTTTTTTTGTGAATCAATAATTATGATGGAATAAGACAAATTTTTATGGAAAACTTTTTTAACTTTTTTAAGAATTAAAAAAGTACAAGAATAATCAATGTACAAAAAAAGATTTTTTTTTCTTTCAAATAAAAAAGTGTCATGAAAAATAAGGTATTATCAAAGACATGATATAATATTAGGAAAAAGCACAAAGTTCTCTAGCCTTGATATTATCTCGAAAAAATATTTTTCAAAATTTTACGAAAATGATGCTTTATACTTCAGTTGATAAGTGATTTTTCAATATTTAAAAACGCCATTTAATTTTTTAAAAGCAAGGTTTAGTTTGTCAAAGAGAATGAAAAAGTAAAAATAATTGTGAAATTAAAAAATTCTAACTCCCCAAAACTAAAGTGTTATCTTTATAACTATACTTTAATGGTACAAAAGTATTGCTAAAAATCATTAGGGTTATCTTATCGAATTTCTTTTTATTTTTTTGTACTTCCCCTTTTTATTTTTGCAATTTATAAATTACAAGAATAAAAATGTGCACTATATACATAAATATATAAACAATATAAAATAAAGAAAATTTTATTTTATCGGAAATAAGATTCATCTGTAACTAATTACACTTTAGCTAAAAATTTATACAAGGATAAAAAAAAAAAATTCTTTTATGAAAAAATATATTTTGGCAATTCATAAATGGAAATTGCAATCTAGGATGCAAAATCATAATTTTATTCTCAATGACAACTATATTTTTAAGGGTTATATTGACAGACACGGGGACACACATTATGTACGTACATCATGTTAATAAAAAAAATAAATTTTTTTAAACAAAAATGAAACAATTATTATTTTTATTACTTCAATTTACAATAATAAATAAGTGACTCATCCTTAACGTTGGGAAAATGTATTAAATTACAAAATAGAAAGTTGATTGATTCAGGATGTCCTCGGAGTTCAATGGATTAGAAATTTATTTATTTATTTATTTATTTACAATATTTATCGTGAAAATTAACTTTTCTATATAATTTATATTATTTCACATACTATATTTTAAATTTAAAAAAATGCATTAATTTCTGTATTAAAATCAAAGATATTGTTTGAATGTTCAATGTTATGCTTATGCCAACATCTAGGAAAAAGTTCTGAATTGACTCAAAAGAAAGCTCAGAAATCAAATAAAATAAGAAAATTGAAAGTAAAATCTGTTGATATAGGTACATATGGACAGAAACAAATGAAAATCGAATACAATTAATATCAAACTGACTTTTCAATCAACAAAATCTATATCTTTTGTGTAGATAATTAACAGGGATTCTTGATTCAGCTCCATGACTCACACAATGAATGCTTACTTTCAATTTTTGTTTAAATGTTTTCATATTTATTTTCAACTTATTTGTTAATTGGACATTTACTAAAATTCTTTAACAAAAATTATATTGAAATAAAGTTATTTATGATGTTAATAATAATTATCATCAATTAGGTAAATCATAATGTAAAAATTGCATTACTTATATTAATTTTTATTTACATCGAGATTTTACTTTCTTTTTTCTTTTCTTTTTTGCTGTCATCATAGAATGAAAAAATTTGTTCATGCAAACAAAAATTCACCCTCCGCGAATTTTTATGAAATTATTAAATTAAGTGAAAACATTTCAGCGTTTAGTATCAATTTATATTTATTTTTAGAAGTACCCTCTATCTTCTGTATAAGAAACAAAAAATTACTACAAATGTTACAATTTTAATTTTCATGTCATGATATAAAAATTCTTGTTTCTTTGATAACATTAACTTAAGGGTAAACAGTTTATTTACAGAAAACCGCAAAATTTATAAAATGTCATTTAACATTATAAATTATAATTGTTATCTTTGTTATACCAATCATATCTGAAATTTACAAAGTATAGAATATACAATGTACATATATCAATTTCTGGTTCTATAGTTGTTAATTTTTCTCCATCTAGTATCAAGAATGCTGCTACTTCTATTGTGCTCAAAACCTTTGTAAATAGTTATTGATGAGGATTGAGGAAATAATTTTTATCCCATTTCCAATACTAAATGATCCTGCAATATGAATCAATTGGGTAGACAGAACTCACAGCGGATCTGAAAACTTCTTTAAAGAATGAATTTGCAGGATCAGATATTTATTACACATTATATTTTAAAATATTGTGGATTATTATATAGCCCATATACATATTAGACCAACGCTGGCCATTAGAATGAAATTGTGATGACACACAATTAATGCGGCTATTTAACCGCAAACAAGATTATTCTCAATTCAATAATACCGGTTGTTGTTCCTAAACCTTATAATTTTTTATCTTCCTAATTTATAAATTGGAAAAAATATTCGATAACCCTAAAAATATTTTCGCAATAATACATTTTCTTAAATAATGAAAGGCCATTTAAATGCATTAGTGGAATGAATAAAATTTCCACTTAACAAAATATTATTTATGACATTTTTTAAATGTCATATTATATTGTGTAACAACATCATCAGTGTAAAGATAAATATTTGAAAAAAAATTTTTTTTCTTTTATTAATAAAAAGAATAAATAGTTTTCTGTCATATTTATCAGGAAATATATTACGTTTTTTTTTTGAACTGGAAATGTAGAATAATGCATTAACTTTTCATTACAGAATTTGAAATATGAATGCTGGATTGAATTTGAATTTCGAAAGGCCTCTGTGAGACACCTTATAAAATAAAATTATCGTAACTTGTTCTTAAAAATAAATATCAATGCTCAATAATAGTTATCAATAAGATAGTAAAATTTATACAAAAACTTAAACATTGATTTTTTTAGTAACAAATTTACAACTAATATTATGTAATATCTTATATAAGGCGCCCCAAAAACTTCAACTAAAAATTCTTGGCATTAATTTAAGATCATTTTCGTTGATTAATTAGATAATCAGGATACTATATTAACATAATTTTGTAATAATTACATACAATTAAAATATAAAAAATATTTTATACCATAAAATTAAATTAAATGAATAAATGCTTTATTTTTACTTCAGTAAAATATATCTCAGTGCTTTAATTCCAGAATTAATTTCTATAACAACCTTTAATTTTTTCTTTATTTCAACTTAAAACAAAACATAAATAAAGTTCTGCTGTTTTACATAATAAATTACGAGAAATATGGTATTTTTTTAATATACTCGATAAATAATTTATTACATTAATAAATAGATTTTTACCATAAATTAAATTTCGTTAAATAATAATATAAATTTCAAAGCATTATTTCTTTTTCCATCAACATTTTATTAAATTTTCTGAGAGGCCCTATCATTTCATTGAGGGCTTAAAAATTTCTTCATCGTAAATTCTCTAAATATTCGTACCAACAAAACGACAGCTTTTAGCTCCAAATCTGAAAATTTTTAATATACTTAGTGATCTTATTTAAAATTCAAATCATATTCAGAATATGGAAACTATTACCAGTTTATATATGTATATCTAACCATGATAATAATTGAGGTTTTACGTTCGAACTCAAAATCCAAATAATATATATATTATTATTAATATCTATGTATATAGTAAATCTTGTTAAAAAAATAATAACATGCATCTTTATAAGCTACTCATTATTCCTCACTAGTACTTTTAGTATTTCATAAATCTCATAGCTCACAAAAAAAAATTATTACAACACATCCTCAATAATATGCTTATACGTGACGGAAAAACTTAAGGAAAATAAAAAATTGTACATATATATGTTTCGCGAGAATGTTGCCAACAATTTGTCTCCATAATAATAGAAAAAAAAAATTTCAAAAATTAGTAAAACAAAAAATATATTTTATCAACTATATCTGTCCAAAAATGTACGAATGTTATCACCCCGGAAAAATATAAAAATAGGATGGGTAAATTGTTATAAAAGTTTTTTTTTTTAATATTTTATAATCAGTGAACTTTTATTTAAAGATCTTATCTGCTTTCCAGTTGTGTTATATAAATATCATCTCAATCATACCGAAATGATAATCTTCGATAATATTATTACAAGAGGATACTCAGAAAAAATTTTTTTTTTTTTATACTCTATGTGTTACTCAGTGAGTTTTACCTTTAAACAGGCGATATTATGAAACTTTTAGCTAAAAAATCATTCTTACTAAGTATCAAAAAAATAAAGTAGTGTTAACTGTTTATAATAAAGCAAATTTTTTTCCAAAACAAGAGAAGAAAATTATACCAAGTTTTACTAATTAGGTATGTATAAATTTGTTAGAGTCATCCTATACGAAAAAAATTGTAAATTCTTCACTAAAAAATAAAATAATAGAAAATTCTTTTTATTATTAATATTTTCTTTTTGTTTTAGCTAACAATTTTAAGGAAATATCATTTGTATGACAATGCGCCCATAAAAATTTTTTTTTTAGTGTAATTTAAAGTGTTTTAGAAACAACAACCACAGGAAAATGTTATAAAAAAATACAAAAAAATAATAATAATAATAATTAAAGTAATTCTAGGTTGTATTCATTGTTTTAATTTTATTTTTTATTTATTTTTTGGAACAGGAAAATCAAAACGAAAATTTAATATATTTTTATCGTAACCCGCTTTCTCATGACTCGACCGAGTTGCTGGCGCAATAAAGTTTATCAAAATTTAATATGACTTGAATTATTTCTGTTCACATATTTTAGTACAAATCAACAATTTAACTACAAAAGTCTCAGTATTTTAGTATCAAATGAATGGTTTTCTTTCTAACATGGTTTTGATAGTCTAATTTTATTTTTATGTAATACTAGAAACCATTTCTTTAATATCGTTTTTTTTTTATATTAATTTATTAATTTTCTATTCTTCGTTGCTAGATTTATTTAATACTTTTTTTAACTTACTGCATCTATAAAGTTATAAATCGAACATTTGAAGATCCTTCAAATATTTTTAATAGTCAACAATTTTAACAACTTTAAATAGTTAACAAAAATCGGAATAAAGCTCTGAGATATATTTTACTGAAGTAAAAATAAAGCATTTATTCATTTAATTTAATTTTATGGTATAAAATATTTTTTATAGTTTTATTGTATGTAATTATTACAAAATTATGTTAATATAGTATCCTGATTATCTAATTAATCAACCAAAATGATATTAAATTAATGCCAAGAATTTTCAGTTGAAGTTTTTGGGGCGACTTATATAATATATTACATAATATTAGTTGTAAATTTGTTACTAAAAAATCAATGTTTAAGTTTTTATATAATTTTTACTATCTTATTATTGAGCTTTGATATTATTGAGCTTTGATATTATTGAGCTTTGATATTTTTTTTTAAGAACAAGTTACGATAATTTTATTTTATAAGGTGTCTCACAGAAGCCTTTCGAAATTCAAATTCAATCCAGCTTTCATATTTGAAATTTTGTAATGAATAGTTAATGCATTATTCTAAATTTCCAGTTAAAAAAAACGTAACATATTTCCTGATAAATATGACAGAAAACTATATATTCACCTTTAAATATCTAAAATACAATATAATTATTTTATGTTATTATACTATAAATAATTTTTTATCAACGCCTCTTAAATTGTCTAGCTTTTTCCTTTTAAGTACCTTCGATGCGAAGTTATTCATCTTGGTTAATTTTTGTCATTTTTCGTTTAAATAAATCGTACAAAAATATCTTTGAAAATGATAAAATTATCAGAAATGCACAGAAATTATAGAAAAAAAAATGTATTTACCTTCTTTGTGACATTAAGTTTTTAGAAAAAAATAATTAGGTACAATTTCAACAGTGTAAAATTCAACAGAACTCTTATTGTACATCGAAGGTTTATATACAATTTGTATTTTCTTTTTTATTAAAAAAAAATCAGCATTATAATATGTATGTAAGTATTACATGTTGTATATAAGCATTAAGAATAATAAAGGTATCACACTCCAGCTTAAGTTTTCTTTTATGTCCAAATAAAAAATTGTAAATGTCATAAAAAGGACATATAATACAATTAACTTTTTTTTTTCTAATCCGATTAACTGAAAAAAACTCAAAGTATAATTTCAACGTTATCAATGACCTTAGTAATTCTTATTATTAAGCTTAATGACTGTGACCTTTTATTTTGGCTACCTATATTCATTATGGAAATAAATTATATAATAGTCAGATATTTACTAATGATGGGACCTTGTAAGTATTAAAATTAAATGTTGAATACTCAGTTCTAAAATAAATTAGCCTTTATTATGACTATAATAGCTTTCAAATTGAATTAAATTCTTCTTAGACCTGGTGTAGTCAACTTGGAGTCAATATAAGAATTGGACGGAGGCTTAATAATGACATAAAATTATTGTATATATATATATATATAAATGATGAGAAAAAATGTCGTCCTCTTGCACAATTTTCAGTAATTGAATACATATAATATGTATGAATATACTATTTATTTTATATCATAAAATGAAAATTTGTAAAATATATTACTTCACATACTTGTACTTTACTTTTGATTTCTGAAACTTAGGTATTTTTCTATTTTACTGCAAAACAGTTCTACAACCGTATATACTACAAGAAAAAATATCCCCTTTTAATAAAAAGACAACCAGTCTGGCGCCACGCAAATCATTCAAGTTTATTTTATTCCTTGAATTTAATAATATTCCTGTGATTCGCAAGAAAGAAAAATTTTTTGATTTCGGTTTTTATTACAATAAGAAACAAAGGTATAAAATTAATATAATGTAAGCATTTATAAATCATTATCTGAAATGAATAGCTTTCTGTTATTTAAAAAAATAATTGTCCAATGATATTCTTAAACTGTATGTAAAAATCTTCGTTGGGAAATAGTCTGAATAATTAAAGTATATCCATCCTCATTTTTAATAGGTAAAATAGAATATGTCAATCGGAACATAATGTTAGAAATTAAAATTAACAATAAATTTAGAACATTTGAGTAGGCATTATATTTGTGTATTTACTATAAAAACAATATTTGTTTCCTTTTAAAAATTATCCGCAAAAGAGTCGAAAGGCTTTGTTCGAAGTGAGCTTGAAATAATAGGATTTTATTCAACGTAAATTTTTATATAAATTAATGTAAATCTAATTTTTCATATTTGTTACAAGTTTAATTTTTCTCGTCAAAAAAAAAACATTTTTGTTTAATTACCTCGCACAAAATAATATCATCAAGTTTGTATTTTCATTTAAGTACTAATTTTCGCAGAGATTAATATTGTTTTCTTTTTTTTTGAATAATTACCTTATTATAAAGCTATATACTAAATTGATTAGTTTCAATTTTAATGAAATCGTTTTATATGTATTAGGATTTTAATTGATTTGAATTATGAACATTTGGGGTTTACTCAAAGTTTCGTTTTTGATGCATTAGAAATTAATTATGATCATGATTTTAATTTTTTATTGTCATTATTATTCTTTATAGAAAATTTAACACTATATGTACAAGCAACAGTATTTATAGAAAAACTTTATTGCAAGTTAAATTTTTATTATCATTTCTAATAAATTTATAAATGCAGAACCACTTTAATTAATTAAAATATTAATGTATTTGACACTACAGTAAATAAAAATTAAAAAAAAAAACTATTCCTTGTTATACATCTTATTTACCACTCATGATAATATAACTTTATTTTGATGGATTTAAAAAATATTTACTTACGTCACCTATCATATACTATCCTGCTAAGGAAAAACTATTTAAGACTTAGCACCTCAATTATTAGAAAAAGATAGTTCTTCTCAGTTGGATTATAGTAGATTAAAATTTTTAAATAATTTTTCTTTACTATAATAATTATTCAACTTTCGGGAAAAAAATCCTATATAGCAAAGATGGCTAGCACGGGTGTTACCCGAATCGCCGAAAGACTTTTCGCAAAAAGACATTTTGCCTTATTCCATTTGGCAAAAAAGACACTTCGCAAAAGAACCATTCGCAAAACGGATAGTTAACAAACGTTCGCTTTAGCCTAATGAGACAGTTAACAACTTTCCAGTTAGCATAAGGACATTTCGCAACTACTACTTTTGGCAAAATATACATTTCGCAACTACCCTTTTTGGCGTAATTCACATTTCGCGCGAGCGCGCGAAATGTGAATTACGCCAAAAAGGGTAGTTGCGAAATGTATATTTAGCATGCACTAAAATATGTTGCATTATCATAAATGCATATTATTAAATTAAACAATTCCAATTATATGCATTTTAATTTTAAGAAATTTTATTGAATTTTTAATATCTGTTTTTTTAATATAGTTAATACAAATCCAGTTTGTAAATATAAGAAATAATATTAAAAAATTAATACTTAATACATATATATTTTTTCATAAAATCCTACATGCTTTTTTTTTACAGGAATCTCTACAGTTAAAAAAAACCTTTAATATTCTATTCATCATATTTGTGCAATATAAAAAAATTTGTTAAACTATACTTTTGCGAAGTGTCTCAATTAATATAATGTTGTGAATTGGTATTTTGAGAAATATCTTTTTGCGAAGTGTCGCATTAGGCCAAATGGAATTTTGTTAAAGAGTTTTTTTTGCGAAATGGAGATTTGCGAAACATACAAATTTGATAAGTGGCTTTCGGCCAAATAGACTTTTGCAATATGGAATTTGCAAAGAGGCCCGCTCCCGGCTAGCACAACGTGACTTTTTAGTTTTTTTTTTTTTTGATATTGAAAGGGCTAATTAAGTAAATAAGTTATATCTTCATTTAATCTATTTTGATAAACAATTTTTTTTTTATATTCCCAAACTCTATTTTCTTTATCCAAAATATAAATGGTTGTTTGAAGATATGACAACGCAGACTTCTATTTAAATTTATTATTTTTATTTATTTTTTTGTCACTACTGCTCACTCTTCCATATTTATAATTTCACCATTGTAACTTATAAGTGCAGAAGACACATGTTTGAATGTGCTTAGTATCAATACTTTAAAAGGTAGATCGCAACATATTTTTTAAAATCATACATATAATTGATTTGGCTATCCGTGCTATATAGCATAAGTCCAGTTAAAATGCAACAAGAAAAAAAAAACTCACAATTGGCTTAAACCGAATTAGACCATAAATATATCTCTCTACTAATTTTCTATTTTGATTCATGTACGGTTATTTACTCGATGCCTTATAATGATTATTATTTTTTAATTAATTAAAATAGAAACTTTTTATGGCTTCCCATATACTTTTTTTTTAATTTATGGGCTCACAAGTAAATTTTGATCCGTATAATATGAGTATTGTAATTAAAAAATCGAAAACTTAATCACACATGTTTTGTAATATTATTGATTACATTCTTAACTACATACTGTTTATTACATAATTTTATAGTTATTCCAACTTTTCACATCATTAAAAACATTTTATAATCACTCTCAATATTTGAACGAATTATAATTCGTAATTGATGAAAAAATTACATAATTTATTTCACTTTTAAATAAATAAATTTTAGGTGCACATTGCAATCTTAAATTTATTACAAAATTTTATTAAACATATCTAATTTATTAATGCATGAAGAAATTTATGTATTGAAATCAAAATATATACATTAATGTACATGTACGTCGTAATGTGTAACATTTAAATTTTTCCAGATTTATTATTGTTTGTCACATACTTATAAAATCAAATATAATTTTTTTTTGTTAATTTTTTTAAATATCTAATCAGATGACATAAGGTTTAATTTTGGAAATTGAATTACCACACATGTTTTAAAGAATAATATAATATTAATATAAAAAAAAAATAAATTAGAAGTTCTGTATGTCCCTTCTTTCAAAATGAATAATACCATAGAATGACATCACCATGTAGATTTTTGTTTCACAAAATTCGACATATAATGTCATTTTTGGTTTTTCTTTTAGCTTTAATTAATTTTAATTCTAATGATTCACGACTAATTTGGAAATAAAATTATTGTTAAAAAATGTATGTACTGTATAAAAATCTGTTTTATATTCTTGATATTTGAATATGTCAAGTCAATACACAAAATAAACATTCCGATTAAAAAAAAATATGTTAAATATTCATTGGTTACGGTCGCATATAAAAAAAATTGTTACAATTCTCGTATTAGAAGTTTTTGTTTCATATTAAAATTAAAAGTATTTTTTACTTTCACAACTTAAATGTTTTATTTCTCAAATACTTGTACTCATCGTTAGTAGCGATTACAAAATCGTTAGTAGCGATTACAAAATCAAGTGGACCAAAAATTCGAGCCAAAAAAATTTTGAAATTACCTTTTGATTAAAAAAAAAAATTTTTGGAAATCTCTTCATAAATACCTATGGCCGGTAGAAATAAATGCTTTTTTTTTTTCGTTTCGAATTAGAAAAATTAGCTCGAAGTTAACATTATGCTCAAAGTTGAAATTAAAGTATTATCAGAAGTTTTAAGTTTGCTCATGCTCAACTCACATCTATCTTCGGAATACATTGATAAATTTTAATATTTTTATTATAACTGAAAATAATATCACGAAATAATAATAAACATTATTTAAATTTATTTAGTTTTTTTCTTTCTTCTATTTTATTGTTGAAAATAATGCTTTCTTGTTATTAAATTTAGTAATACCCATTATGCCTAAAATATTATGTAATATCCCCGAAAAAGTGGTATTAAGCACGTACCGTATAAAAAAAAGTTTTCTTGCTAAAAAGTTATATTGCTGTCGGAAAAAAAACTAATTGAAATTAGTTATTTTAATGGTTTGATTTTTTTTTCTTCTCTTCATAAAAATAAACCTTAAATACATATCTTTTGTTTCAATTAAGATGTTGAAAAAAATATCATTCAAATTCCAACCTTTTTAAAAAGAAAATTATAATTTTATTATGTTGGCTTTCATTTAGGATTTGACATTTCAAACATTTTTTATTTTCGTGCTAGATTTGAGAAGGGATACGAGATTTTTTATTTTTTCAACTTGGACCTGACTAAACGAACGTACGTTCAAATTAATATAAAAAATCTTTCCAATAAATCTCCAACAATTTTTGAAAGCTCTCATTTTTGAGTCGAAAATAATCAACACCCCACCCTAAAATAAAATAAAATAAAAAGTATACATTATAATAGGTATAAAAATATTTTAATTTTCAACTGAAAAAAAATATTATTCAAATTTTCACAATATTAATTTTCAAATGAATGGATCTTAAAATCAGATAATATATATTTTTTTTTAACTATTTTCCCGCAACCCTCTTAAATGAAAATATATTTTTCATCAAAAATTAAACGATAATTCATTAAATAAAAAAAAGAACCACTTTAAAATTTTTATTATTATTTGACCTGACCATTATCGTTTTCAAAGCATTCGAGAATTTTAAGGGTGAAGGTGAATTTGTTTGCCATTCTGGAAACAAAAATGTATCTACAAACATTTTTAATGCATTTTGAATTGTTGAAACTTAAAATTATTAAAAATTTATAAATGACTGAAATTTGTGACTTTTATTCTACAACTGTTTGTATTTTTAATTGAATGAACATAATTCGTTATTGACTTCAAAAATTTTAAATTGAACACTTTTGTTTTTCAGAGTTCTAGCGTATTATATATTTAGACATTATAAAAAGAAATTAATCTGGAATTTCTATAAATGAACATATTATTTTTAATTTACAAAGTCGATATAGAATAGAGTAAAAGAAGCTTTATGGAGCAAAACTGTCAGAGTCAAAGTATTAAGTAGAGGTCGTCAAAGTAAATAATATATATTTATTACTTGAATCTATCTAACGTATTGACTCAATTATTAAATAATTACCTTATTAAAATAGTTGAAAAGAAAAAATATTAAATGAAAAATGTTCCCGATCTCCTCAAGCGGACGTTTCAATTTATTTTCGGTTAAAAAAATAAATAAATAGATGTTTTTATAATGTTTTTTAACCTAGACCAATATTTGAGGAATAAAAAATAAAAATTTTACGCATCGATAGTGATTTAACATTAATTGTCAAATTTATTTTATTTTTGCAGGATGTTGTTGTTGAAAGTCTGTAAAGTCACGTGTCAAAGAACTTTTATTTTAAATAAAATTAAATCAATTTACTTCTTTTCTTAATTTTCATACTTTTTATTTATATTTAAATAATAATAAATTATCTCTTGTTACATATAATGCTAATTGTTTTTGATCTTGAAGTATACAAAAATATCAATTACATTTTAACATTATCCATGGAAAAATTACAAATTTTCAAACTGTTTATTTTCAATACAAATATTATTTCAATGAGAACAGTGTAGCGTCTCAAATTTAGATGAAGTTAAACGATAAGACATCATTTTTTCAAATCACCAGTTTAAGTCAAATTTTTTGAATTATAATATTATTAAAACGATAGTTTTGTATAGATAGACTGATGTCATTCAGAAAAATAATCTTTCATCGATTGTTAAAAAATAATTCCAGTTGAGAGCTTCTATCATTTTTTAGCTTGGATGAAAATTAACGAAATTACACATATTTTGGCGTCAATTTGATAGAAATCTGCTGGTTAGTCTAATATTTATAAGCATTTTAGTGCGCGACGAATGGACAGACTTTGCACATACATAAAAGGAAAACATATACAGTATTCGGTTTTTTGATTTATAATTGAAAACTGACTAAAAAATCATAAAATTTTCACGAAAAAAGGACAAATTATCTCAATTCTGTGGTTCGAAAAAGGACATTTGGGAAATAATTTTAAAGAAAAAATAAATAAATAAAAAATCAGATATTTTCAATTTTTTCAGTATTTTTCTTTTAATTTGTACAAAAAAAAAATTCAAATTTGTTTTTACGACTTTTTGTGGTAATCAAATTTGTAAAACAAATTTTTTATGGGCATTTTTTAAAATTAAATTTTATTTCTTTGAAAAAATTACATGAATTAATGATTTATCAAATTATTAAGAGAATTTTTAATTTTTGTATATTCATCTCCGAGGACCAATCTATTGTATTATTTTACCAATTAAAATTATTAACCGTTAACCATTTTATTTAAATGTTGTAAATTCCCAAAAAGAAAATAAAATTAAAATGTAATGGGGACTGACTATTGAAGAAATTGGCTTTCTAGAATTAAAAATTGAAAACTATGTTATGAGCTACTCATATTATATTTATTAACCCTTAAGGTTTTAATTTTAGGTGTAATTCATCAAATAATAAAAACACAAATAAGTTTGTTAAAAGAAAAATTATTTCAACCAAGAGTATATGTAGAAAAAGAACTTTTATGAGAAACAGTTTCTATTTTAACTATATGTGAGGCTTTAAATTGCATTTAAGTCAGAGCTAAAAATTAGAGTTTTCCTTTTTTGAACAAATTCCGAAATTTGACGTCAATATAATATTTTATTAATTGAAGTTTTACGTTTTAATTTAGACTATTACTTATAATAAAATATAATGTTTATATTTGAAGCAACGATGTGAATATTATGTACAAAAGTATGTATTTGCAGCAAAACATAAATTAAATAAAATATGTCTGCATGCAAAAACCCTTTGAATATAAAATTGTTGATAATTTCCAGAGAGAAAAAAAATCATAATCATATTTATAATTTATCTTCCTTTGAAAAATAAAATTTTAATCAACGTGATAGTTGAATATTTTCATAAAAAAAAGATAACGGAAATGAATTACAAATTTGAAAAAAAAAATCTTAAAAATAATGAATGCAATAAAATTATTATGAATTTATTAATATTTTCTTAAAATTAATGTTTTATCAAAGTTTCCTTTTTGTGAATTTAAAATCATTGATAAAAAGTTGATTACAGTTTTAATTTTTGTTATGTTATAAAACGTTGATTACAGTTTTAATTTTGTTATTATATATAATATTTATATTATTATTAACATTCATAATTTTTATATCCGGCTGCATAATGCACCTATATATAAAAAATACTACAAAATATTCGTACCCAACATCTTTGAATTCATAATTTATAATTATGATATTTGGTATATGGACATGTTATGGGCAAGATGATAAGTGAAATAGAACATTATTTGAAATCTGCCCAAAATGAAAGATCAATATGATACTAATTGTATTATAAAGAATACTACATTGACCGGGCATTATATGAACACGGCGTTAAAAACCTGGAAATATAGACTGGAAATACAGACATTAACGTGAAAAGCAAAAAAAAAATGCATCGGGGATCTTTTGAGATGACAAAAATATAAAATATAAAATAATGAACAAAAAAGATTAAAAACAGGGTTTTTATAATTATATACAAAACGACAGATAAAACGTGAATTTATATATTTGGGGATTTGGGATTAATTTGTTGAATAAAACGTCAAACTAAGACAAAACTTTGGTTTTATCACACTTGAATTTAAATTTGCACTTAAACACTTACACTTGCACTTAAATTAAATTGTTTGACTTTCATTTAATTAATTTGACATTGCGCAAAATGTTAGTACCTACAGTACATAATTGAATTGTTAGAAGTAAGCTCGCCAGATATTTAATGAACTTATCTGCACTAAGTAGATGGAGTTAAGTGACGAGTTCAGTTGTAATCAAACCAAATCCGAAAAATAAACAACCTCTATATCAAAGCAATGCAAGCTTGCAGCAGATTATAATGAAATAAAAAAAATTTAAAACAAAAAAAATTCTCAAAAATCTGTTCCTTATATTCCAAACATAAAAAATAAATCTATAATATTATAGTGCAAATTAATTTAAAATTTGAAAGTTAAATTACTTGTTAATTAAAATTAAATACTATCATTAACACATCCAGAACAGTGTAGTATCTATATATACACTATCCAAATCCAATAGTATAATTCAGCAGCTGCATAACACTATTAGTTATATAGAATTTTATTAATGGTGTTGAAAATTACGACCTAATTGTTTTTCAATATTTCATAATTTTTTAAAGGACGTTGATCATTATTCAAAATGTAACAAAGACCACATGTTAATCAACAAAAAATTTTCTTAAACAAAATAACATATATAATATTCGGCTTAATCTTTTAAATAAAAAACTGAACTGATTAATTAGAAATGAACAGAAATGATTTGTAAAAAAAAAATAAGAGAAAAAGATATGATTCTTCCGTTGAACTATTTTACAGTTTCACATTACAGGAATTTAAAAGAAAAAAAAATTAAATTGTATAAATAATGATAATAATAAAATGTGTAAAGAGAAAAGGTCGGAAAGTTTTGTCAATCTATAAATATCAAATTGCCGAAACATAGAGACTTTAGACATTTTTCAAATCGTGGAAAAATCCAAAATATTATTCACAGAATGAATAGAGTTAATAAAGCAACTCAAAATTTCAAAATTATAAACTTGTAAACATGTTTTCATTTTCATAAAAAATATAATATTTCACTTCTTTAATTCTGTAAGTAAATGTAATGTAATGAGCCATATAACTTATTAAAAAATAATGTCGCAAGCCTTAACAAAAATGTTACAAGTACGTTTAAGTAAATTTTTGTCTAGTCCTAGTATGTATGAAAATATAAAGTTCTGCTTGTTTTCGCAGTTGTTAATAGTACCAGCTTTTAGCTAACAATTATAATAAAAGTTAAAGACTTTGAAATAATCTTGGTGAAATTTCATACTGTTATAGTAAAATCTAAACTTCTGATGTAACCAACAAGTAAATGCGTCCATTCACTGTACGTTACGTTTTAAATATTTTACAATATCATTTATTAAAATGTAAAAAACTAAAATGTTTTTTATCTTCTCAAAATATTTCATATAAACTTAAACCCATTATATTTGTCTTCTTCCCGTTAAACAAAATTTAAATTGATAAACCATACATATATAAATATCTATAGATATTTTGCTGTAAATTTATTTGTTATTATTTATACTTGTCGGCCGTCATGGTGTAGTGGTATTGTCAGTTTCCTACAGTGTGTTCGGTCGTGGGTTCGATTCCCACCTCGGGCTGGAATCTGTGTGAATTTTTCAATTGTCCACTTGATCTAAGTGTTTGTGTTGTTTTAAAAAAATAAATAAATTTTGTTTTTCTGAAGTTGTCATCATAAGCCATACACAGCCCTTCAGAAGGCTCAGTTAGTTTTGATTTTTCATTTAAAATATCTGTACCTATACAACGTAATTATTAACTTTTATTTTAACTATATAACTTTTCAATTTATTAGTCAAAAATTTATCACAATTTTTCTAAATTAATTTTTCAATATAAAATATTTTTAGCATCCACAAATAAATAAAGATCGAATACTTAATTTGTTCGATGTTCCAAGTAAATATTTTAGCACAATACTTTAAGATACATTATTTATCAATTGTTTATCCGGAATACGAATTTATTTAAATTTATGTATAATTATCTCATTCGACAAGATAAGAATTTTTTTTCTTTTTCTTGATCTTTTCGTTTTTTATGTTAATTTATGATATTATCATCATTATGTTCATATATGGACAAAAACAAAAAAAATATTAAATAAAGAAATCTCTTTATGTGTTAAGTTAAGGTGATGATAAGTTTTGTCTACCATACTCTAAACTTTTATCTCGGCTTTAATGCATATATTTTTCATAAGAATTCTCTACTGCTATGCCGTTAAACGAAAAAAAGGACAAATGAAGTATCTTGCCATAATGGTCCATCAGATTCTTATTTTCTTCACATAATGTATATTTCCAAAAAGTAATGTTAAGATAAGGAATTTTATTTTATATATTGTGGAAATGTCTACTCAAAAAAAGGAGTCAAAAATAAAGAGAAATATTTTATAATTTACATAAACATTTGTGTGAAAATAAATTTACTTCAAACTTTCGAAATGGCAGAAAAATATCATTTAAAAAATATCAAATTATGTTTTGAGATCAATGATAATTTCTAATTCTATATAGTGCGATGCGAATTGTGTAAAATCGAGAAAATTAACCTCAAAAAATGTTTTAAATCTTTATAAAATATCTTTAGCTTATGATGGGATAGTTTTCAGTTTTCCTGAACTTGTTAAACACATTTATTTCTCTAAATTACTTTTACAGAAATTTGTTTTTTTTTTCTTAAAGAAAATTCAAAGATATCTTCTTAACTGGAGGAACATTTTGAAAGTATTACCTTCATAAAATAACTATGTATTTATTTATGTAAATAGTTATTCTTCGGATATATGGAGCAGTACATACAGGAATGAATTTATATTTCTTTACGATGGTAGGTATATGTATCTTCTAAAACAATAATGTTTTCTATAATATGTGATAGATAAAAAAAAGGAAAATGTTTATCATTATATTGCGCCTTGTTGAAATGAAACCCAACCATTTGTTATGATAATTTTATTTTATTTTTTACTACAACTTTCTAAGATTTCAAAATAAAAATTTTGAATTAAATTTAAAATTTGGATAGTACAATAATTGTAACTTCAAAAAATAACACTTAAGGATCTGAATGTCCAAATACTATGTGTACAAGGCGCAATAATATTGTCTAATTTCTAATGAAGGTATAGGGCATATGACTAAGAACTATTACTTCTAACAAAATTGTTATGCTAAATTTAAAGTTAATGTATAGCAAGGTAATTTTCATTTACAATATTTTATATTTTATATATATTATTTATTTTGTTGTCAGTAAAATTTACAATAAAATATTAATTAAATTTTTTTTTAAATCTAAGACATTAGATTATTTATTGTCTCCCATTTTATTATAAAATAGGTTAATATTTTACTATGGCATTTGTTTGAATTATTCAAGAAAAGTACCTACTTACAACATTATAACAAACAAGCAACTTGTTTTGACAAATAATTTGATATATATGTCTTTATCTTTCTTAACACATAAAGATTTAAATAGTTGTGGTCCCAAAGGATAACAAATATTCTATATAATCATCATCATCATGATTGAATTAAGGAAAAGGAAGCATATTTCACTCAACATTTAATAATCCTAAAAATTTTACAAATATTCTGTGATAATTGATTGAAATTTACATATCAGGACATGTTTCCTAATTCATCAAGTAGATTTTAGATTATTTTATATAATGAATACATATACGATATACATAAAACAAACCAAATATAAATCTTATTTGAAAATAGAACACTTAATTTAACTTTGAATATGTACAACACTGTCCATATTATTTTGAAAAATTTATGATGACTTTATACTCATGGGAATTTTCTTAAGAAAAAAAATTGTTGAAACATGTACTATGTGAAGTATTGTATATATATTATTATGGGCAACATTTAAATTTTGATAATTTCTATTTGCAGCATTATGAAAATATACATCTATAAAATAATAAGGATTGATTTGTAAGAACACAAAAAAATTCGTAATTTATTAAATTATTAATTAAATTATATTATTATATTAATATTATAAATTTTGGGAAACAGAAGCAGAATAAATTTAATAACTCGAATTAATAACTCGTATTATCACTACGAATGTGTAACATAATAATCATTCTTTTTCTTCTATTTACTCTACATATATGTGTATACCTACGATATAAGTAAAATTTATAACATTTTTGTTTACAAACACTTGTATCTTTTTTAATGGCGTATCAGGTGATAAAAAAAATAACTTAAATATTTGTTTTACACAAATAAAAAAAACAGGTGAAAATATATATTGTTATTGTTTTTATTTTGTATTTTTTTTTTTTTTACAATATCTAATTTGTATATATTTCAACAGTAGGTATGATTTTGTTGATTTTGTCACGCCCAACTAATTGTTTTTATGTATTTAGGAAAAAAAAAAGATTAAATGCATTCAAGTTATGAAGAAACCTGTTTTAACAATGGCAGAAAAAGTCTAAAAATCAAACATGAAAGTCAATATTATACCATTTTATTAAAAGTATACAGTATGTATATTTATTATGTACAATTTATGCTCCAAACATGCTTATTATAAATTTGCATTTTGTGATACATATTACGATCTATTAGTTAAATAAATATATATTTTACTATATATTTTACAGAAAATTTAAATAGGCTGTAATAGATTTTACATCTAAATAAAGGAAATTGGAAATTTTTAAATTAAAACTATATTTGAAAAGAAGTTTACATTTAATAAAAGTATAAGAACAACAAACTTAAAAGTTGCGATGAATCAAGATTTTAAGTTCAGATACATTATTTTTTTGCAAAAGTAGAACATTATGAAGTATGGACTCTTTTTTCACATTTCATTTCAAAATTCAGTCGCAGACTAATGACTATGTTGAGAGACATTTCAACCTTATTTTCATTCTAGAAATGGATTAAAAACTTTTTTCATACAAATTTTAATTAAAAAGAAACATTAATTACAGAATTTAAATAAAGAAAATCGAACACATCCACTTTCGAACGTATGAAGCTTAACTAACGCTTTTTTATGTACACTTAGATTGAACTACAAAAAAAAAACTCTGGGATATTAACTTTGAAGCAATGAGTAAAAGATTAACATTATTTCTATAATTATTTACTCTTTACATTTGCACCGTTCGTTAATAAAAAATTATAATAATCATTTTAGTTTATTTTAATTTATTAATAATAAACATTTCATTAAATTTCATTTATTAAAAAAAAAATAAAAAATAAACAAAGTGGTTCTCTTGATAACACATTCTTATTTTTAATTTAAAAAATTTATATTTTAATTATTCTTGAAAGGTACAACCCACAATTAAGGTTCTCATATGTGCGATAAGAAAAATAAATGCGGTTCACTTTAGTGATTAAAAAAAATTATTATGTCAAAAAAAAAATGATAATAATAATACAATATTAAATGAGTCAAAGAATTTTCTTATCAATTCCAAGAAAAAAATATAAAATGGCTAAAATAAAAAATATTAAAAACGAAATGCATCATTTTTCACTCTGGATTTTAATGTGTATTAGGTACCTCAAAAATAATTTTTAATTATCGTTAAAAAAAAAAACAAGCGTACGTAAATACATTTTCTTATCTTTTAATTTACAGAAATAATAAAATTTTAAAGAAAAAATATCAAAATAATATTTTATGCATACCAGAAAATATTGTGAATAGGTTACAAGTCTTTATTGATAAAATAATCAAAGCGGACTCGTTATTTGAGCACACATATAGACATTTTTTAAATGAACTCGAAAAAGATATTTGAATTGTATTTACTGATTGCACTCAATTTGTGGTCGAAAGGTAGAAATAAAACGAGCATTTTATGTTTTTTTATTAATCAATTAATTACTATCATAAAAATTATCTAGACTTCGTAATATTATTCAAGCAATAAGAAATCGTAATAATCTTAATGTGGGTTTGAAAACAAAAAGTTTATAGAAAGAGGAAAAGCTATTATTTGTAGAAGTATCTACTTAAAAAAATAAACATCTATGAAATAATAATTTGCTTCTACTTTGATAATAATCTATAAAAAAAATTCAGAATCATCACAGAAGATAGCCCTATCCTTCAATCTAGCGTGAATTTATCTTAACGCATTTTTTATGAAATAAAAATATAAAAAAAAATGACAAATGTTAAATTCACTTAACCTCTTGAACGAATGTTTGTCAGTTTATTTAACGAGTTTTTTCTCTTTAAAACAAAAAAATTACAAAAAAAAAGTAAGACGAATTTTTGTTTACGAAATAATAAAAAAAATGTAATTTCAACATAAGATTGAAATTTATATTTACAAGAAAAAAAATTTAGTTTTTTCAGAGATAATAAATTTCTTTGTTTTTTTTTATGCTTTTTTATATATAACGGCAAGAGTTAACGACCAATATTGTAGAAACTTATTTACAGGATCAGTAACGAACCGATTCAGGCTGACAATTTCAAATAAATTAAATGTTCATTGAAAAGTTGTCGTAATGTAAGAATAGGGTATAATGGCATAAAGTAACCAAAAATATCATGCAAAACCCGAATCAAATATCCCAATTACTTTACGTTTTAATCAGTTCGGTCTAAGTTGCAGTAATCCAGCTAATAACTTAGATTATCAACCTTGAATTTCATGTTTACGTCGGTATTAGGATAAGACGGTTAGAGTTTGTTTTAGTATAAAATTTTTCTTTCTAAAAAATAGTTGAAAATAAAAATTACAAAGACAATCGACAATTTAAGCTTCTTTTTTTCTCAGATTTAGTAATTTTTGAATAAAATATTAAACTAAACAAAATTTTTGAATCGTTCCGTCACTGAAAAAATTGCTTATACAAAATTTCCCTTAAATATTATATTTCTTTCAAATTTTCATATAGCACCCATCAAAACGAACATAAACATTATTTCTTTACTTCAATTCAGTTTAATTTCTTTTTTTCTCATTTCTATAGAAAAAAAAAACATAATCAAAGTACACAAAGTGGTAATTAACCCTGGCTTTATTTATTATCATATGTGGAAAATTCATTATATTTATATACGAACGTTTAGTTTACCGTGTCAACAAATAATTTAGCGTTATCTCTTTTTAACCTTACTGACCTGGACTTGAAAGAGAATGTTTTAAAACTTTAGGTACATCTTCGGTTAAACATTCAGTACATTAAAAATAAAATTATTATTTTTATAATATGATTAGTTTATCGAACCCAAGGTTCAACTAATATTTTTTGTTCAAATTACTTATTTTTGCTTCATAACATTTCTTCCATATTTATTTGTATACAAAGTTTGTTACCAAATATTTTTACATAAATGTAGTAGGTATACATATATTTGAAGCTTTCTGTGGTATTCCAAAACCAACTAAAGGGTTCGTTTAATCTATAATCTACTTAACTACAGTATTATATGCACATATCCAATTAACAGTCAAAGAAATTATTATACGAAATACGCTGAAATTTTATCAAAAGTTTTCCGTAATATTTTTATAATTGTATAAACTTTTATTTAATAGTTTCTGGAACTAAAGTGCAGAAATATGGAAGATGAAAATATATATACATACTTAAAATAATGTGTACAATATTTTGGTACGTTTATATATTATATTTCGTTGATAAAATATTCTTTCTTAAATATATCAAAAATGAAATAAATATTTCATTTCTTCTTAAGACTTGGCTTGATAATTTTATTTCAATATAACGATATTATTATATACATATATATATATACATATTTGCTTATAAAGTTCAAAAAACTTTAAAAAAATTTATACACTTCAAAAGACGTATATAAATTATATTTTTGTTATGAATATAATATAGTTATTAATTCTTACTCGTGTGTTCGATGACTTCATATAATTTATATATTGTATTATTATATATTAGGGGTATAATTAAAAATATAGTGCAAGAAATGCAGGTCTGAAAACAACAGCAATCCTTATATGAATTATTTATTTAAATAACATTTTATATAGATTTCGAAAAATTACGAAAACATTACATACTGATTAATTTGAAAACTTTCAGATATATTTTGATTCTTTTAGTTTGAAATTCTAATGATTCTAAATGTACAGTTTGTTAGCATGGCCAAAATTATATATAATACAACTGGTTCAAAGTATTAATTCTTATAATTTGCATAAGTTTTCCTAAACTGTTATAGAAAGCTACAGTATACAATACATAAGTATATATAGTATACACATACTAACATTGTAAATATTTTATATATAATATAACATTACTTAACACACTTTTCTATTTAGCTAAAAATTTAACACAATACTGTGTATTGTATAATGTTTGAAATAAAAAATAACCAACAAAATTTCGTTTCCAGATCTATCTATCAAGTATTCTTAAGCTCGCTTATTATAGTTATAATTTTTAGAAACAATTATACCTTTTCGTTTTAATTTATTAAATTTATTTTTTGGAAAAGAGCTTCAAGCATTTTATTCTGGAAATAATAATTGAATTATGCTCAATTAGAATTTAAAATTAGGAGAACATTTTTTCACAGATATTTTATATTAACAAACAAATTTAACCATATTAATTTTAATGCATTTAAATATTTTTCATCATTCACTTAAAATCTACAAATGTATATACATGCATTTCGAATTTGAAACATATTGGAACTGTATAATTTTTTTTCAAGATGTTAAGATGCCGGTAGCATTTAAATTTTTTTTTCTAACTTCAGTATACAAGAATAGGAAAAATAATTTTTGTCATTTAACGTTTGAATAAAGTTTTTATGATTACCTCTTTAATACACAGTTCATTAAATATAAATCTATATTAATGCCAATTACTTTAAAAAGGACCCTGAGACATTTTTTTTGTTCAAATAAGAACACCCACAGGATACTTTTAAAAGAACAAGAAAATTATTTTAGATTGTTTTTGTTTTCTAAAAATAATATTATACAAAATAAATAATTATAAGTTAGGTACTTTTGAGTGTATAAAAATATAAATTTCTCACTAATTTTGTATTATTTACTGGAATGAAAATACAAAAAGACGTAATTTATACTGTTTTATTTTCAAGTTTGGTTACTTAATGAATTTTATTTTCAATCATACCTAATGAAATAAGAATTATACCACCAAATTTTCAGGCTTCTAGCTGAACAAAAATTATAGAATAATGAGTTGCAAAATATACCTTGATTGACTTGGCCTGATTTAATTTTAACTTGATACTACCGAAGTAAAAGAAATTCATATTTTCATTACGCTCGTCTGAAATATCAGACTATAAAGTTTCGATTAAAATAAACTGATTGTATATAGTCAAAATTATTTTAAATTTTTTTATATCATATATTTATTTTATTAACATATTGCAATCTTTAGAAATATTATTAAGAAAATATAAAAATTAAATACGGTTCTTCTTTTATGTGCGTAAAATACCTATTATATACGAATTTTTATAATGTATCCTTAAATATATTTTTTATATTTATTGTTTATGTTAGGATAGATAAATTTAACTTTTTGCTTAAGAAAATAAATATTTCTATATACCTACCCATTCTATATTTTTTATAATTTCCGAAAAAAAAGAAGATTAAAAAAAATAAATAAAAATTTTAAATGGATTTGTTGAACAAATGGAAACGATCTTTGTACACTTTTTTTTTTCAAGACTTTTAATTCACATAAATCCATTAATTATGTTTACACATTTTTTTTTAACTTGTTTTCTTTTTATTCTTAATTATGTGAATATTTTAAAAACTAAAACCGAAGTGACCAGGAAGATTCTGTAGTGTGAAAAAATAAAATAAAAAAGCTGAAAAAAATGAATTTAATTGGATTTGTGTATTCTGATTTATGCTTACTCGTATTAACATTACATTTATAATTTGCACAAATTGTTTTCTCAATTATTTCATATTTTTATACTTCGGCCGTATTATATAGTACTATTTTTAAAGAGGGTATGGAGCTTAATTACTTGTAACTGCATTTGATTTTATATCAGTTTTCTCATGATATAGTATTGCTAATGTGTAAACATTTAGTTACGTAGTTTTTCACTCAAATCCTTTTTCAAGTAATTTATAGAAACTTTTTTGTTACATTATTTTCAACTCCTTAATGGGAATATTACAATACAAAATTATGAAATAATCGTTTTTCTTATCATAACAAAAAATAAAACTGAATATTTATAATATGTAAAATTTATGCAATAAGGTCAATGTTGTTCACATATTGAAATAATACCATTCACAAGACTATGTTATTTTTATCATATATGTTATTCTAACATTATCCAGCACATATAATCTACATACAAAAAAAATACCTATCTATAATTTATTTTTAAATTTTCACACATGTGATAACCAAATGTGACCGTATAAGGACAAAAAGGTAAATACTATAATTGATTTTCGAAAGTTTTATTATTGATTGTTTCAAAAATAATATAAATACATACATATCTATTTTCATTCAGGAGAGACAATAAAAAAGGATATTACTTACATATAAAAAAAAAATCTATTGTTTTTTAATTCATGTTGTGAAAATGTTTGAATTTTTTAAACTATGAAAACCGAACGTTTTTTTTTCCCTTTTTTTTACACTATTGTTTTTAACAAATTTTATCATATATATAATCGTATAATTGACCACCAACCAATTCACAAATATTTAATTTATTATTTCTGACTGTTTAGCATCATGTATGTACTTAATTGAATACATATGAAACATGAACTATATGGAAATTGTATAGTAGGTACAATTTATTCTTTTTTTTTTGGGTTTACTTTATTATTATGAATTTTCGAATAGAACTGTTTTATTATTGTATTAAAAAAGGTAGAAAAGGTATTTATAGTGCGCCAAAAAATTTGTTATTTATTTATTGTATTAATCGAATTATTAAATTATTTTAATTTAACATTTCCTTTTTTATTTTTTTGCAGACATTTTTCAGTTCATAATTTTTAAACATAACGATTTAAAATATAATTTTTCAACAATGTAAATTCATACAATTACGTAATAAAACCACCCATATAAAAAGAGTATGAAGTACATAAAAAAATGTGTACCTTAACTTACAGATAAAGCAAAAAGTGGTGCATTAAACGTGTTTTACTAAGGATTTATTACCCTTGTTGTAAAATCTCAAATATCCTTTAAATCCTTTTAATATATTTTCAACCAGATTTTTACATGGTTTTACTTTTACTGAAACTGAGTATTTGAATAATGCACCCATTCGTGAACGAACATATGCAGAATTATGTTTTATCTCGCTATGAAAGTACCTATGTATTAAAAAAAATTTCTTTCGCATTTACTTCAATTTATTTTTTTTATTTCAATCTTATTTATTCATCGGGTTATGTTCTAATCGAACTTGGACAAAGATTTGAGCATCATCCTTAACTTGTAATTATACATTAAAAAAAACAAAAATTTGTAATCGCATTACGAACAAAATAGTGGATCAAATATTTTATTAATCCCCACTAGCTTTAATTTAGATTTTAGAAAATTAAATTTAATGCTTTTTGATTTTTAAGTTAAGGCAATTTTTATAACATAAAAATTATATAAAAATTATATAAAAATTATCGGGTAGAATGATGTCAATTAGTATTTTAAATCGAAAATTATATACTTAATTTATGATGTGTTAAATATGTTCTATATATTTTTTTAAATATTTTTATTAAACTAAAATTGAAATTTGATTATTAATTTAAATAAATTACCTGAATAAAGTGATAGGTACCACTATAAAATGAAGTTGTTCAAAATCTAGAATTCCCATGAATAATATATCTTAATTATTATAAAATTTTTGAATTGAAGGAAAGAAGTATATATGCGGGCTAAAAAAAAAAGTATATTAAAGAAATTCAATATAACTTCCAGCAATGTATTAATTTTTCAACTGCATATCGGTAAATTGTGGGTATAACAAAATTGGTCTTGATTTTATAATTTGATTGATATTTTAGTAGAATCAAAAAGAAAATAATGAAAATAATAACCATATTAAACAGCCGTGTGTACTTTCACTTAAAAATGTATTTGTAGATCCCTTTTATAAAAACCACAATTTCGCCCGTATATAGTGTCCATATCCGTAATAAATTTATGTATACGTATGTAAAATTGATTAAAAACTAAGGGGTATCGCACCTAATTCATTCGAGAATAATAAGTTTTTATATTTTTTCGTAATTTTATGATTTTTGATATTTTTCTTTTTCTCAGATATTATGAATTATAACTTATAAATAATATTTAATTTTAATAATAAAAAATTCCATTCAATAATCACAAACAATAAACAAACAAATAAAAATTTTGCACTACCTATGACTGGAGTGAAATCTTCCTATTTATATTTATTTTACTAAGCACAAAGTCAAAACCTTTGACATGGTACAGTTTTGATGGTGCTTATGTAATTTAAAATGAAACAAAGAAAAGTTTAAACTGAATTAAAGAATAGCCAGATTTCCATAATTCTAATTTAACTAAAATTGATCCTTTTAAATAATGTACGCTCTCAAAAGTTATTAATTTTCATTTATTTTTAGATCTAAATAAATTTAACTTAAAACTTAAAAAAATTGTAAAATTACAAGAAATATATGGATTCATATGTTTGACAAATCCAGGACTTTTGATATTGTATTTGTAGCCAAAATGATTTTGAATAAATTACTTTTAAAATAAAATTTACAAGAAGTTCTAAAATTTCTAAACGCTGTAATAATAAACTAATGAATGAAATGAAATGAAGTGATAATACTTATCCAACTCTTCAAGGCCCTTGTAAACAAAATCTTTATTTTTAACTTGGAAAACTCTTTTTTAATTTTTCTCACGGATATAAATAAATTATATATATGTACTGATATAAATAAAATATATATATACCTACATATGTAATTTTATTTAACTTCATTAATTTTCTTTCGGGTGTGAAAACTGTTGAAAACAAAATAAATTTTATAAATCCATTCCAATTATACAAAAATGTTTCATTAAAAGTGAATTTTTATGTTTTCCATGGTTAAATACACTTAAATGTGTTTAATTAAAATAAATTTTGATTAATGTAAGTGTGTAATGAAATCATATTATAAGGTTTCGTTCAAGAGTTTACAGATCGAAATTAAAATATTTTTCATTATACACTGGTACTTAATATAGTGCAGTATAATTACATAAAAAAAAATCAGAAAGGAAATTTTTTTTGAATATAAGTAATAAGAGTTCCACATTACACCTAACATTTAAAATCATAATCAAATAAGTATTCTTTTGGAAATAAATACTTTCGGTGAAAGTAGAATGCACATTTCTCGTAATGTGAACGTATTTTAAAGTTTGGCCGTCATAAATTGCATATATAGAATTGCAGTTCGAAAGTTAAATTTTGGTCTTAAGTGATTAGGACACTTATTTTTAAAATTTGTAGCTTCTTTTTGACTTTTTAGCAACTTTGTAAGTGTCTAAATTTATTTTTTAACTGCTAAAAACACCATTCGGGCCTTAATTTATTTATATATATTCATTATTGAATATTATCTACAAACATTTTCAAATTTTTAAATAACACCAAAGGTCCTATACTACTCCTGATCGATTTTTTAAATTAAAAATTTCTTTTTATGATTTTGATTTTACAATTTTAAGGGTACATTAAAAACAAAAATCTTTTCTTACGAACATTCTTTTTTGATTAAAAAATAATGGTAAAAAAAAAACCCTTCAGGATAAATTATTTTATTAATATTTATTATTACATTTTTATAGGTTTAAATTTAAACAAAAAAAATTAAATGAAGTAAATATTTTTTCAAAAAGAAAATTAATAAAGAAAAATTTTACGTTATAAAAATAAATAAAGAACACTAAAAACTCAAAAAAATATAAACTGGTCCCGTATAATTTATTATTTTATAATTCACAAAAAAAAATAGTAAAGTTTGGTTCAGATAATTTTCATTCAAAATAAATGCAGGATAAAAAAATTATAATAAATTTTTGGCACGTGACACGCGCGACCTACCTCAGCTTGAGAATCCTTAATTTCACATATACTTACTCAAAAATAAAATAAAATAAATGTTTATAATATATATATTGAAAGGTGAAATAAATATGATGTTTTCACAGTTTTATAAGCATACACAAAAAAGGGATGCATAAATATAAAAAAAAAATCCTCTTCTTTTTCTTATTTATTAAATAAAAATAGGGTGCGCAAAAATTGGCTGAAAAAATAAAAATAAATGATAAATAAAAAATTATTGAAAAGAAATTTTAAGCGCTATCAATTGTATTTCATTATTTAAGTTAAAATACTTAAATATAATAAACTTTGTAATCTGTCTTGTAGGTATGCCCAATCTAAATACAATTACCCGCTTGGGACGAAAGTTAACTTAACCGCTCTTTTAAATTTTATTTTTATTATATCTTAATTCATATAGATTTTAATATTTTTTTAAAATCTTTTTTTTAATTATTTCTGTTAAAAAAGTATAAATACTTTTTATACCAAAAACCCCTCTCATTAGAAGATTTTGTTGCTTGATTTTTAAATTATAAATAATACTTTCAGAATGTTCAAAAACTCTTCCTGAACTTGCTGATAAGAATTTGGTGAATTGTTTTACCTTATGAGTTTAACTTTAAATCACATTAACGTAAATTTCTATAATACGATCTATGAGATTAAAATCTCCACAGGAAGATATCATACTTTAATATTATACTCTAGGTACATAAAATTTATAGAATTTCAACCACAAAAATAACATTACCCACTATACATACTCAAACTTTTAATGTCTTAAATCAAATTTAATTATGTTTTATATAAAACATAAATATATCTGAAACTACCGCAAAAATAATAAAAATGAAATCAAACTCTTTTGATATATTGGGTGCAAACCTAATATTATGGTATAATGAGATGAGAATAAACTTATTATGTTCATAAAATTGAAGCAATAAAACAATAAAATTAAAATGAGGACGCATTGCCAGGAATGCCTACCTGAAAACATTGTGAAGGAGGCAAGTGGTATCTTATAACAGCCTTTATTTAAAAAAAACTTAATTTTTATGCATTGTACCTAAATTTACATACATAAATGTATGTAAAACTAATTCATCTAAAATATAATGATTTGACATTGACAAATTAGTAAGTAACAAAAACATAGATATACATAAACCAAAATTTGCTTACTTTTTTCCATTTAAGTTTTATCCACAAAACCAATTCCTTTTATACCCGATCTCCTTTTGCACTATAAAATCCTATAATTTTTCATTGATAAAATGAGTTCAAAAAAATAAAAAAAAATTAAATCGAACAGAAAAATCAGTGAACATTATAAAAGGGGTCACATTCAAGAAAATTTTATTCACAAAATCGGATGCATATTTACATTATGTACGATTTTTAAATGTGTCGTCAGTGCGGATTTTATTTTAAGGGCATTGGACTTATTTTTGAAAAATATACCATCCGTTATAAAATAAATCAAGGTACATTGTCACCGTTGTTATTGAAAAACTAATTTTTTTTTGTGTTTTGCTAGAGGAAAACTAAAGGATCAGCTGTTATTATGTTCTCCTGTTTTCTTCTTTTTTTTTTGCATTTATACTTTCAAATTTATTGAAAATCACAACTTATGTTGAGTTTTGTCTTTTCTTAATAGAAAATACCTTTTTAATTCGAATTGAATAAAATATGTAATAACGCACCCCGCATTAAAAAAATTTTTTAACAGGTTTAAATGTAAGGGTATTGAAAACAAAAGCAATTCAAAATCTAAAAAGGGGCATTGGACTATAGAATAGAATTATTTAAATTTTCATTCAACTTAAAATGAGTATACAATAGGTGTATCATACATGTATTTAGACATACTTATATGTTCATAATATTATAATATCTAATACAATACATACAAAATCGTTAAATATTAGTGAACAAAATATCTATCAGTACCTTTTTTCAGTTTAAAATTACTTAAAATTAAAACAATATTTATTGGTGATTGAAAAGAAAAATTGAAGTAAAAATTTGAATAAAAAATTTATAAAAATTATATGATTCCACTGTTTTCTATTGTTTATTAAAGTCGATTTACATATTAAGATGTTCTTGGAATTAATATGATTTTGAAATTTAATTCTGTTTCGTTCACAACTTCGCAAAATATGCAATCTAAATGTTCGCTTTTCAGTTTCTTTTATCAAAAAACGTTCAACATGTTTGACAAAACTTCCAAAACTGTTTGTAATAAATTATTTTGTATTCAAAGAATTTATCGCCTGCTCAGAAATGAAACAACGTATAATGAAAAGTATAGTTTCGAGTAATTTGAATTTAAAGATTTGAAAATTAAAAAAAACGTATGAAAAAATATCAAGTAGCGTACAATTTTCATCTAAAAAACACATTGTAATCAACATTAAGAATATTGCAAAGTAGTTGTACTTATAAAATCGAGTACGAGGAATCGAATGGTGCTATTGTCAAATAATGACGTATAAATGTCATACGTTGTTTCATTTCTAAGCAGACGTTATGTAGTTTTATATTCTATCGTTTCTTTATCATTAAATTTACTTGAACTTACTGAGAGATTTAAAACGGTATAAACATTTTTAGAATTGATTAGTGTTCAAAATTTCTGCAAAACTATTTGCAATATTTTATACCAAGTCCCTTTAAGTTTAAATGATTATAAATCAATGTGTTTAACATATGTAATTTTTTTGATTTGCAATTAAAACGATCAATTTGACAGGCTATACAATAATTAATTATTTATTTAACTTTCTATGTTCATTAACTTCATCTTCAAAAATACACTGTTCAGTTTGGAGAACTGTGGCAATACATAAATACATAAATTTCAATGAACCAGAAAGGGGCAGAGATACAAAATTATGGAGAAATAATTTAAGAAAAAAGTTTAAGCCTCTCTTAAATCACATTGGATATATTACTTTTGATTCGATAATTGCGAAAATTTGAAATGTAACCCAATTAATATGGGGCCGTCGATAATTGCAAGTTATGTATTTTAAGATATATGCATGTATTTTAAACATTTATCGTTGCTTCGTTAGCTGATTTTATCCTTCTACATCATTTAATTATTTATTTTATTGTTGTTAAATTTGTAATCATAAATTAATTTATTTATTTATTTTAACATTTTAATGCGAGTAAATTTTATTTTTGAACTACTTTTTCTATACATTGAACTTGAATGAATGGCAAAATAATTTCTTTTTTTTGTTAGAAAAAACAATCTATTAGTATCAAAGACTCAATTGTAAAGAAAACTCAAAATAAGTATCTTTTACTCGGTATTTATTTTAAAAAACCGCTGTAACATTTTCTCTTAAGTCATTTTCTAAAATAATTTTTTGTGTTATTGAATCAACACTCAAAATCTCCTGTTGAGTTTTTAATATTCAACTCAAAATAAAAACATTTTTTTTTCTTATTTACTATTCTTTCATTTATACATATATTTTACAGCTTTTCATTTTTTTTTTTTTTGTTGAGACTGTGTTGTGAACATAATTTCTCTTATTTACATTATTTTTTGTTTACTTTTTTTTTTTTTTTTGGTACTACATGTTATATACAACAAAACTACACACAGCATCCAACCGATCAAACACATTGAAAATATTTTTACCTTTTACACATTTAAAAAAGAAAAAATTGAAAAAAAAAAAATTTCGTGTTGTTTTCCTTTTAGTGAATTTGTAAAAAAAAATTTTTTAGTCTCAATTTTTGTCTTGTCTTGAAAATAACGGAATTTTTTTTGAACGGAAAAACAGATATTTGATTTTTTTTTTTATTTCAAAATTCATTTCACTTTTTACAGAAAAAATTATTTTCCGGGAAAATTTTTTAAATCAAAATGTTAAAAGAAAATTTTTACCGTTATTTACACTTGAAACGTCATTAAAGTCGGTTCTTGAAAATAATAAAAACAATAAAATTGCTTGTTTTGTTTTTCTTTTTTTTTTTTTTTGAAAAAATGTATAAATTTTTATGAATCAAAAAATAATTTTTACTATACAAGTGCATTATACATATATTTACACACAAACAAGAAAAAATTTTTTTTCTCCGATGAAAACAAAATTTATTAAAAATAAAAGTTGGATTAATAAAATAATAAGAAAAAAAAAAATTTAAAGCTTTATTTTATAAAGGTTGAATTATAATATAACCATAAAACTTTTCTGGCGGTCCATTAATAAAACCGTCGCATTAATTTTAGGAATAATTAAACACCTACATACCTACCTAGAAAATTTTTTTAAATCTTAAAAAAAAAACTCAAATAAGTTACGAATCCATTCTTGGAACTCTCAATTGAAAAAAAGTTATCCCAATGTCAAGTTTCGAACTTAAAACTTACGCATGATAACAAATTCAAAAGACAACTTGACACTTGAATGTTTCATTTACTTTAATAAAACAAAAAAAATCATTTTACTTTACTTACATATCTCACTTTAATCCCATAATCTTTCAAAAAAAAAGTATCAAATAAAATTTTAAGCCATGATAAGATTAAAGTAATTTTTTTGAACATTATTTTAATTACATATAAAATATATTTATAAACAAAATTAGTATGTAGATAAGTTAATTAAAAGTATATCTTGCAATATTACGGGCTTATTATGCCTGATGATAGTAATATTTTGGAATAAATAAATCAAATAAATAAATAAACATGTATTCGAATGAAAATAACGCCTTTTTTGCTGCGAAAGAATGAAAAAAAAATTATGTGTTGAAGAAGCAATCCTAACAAACATAAGCGTTATCTCATGTACAATTATGATCATTTTTGTTTTTTCCGCCAATACATAAATTCTCTGTTACGTAAGCAAAGCATACGATTAAAATACGAGTTAAAAGTTTTCTAGAAGTTCTCTTTACAAACTATAGTGTATTTTAGTAAAGAACTTAAGAGTTTCGTCGGATTTTCAGAAACATCGTATTATTTAATTTGTGTACTACAGTAACACAGATATTCAATTCATATGAGCCATACACCTATATTTGACTTTATTTCCGTTTTGGTCACAAAACTATTTGAAAACTAGTTCTAGGTTAGGTTGGTCAATCATGATGACAGAAGTAAATAAAAAAGATTTATCATGACTTTTTTGTGCTATTTTTGTAATTTTTTTTTGCACATTTTTTGACAAACAGAGTTTTTTTTTTGACATAAAGAAAAATATTCAATGCCTCAGAACACAAATTTTTTAACATTATTGTACAAAATACATATAAATATATCTCTCAATGTAGGAAATTAAATATTAAAACATCCCATTTTTTAAAGTGGTTTAGGCAAAGCCAGTTGTTTTTTCCCTATTCTTTTGAAGGGAGAATCAGTTTAAAGTCTTAACGGATTAAACCCTTGTGTAAAATCAAAATAAAAGTGTCGATTTAATATTAAATCTAACAAAATTATTTATTTAAAATTTATAGGAAACTATTTAAAAGAAAAGAGCTATGTAGAGCTGAAAACTATTATTTTACATAAAAATAAAATAAAAAAAAGATTAAAGTAACAAAAAAAAACTAAAAATACAACGAAATTTGATATTAAAAAAAATTGAATAAACATACGCAAAAATATTAAATATTTATTTAAACAAAAAATTCAACAGAAATTTAACAACATGATATTTTGAAAAAAAATAAAAAAAATAATAATAAATAAAAAAAAATCAATAAATAAATCAAAAATAAAAATAAAATATTAAATAAAAACAATAATGTTTGTATTTTGATAATTGTGTTTTAACTTTTATTTTCTTAATATGTTGTACGCCATTCTTTTATCACCTGGGAATGATGTTTATAAAGGATACAGTTATTATGATAAAGTCATAATAAAGTTCAGAATTAAAAAATTATAAAAAATAAGTTAATTATAATTAATTATAACTAATATTGTTATAGTTACAGGAAAAATTGTAACTAATATTGCTGTAATATTACTGTAAATACAAAAATGATTTATTCTAAATAAACATAATTTTCTTTTTCAAGAAAAATCGAATATGAATGAAAGTGAAATATTTTAAAAATAATAAAAATAAAATAATAATAATAATTAAAATTTATCTTAAATAACAGTGTTATAGTTTTAGTTATTAGAAAAATTTAAAAAATAAAAAATAAAAAATCATTCCAATGGTGTCTTGTTTAGCTCCACAATTTAATTTTGTTGGTCAACAAGAAGACATAAAATTTTTAAATAAAAATAATTTAAACAACAATATTATGCCATCTATTATGCCATCATTACAAAGTATGTTTTACTTTATATTTCTAGTTTCATCTAGTATATATTAGTTACCTGTCTTTGTCTATAGGCTAGGTGTAGGTGAGCATACCTAAGTGGAATGTTCAAAAAACAAATTTTTGATGCGACTAATGCAGAATATAGTTTTAAAGTATTTTATTTTAACTTGCGTCCAGTTATGGCGATATATGTATGTTAGATTGCAGTTTGCACAGATTTGAATTGTATAAGTTGAATAAAAAGAAAGTACAATACAAAATCAGGAAAGGGGCAAATTTTTTTTATTGGCCGGGAATATTATTTTCTACTCTCATAGCACATTTTAATAACATTTTTTTTTACTTTTTTTTTCTTCTACTTAAATAATAAACAAGTCTTTTCTGAATTTTATCAACATTGAACTTTAGTTTGTGTATATATACATGTGTCTATATACATTTTGTCAAACCTTATAAGTAAATATAATTACTAAAACTCATTTTTCTTTATGTTGAATTAATTAAATAGGATTTTACAAACTTAAGTATGTATTTTTTGTTATAATTTTTAATTTCTAAAAAAAATTCCAACTTATAATTAAATTTATATATTCTTATCAATTTTATTTCACTACCTTGTTTAAAAAAAAAATAAAAAATCCACAACAATAAAAAATTTAATTTTTATAAAATCGTAGTTCATTGGTAGACCTTTTTGACATTTTTGGAGCAAATAAAATTTTTTTGATACGATAAGAGCTTAAATTAAAATTAAAATTGTTTTCATTTTAAAAGAAAAATACTACTTCCTGTAAAGGCTTTTACGTTCAACATACTTATTATTATTTTTTTCAGTTCTCTTTATCAATTCGTTTAATATAAAAAAAAAAAAATTTATAATAATAATAAACAAAAAAAAAAAGAATTATGGAAAAATAATATCAAGAACTCAATTCATTAAATTTATTAACTAAAAAACCAATAAAAAAAAATTAAAATCATATGACGCTTCTACACACTTACGTTATAAATTATCGAGGTTATTATTATTAGGTACTACATATATGTATAGGTATATATATTTCTTCTTTTTTTTTTTGAAAAATTATGATGACCATGCAAAGCAATATTTAAATTTAAAAAAAAAAACAACAAAGGGAAATTTGTACATAAAAAATTTTTTTTTGTTTACCTATTAAAAAATTTCTCGAAGAAAGCCCACCCAGACCTTACGTTTGATTAACTCAATTTTAAAAATGAACCACCTGGAAGCTATATGGAAAAAATTTTATGTACAGAGATACATTTAGGTTCATACAATTCTTCGATTACCGTAAATAAAATTTTAAATTGATAACTAAGCACTTTCATTATCTTTTATGTGTACCAAGAAATCTGGGTATTTATTTTAAAACCATGCACTCCATGAAAAATCACAACGAAAAATATGCATTCTATTAATATTTTTGGTGATTTTTTATAATGCCAACTCCTTAGTTCTAAAATGTATTTATTGTTCGTTCATTAAGTATATATGTACCGTATTTATTAATAAAGGAACGTGTTTCATATGCATTAAGATTAAGCATTTCTGGAAAATTAATTAATAAACTTATTAGCTCACTTCAGGTTTTTTTTTTTGTATTTCTAAGAAATTTTATTATACAGAAATTGTATTTTAATGAAAAATTTTGTAATTCGATCTGTGGAATATTCAAACGTTAAATATAGAAAATTTCAATTAACTTACTGAAATGAATTAAATTTATAATCTATATGAAGACAATATTTGAATTGTTATAAAACAAGTAATTCAAATTTTAACTTACCTAAGTAATATAAGAGGAATTGAAAAATGCTGACGATATTCTTCTATGCAAATTAATAGCATCACTTTATATTTTCCTTCAACATTTTTAATTTTTTCTTAAGTATTATATTTTTTTTTTCATTTAGTTGTAAGTACCGTGACTCTTTTTACAATTTTTTTAAGAATTTGGAAAAAAAAATTGTCAACGTTTTCAGCTTTTTATATTGATGAATAGATTTACCTTTGTAAATTATACCAATAATGCCATTTGAAATTGAATATAGAATCATAATCTTCGAACTTTAAATTTTGTCGTTGAGAACAAGGAAAGCACCTCGAAAGCACTAATATTTAAAATAACCTCTGTTACCTGTATATTATTCATAGTTCGAAGAAAAATTTAATCAAAATAAATATAGTTTAAAATACTATCTGCTTGATCCAATTTTATACTTGTGAACGTTTTAAGATTAAGGATTCATTAAGAACATTATCAAAAATCTAATAATCATAATAAAATTAAGTGTAAATTTGAGATAGATAATATAACATAGGTAAGCATTATTAGCAAACTTGTTATTATGATCAAATTACACTAGTTCACCATAAATAAGTATATTGAGTTCAAATTTCATTTAGATAAGGTTATAGGTATAGGTATACGAGTATACCGTAAATGTATAATACAAAAAAAAAATCAACAACTTTGTTATCTAAATCGTTTTGTAAATTATTTCCTTTAATTTTCATTAAAATTAAAATAATCACCTTATTTTATCTATTATAATTTTAATATAAGTATAACCTAAAACAATAAAATGAGTCAATAACAAGTCCCTTAACTAATTTCATGATTGAATGAATCACTTTTAATCAAATATAAAATTACTTTTTCCACTCAATCTTTTGATGTACTTAATAACTCTCAAGCTCAAGTATAAAATGTATTAAGATAGAAGAAATTTATAATATACTTATAGTCAAACCGTAAATATAAATTCTATTGAGAATTTTTCGAATACGCAGATTTCATTGAAAACGTTGTTTTTTTTTTGTACTAAGATTATACATTTGCCATGATTACATACCTGTCTATTTTATTTTTTAAAATTCCCCAAAGAACTTTTAATATAATCTTCAGTTGTAAATTTTGTTTCACATATATGGAACGATATTTCCTCGTAACGATAAACGATAAAAAAAAATACAATCGCATTCCCCATTTTATTCTTAAGTGTTTTCCAAATAAAGGTACCGTGAAAAAATTACAATCGACATAACAATTATTATTATGTTGTTTACCTTTTGTCAAAACATAAATAAAAAAAGGTAGTATATATTATACGATATACTTTAACAGGTTTCTTTAATTTTTTTTTCTTTCATGCCTTATGCGCCAGTCAAAAGGTGTATCCTTTTTGCAAGGTTATAATTTTAAGAATCTTAAATTGTTTTCATTCAATATTTATTTACTATTGACACACTTATACGGTAGGCGAGATTATATTTATAATGTACATATATATAAGTTTATTGATCCTTAAACTTAGAAACGTATATTCCTACCTGATTTATTTTGGAATAAATGTATTTATAATGGTTTATAAAATAAAACTACAAAAAATGTACCTAATAAGGCTGTCACACTTCGGCTTTTTAATGGCTTTTTGAAAAAGCTATCATCGTTGTGGCTATTTCGTGGCTTTTTCCATACAAAAAAAAGAAAAAAAAGCTAGTGGCTTTTCAAAAAGCCACTAGAAAATCAGGGATCAAATAACAAATGAGCTCTGTGAGAAAAAAATAAACTAACAATTGCATACTTTCAGGAAGTTGGCGGCAATTTTTAAAAAAAAACGAATAAAAAAACAAAAAAAATTCCCAAAAAAAAAGGAAAAAGATATGACAAAACGAGAAAAAAAAAGAAAAAAAACCAAAAAGTGCAAGTGTGAACGCATTTAAAAAAGCCGTCATGAGTAGTGGCTTTTTAGTTGTAGTGTGACTCGCTTATAAGTATATTATGAAAGTAATCTGCACCTAAATTGGAAATAGAATGTATTAAATTTTGTTTTATTTTTTATATGGTATTTTGATGAATTTCGAAATAAAAAAAAGGACGTTTGAAAGTCTTAGCAAAAAAACATTCAAAAAAATTTTGAAACATATTATCTCGATGGATTCAATGTATCTTACTAATAATCAAAACCAAAATATATTGCTTGTGCCTCAAATTACGATGTTATTGTAGTCATTTTAAAATTTTAGAAATACTTCACTAAATTAGAATTATTATTTTTAAATCATTTTTTATTTAAGCAATAATAATGTTTTGTACCATACATATATTTTTTGTGATAATTCTACCACCAATAAATTTAATTGAAAACAATGTCATCAATCGCAAAGAAAAAACAGAAATTAAACACAATTCACGAAAATAATAATATTAATAATAGAACAAATCCACAAAATATTTGTTTATCATTAAAATTTTTAAACAATTTTTTTTGTGGTTATACGTATACATAATTGTATACATATATACATTTAACAAATTTTCGAGTAAATTTTTTACATATGTTGATACGAAATAAACTATAATAATATTTCATCAAATTCATTTAAGTATAAAATTTTTTTATAATATACTTATACAATATAACTGACGTATTTAATACTTTAACTTGAGTATTGCGAGCTATTTTAGAAAAATTTATTGAGGCATTATTTTTTAACCTGTGTGAAGTTATTTTCGGCAGTTATCAACGATTTTACAGAACGACTACGCGATTTAAATTTTTTTTCCTGCGGGTTTATAGCACTACCATTCCCTCTTACGTAAACATCTTAACCTACGAGGCCTTAAGACCTTTCTTATGTCCCCACAGAGCTGCAGTAATAACCCATTTTTCGTATCCTATCAACGCCTTTCGGGTAGTTTTTGGTTATTTTACTAGGTTTCTCGTAAGCAAACCGTCAACATAAAACTTTTTCATGTGACCCTGCTGGCCAAATATGTAGGAATCATGGATAACTACCGTTAATAAATTCACAGCCCTTATCTTTTATAAAGCTCGAAATTAAATAATCACGTATCAGTAAGTCCGTAAGCAAGTAAGCAATCAATTTACTAAAAATATAATTTTATTTGAAATTTTTTAATAAAAAAAAAAATTAATCTTCATTTTTTTTTATTATTATTATTTTACACCTCATATTCTGAATTATTATTATTTTTTTCACAGTAAAATAAAATCCAATGAAATAAAAAAATATAATAATATCGTATTAAAAAAAAAACCGTGGTTGTGGGATGAATTAGTTGATAAAATTACATACGTTAAAAATATGGTCAAATAAAAACAACATTATATTATTTTTTATTTATTTTTATTTTTTTTTCTCATTCATTTATTCGATTATGGATTTAATTTGATTTCAAAAATGGAGGTGTTTATTCACTGTGTGCGTGTGAAATAAATTTTCATTTAAGCTGAAAATAAAATTTAAACACGAAAAAATTAACAAATTTAAAAGAGAATAAAAAAAAATATAATTTTTTAAATTTTCATTCAATATTTAAATTTTTTTAATAATAAAATATCTAGATACGTTATGTGTAATAATATACTTATATATATATACTTAATATATACTTAATCTTAATTAATTTTTATGTATAAAAAATTGTCAAAACTTCTTAAGGATTGAGAAAATTTGTGACTTTCTCTGATACAAATCTTGTTTTAGTGTTTTCATGGCTCTGCTTAATAGTAAAACTCAAAGAAGTCACAATTTATGCTTATGGTCTTATGTACGTAGATAAAATGTACATTTGGAACCTCCGTACAAACTCTTATGTACCGCTGCAGACTATATATCATATGTTCCGATTTCATATTGCATTTTATTATTTTTTGATCAAAATAATCAAGATATGATAATTCGAATATTTTTTATCAAATTTTACAACAACGAAAAACTGATTGCGGACAACGAAAAAACTAAAATTGGCAAAAGAACTTTATCTGTAACTAACACCTACCTTTTAATACAAAAAAAAAGAATATTTATTTTTAAAAGATATTATTAAATATTATAAACAACTAACTAACTGAAACCAATTTCATTCATATTAGGTACGTATGTATGTGTAAAATCATCAAGAGCATATTAAATGTGCATGTATTTAATTTTTTTTACCTATGTTGAAAATAAATTTTATTATTATTTCATTCAAATTTTTTTTTTTTTTTAGAAGTACAATGAAATTCATTAAAATCAACCCCACTATTAAATTAATTCATTTTTTTTTTTATGTAAGTATTCATAAATAAAATTTTCGTCATCCCTTTTAATAAATTGTTATTATTATTGACTCTAAATCTCAGCTTGTATATATTCTAAAAAAAAAAAAACAAAAAAAAATACACGTAAAAATATAGTATAATGATGATGGTGCATTCAGCTGCTAAAAGTTAACCCACAGATTAAAATTACTACTACATTATATGACTCATTCAGACCTTTTTCTGCTTTTAAATCAATATAAATCTTATGTATATTAAAAAGAATTCTCCAAAAAGAATGATGATTGATGAAATTTATAAATTAAAAACTGATTGAATTAAAAAGATAGATTTTCACTGTAGCTTAATAGAAATACATTTAAATTTAAAGCTTCAAGAGTTTATTTTTCATAAAATTGAGTTATTATCCTCGATCTTGCTTTAGTTATTTACTCTCTCTTTTTAATAAATGAGCAGAACTAAAAGATGTATCTTAAATACATAATGTCACCTATGTAAGTATAATATTCTTAAGTTATTAGAGAATTTTCTATTAAAATGAAATATTTGAATAAAGAGTTAGCTATAATTTTGGTATATTTTATCAAGTCATCTACCTGTTCTTATTTCATAAGATAATCTTACTTTTGTTTGATAAAAAATGAATGGCGCCAATATATTTTTGCAAAAAAAAAATTTTAAATCAAAATTGAATTGTTTTTTTTACCAGATTTCCTTTAATATAAAATTTTATATAAAAACTGTTTATTTTTTTTTTCCTCTTCTTTTTTTTTTTTTTTTGTCAAATAAATAAATATATGTATAAAAACTAAGGGGAATATATAATTTCTAATATGTTATAAAATTTTACCTGATATTTTATTTTAAAAATATATTTTTTAGTCACCTTCATCCGCACGCGTAGTACTTTACTTTTGAAAGTTCTAAGTTTTATTTTTGTTTATTTTTTTTCTCATTAAAAAATTTCAAAAATTTTTATTTATTCTAATAAAAATTACAATTTGTTATTATTATAATAAAAAAAAAAATACTTTATACATAGAAGAAAAAAAATCGTAATAAAAAAAAAAAAACAAAAAAAAAAAATTAATAGAAAAAGATTGGAATAAAAGTTTTTCAAAAACAAAAATTATTTAAATTCTTATAGTGCGTCATTAGGAAATTCAAATTTCCTAAGAAAATTCTTAGTTTCTAAGAAAATTCGAAAAAAAAAAGAAGATTTTTTTTTGATATTATTTCAGAAAAAAAAACTGTAGACATATATATGAATTCTATAAATTACTCTTAATTGCTTAACTTTTATAAACACAAGACACTATTAAATGATTCAATTGCATAGAGGTATGTTTGTAAAATGATATAAAGCTACAATTATACAAAGTCACAATTAAACACCTATATTTTGTTTGATGAATTTAACAGATCACGATTGAAATTAAGATTTAAAAAAAAACCAAAATATCAATTTAGAAAGGTGAAATGAAAATACAAAAAAAAAAAATTAAAGATTTATTATTCATTTGTTTTTAAAAAAATATAAATCTAAGAAGTTTAAATTTTTTGAATATCATTAAATATATATTTATTTAAAAAAAAAAAAACTTAAATTCTGAAAATATCTGACAACACTTAATAAAATTTATTTGTTTTAATGGGTTATTTTAACATTTTTAATAGACCAATTTGAAATATTAATTTGATTTGATAAAATAAAAAATAAATATATATAAAAAATTATTTTCACGTATAGATGTTTTTAAAATGTTTGCAATTTGAATTTAAATAAAAAAATGTGTCGTCTTTTTAGTTTGTGTTTTTGGTAGAATCGTATAAATCTAGTGGATACTGACACTGAGAGAGCTGGGTCACCATATAATTCGAAGAGTCAAGTTTTAAAATGATATTAAATATATATATTAAAATATTTTAAGTTATTTCGAAACTTTTGAATTAATTAATTTCATATTTATTTATAGACTTTTAGGTCATATGGCTTGACATTATTATTACCGATTTTTTAATTTTTTTTTTTTATTTTTTTTTATTTAAATAATAAAATAATTCAGCTTGAACAACCAGAAAAAATTATTGTGCTAAATATTCATTCATTGTGTGTAAAAGTTATTAGACGACAAATTTATTTTATTTCGTATCAAGCGCCTAGATTCTTGATTTTTTTTTTTATTTTTATTCATTGAAGAAAATGTTATTTTAGTTTAAATTTCTTTCTAGAAAACAAAATTTATTTGCTTCTACCTTTCTACTAATCATACTACATACATATGAAAATAAGAAAATAAAAATTTATATCATCAAATTAAGTGGATTAAAATTTATTTTTCATGATAGACTTTAATGTGGAATTTTTAGTTAGCGATGTCTCAAGAATGTGAACTTTGAAGGTATATAAGACAATAATGAGCTAATGTTGATGATAAATATAAAAAAAAAATAACCAATAGGTACAGATATTATGTATGTATTTATTTTAGTAATTGATGTGGAATATTATCAATTCTATGCTTGCCTTGAAATATATATTAATTAACATTAACAAATACCTGTCCCAATACCGAAGAATTGTCGGTCCAATGTATAATCATCATCATCACTATTTTTAAAGGAAAAATATTTAGTTTTGGAATAAATTTCTTTTCTTTTTTTTTTGTTCTATTTTTTGATAATTTATTTTTCATTTCAAGAATGAAAAAAAAAATACTTTTTTTTTATTAAAAAAAAATAAACTTATTTTTCGGTAAGAAATATCATACACTTTTTTTTTTGTACATATTGGCAAAACTTTAACATTCTAGCTAAATCATTTTAAAAATTAAAATTAATTGCAGAGATTATCTGAAAATTTAAAAATAATTTTCCTAATTAATTTGTTAAATAAATAGCGCCAAGCGCAATAATTAAGTTTCAAGAATATAAGTATGGCACAATATTAAGTATTTAAAAGAATACTTAATATAAATGTTCAGTTAACAATAGAAATAATTCTGATTAAAATATTTATAACGAAGAACCTTTAAGCCTCGCTTCAAACTTAACTAGAAAGTTATGTTAAAAAAAGTTTAAAGATATGAACTTTCATAGTTTTATTTGTATGTGTGGTCATTAAAAAGTGAATTTTTAAATAAGAACTTAAATAAAGCCTAAGCTGTAAATTTCCTTAACTGGAAATAAATACTTTAAAAATAAGATATTTCAATTTTAACAATAATTGGATTGTTCTCTGTTTATATGATTTTCATTTAATAAAAGTAATATATAAAAATCAAGAAAAATTAAACGATAAGATTTTTATATTTTCGATTTCATTCAATTAAATTTTTACAATCAAAAAATTAAATTACTTTGAAAAAGTTAATAAGATTTTTAAGAAAAAATATATTTTCCAATTTCTTAGCTTTTTAGATATTTTTGTTGAATTTAAAAATCCACGAGATTTTTTATTTATTATTTATACCTATTATGTAATAATATAAGTATATTTTAGTTTAATGTGTGTGTGTGTTGCTATAGCCATTTTCATCTTATTATATCTTTATTATTTATGAAATAAATTTCTTATTATCACATAAATGCACTCAATAATGCCTATTTGACGTAAACAATTATTATTATTAATTATTTTCATTTCTTTCATAAATTTCTTTATTAAAAAAAAAAATTATTATAAATGTCTACACTACACAACAGAAATGATTAAATAAAAATTATGAGTTTAAAAAAAAAATGTTTGTTTTGCTTTAAGATATTTTTTTTTATTTTTAACAAAATGACACATTTAGGAAATATTCTTTGTTTTTTAATCACAAAAAGTAAATTCTCACTTTATTATTCTGCTAATTGTAAAAGAATATTTTATAATTTAAAAACATAAATTTTAAAACAGTAATAAAATATTCATTGCAAGCCCTTTAAATCAAATTAAGAGTAAGATAAGTAATTTTAATTTTTCATGACTCAAAGTAGAAAAATTATCTCACAAAATTTCTGAAAAATAGTTAAACTAAACTTAGTTTTTATTTTCAAATCAAAAGTCAATAAGTCGAATGAAACCCGTAACTGGAGGAAAACCTAAATTACAACTAATACATAATTCATTTTTGTGTTCAATGTTTGTTTTCATATTGGATTACCAGAATATTTTTCGAATTCATGTACATATACTTATAATCTGTTTTGACATGTATCTTATTTATAGGAATCTGTGTTCAATTGTACATATATTATATTCTTTTTATATTTCATTAATTCCACAATAATTATATATTTATCTTTGTACTAAATTAAATTTAAAACAAGATCATAATTTTCACAAAATTATAAATATATATTTTTAAAAATGAGGTGGAGGTGCAATGCATTTTTTAATATACATTTAATTTTTGTCGTTTTTAATTTTATTTTTTTTTTTTTTATTATTTAATTTATTAGTTTTTAATTTGGACTTTTCTTCAATGGCAATTTTTGGAAAATTTATAATCATTATTTTTTTTTTAAATTTCTTATTATTAATTTGACTTTCTGTGGTTCCCAAAGATTAATAAAATATTTTTGTATACATTTTTTGTGCGCTAAAAATCGTAAATTTTTGAAAATTTCTTCATTAATGCAAATCAAGGTGGGCACTAGTCGGTAAAAAGAAAAAAAATGTAATGGAAAATAAATGTGTTTTAAAGAACATTTAAAATTTATACAATTTAAAATAAAAAAAATTTTAATTTTTTTTTTCTTTAATTTAAATCGTATTTTAATTTAATCGAGCATTTAATAAAATAAAGGAAGTGAGTTAAATTTTATATTAATAGAATAGACACTTTTTTTAAATTAAACTAGAAAAGAAATATTTAATTAAAATTATATATATATACCTTCATACATTTAATTTTTCATTCATATTAGAGTAATTAATTTAGTTAGCCTAAGAGGCTTATTATAATTGAAGTAGATATAAAAGTGTGGGCTAAAAAGTATCAAACACGAACCTCATCCATGGCCTTAATGCTCACATCCTATTTGTAATTAATTATAATGCTTTTCGCAAAATAATTCGTACCTAGTTGGCGTGTTAGCGTCTAAAGATATGACGCTGGTTGATAGCTTAGAATTTTTAATGCACAGCTTAATATAAAATTGTTCCTAAATTCAGTAGGTATAGGTTGTGTGGCCAGGGCATTAACGGCATTAACTAACAAAAATACATTAACAATTTTTGAATGAGAATAAAAAAAAATTTAATTTATTTTAATTTCAATAAATTATACCACTTTCATAATTACAATCATTTACGTTATGCCTCGCGCCAATCCAATTTCATTCTTAATATTATAATATTTTTTCTTTATATATAAAATATTATTTTTTTTCTTCTAATTTTCTGAATATATGAAATTTTTGTAAGAAAATTTAATGCGGTTTCTTTCATGAAAATGATATATGTAAATAAAATTTAATTAAGATTAATTTTGTCATCTTGAAACAAATAATTGCTAGTTGAATGTCAAAGAAATTTTCTTTCATATAAACAATTTCATTTCATTTAGAAGTATGTAGTATAAATATTATACGAAATAAAATAATATTTTGGAGTAAAATTTTGAATAAAGAGTTCATTTCTAAAGTCTTCATAGAGCTTGAAAAAATTAAAAGTTTTTTTAATTTGAAAAATAAAAATTTCAGGTTTCTTCAGTAGTTTTATAATTAGTAATGAATTTCCTTACGGCATTTATATTGATGCTCAACTGTTTTTAAAGCTATAATGCACCTAATGAACATTCCAAAAAGAAAATTGTATCTTAAATGTAAAATACTAACGGATTCTAGCACACAGAGATAAGAAATGTTTACATACTTAAGTTCACATTTTAGTCAATCTACTGAAATATTATACTATTCATTAAAGTTTTCATTAAAGCTTTTCATCAACTATTTTTCTTCTTTTTTTTTTTGTAATTCATTTATATGAAAAATTTGTACCGTACTAAATTTTATTATTATTATTATTATTTTGCGCCAAAAAATTTTTCTTATTGGCGCTAAAATTAATTATCACTTAAGAAATAATAAATAATTGCCTCATTTCCTTGTTCTAGAATTTTTCTGTTAATAAAATTCTTTTGTTGTTACCCAAGGCGTCATAATTCTTCGGTCTATTTAATCAATTTTTTTTTTTAAGTTATTCTATGCAAATCTTACCGTTATTGCAACATAATTTTTCATTTTTTATTTTTTGTAAATTTATTTTAGAGGTCTTTTCTCTTGCTGTCGGTGGTGGTATACAATCATAAATCTTTCTAGTGTTTTTTGTTTTGAAATTTGAATTTTTTTTTTTTTCCGTACCAATTATTTTTTATTATCCAAAACTGTGTAATTCACACTCTAAATTTTTTGAAATAAATACCTTTGGTTGGTATTAGAAATTTTTTTTATTTTATTTTTGTAAATAAAGTAAAAATAAACAAATAATACTCTTTTCTTTTTTTTTTTTTGTATAATTTTAATCTGCATATTTATCAATCATTGTGACAGTATGGCAATAAAATCAGTAGATATTTAGAACTACAAATCAAACGCTAAAAAAAAAACAGGGTATTAAAAATTGTGTTTGCATTAAATTTTTGGATATCTAGAAACATATTTAGAAAAGTTTAAAGTGTAGGTAAAATAAAGAGGAGTTCAAAGTTATTAAATTATCTACATTCAATTGCCCTTCAAATAGCTTTATTGGTAAATTTCTGCGAAGTGGTATTTTACTTTTTTTTCCTTACATCCGAAACGTTCATTCAGTTAATAGTCAATTAATAGTTCGAACTGTGTGCGACCATCCCAGTGAATCTATATTTTTGTTGCAAAGTGGAAAGTAGTATAGTAGTAGTAGTAGTAGTAGTAAAAGTTAAGAAAGAAAAGAGCGAAATAAAACTGGAAATATTGAGCAAAACGAAATGTCGCTATCCATAAACCTCAAAATAATTTCACTGTATGGCTTTTAACGAGCCGATTGTACTGCTCAAGTCATTTTAATTGGTATACACAAAAACAGTTTAAAATAATTTTTTTCGTAATATTCATTCTTTATTCATTCATAAATTTAATCTCTAACATAACCCCAAACGTATGCATAGAATTTTAAGCTTTATATATAACTTTTAGGTCAAATCCGATAGCAATAAAATATCAAATTCAAACTCTATATGTTTGTTTTTGTTTTGTTTTTTTTTGGCTCTATATCGCGAAAATGACATATTTTTTATGAATGCAAAAAAAAAATAAACGAAATTTATTGAATTTTTATTCTACCTTCAAATAATTTTTTTTTCTGACTGGTGATAACGCTGCAACAGGAGGGTGTTTAACAGACGCAAAAAATGCCCAAACAATATTAGAAAAAAAAAATTTTTTTTTTATAGTCCGTTTTCTATCGTCTTTTGACAGCACCACAAGTAAAAAAATTTTTTTAAAAAGTCTGGAAAATATTTTTTCCACACAATATTTAGTTATGCTTGGCGAAGAATTTTCTTTTTTTTTTTAATCTGAACATTTTCAATAGTAAAAAAATTTAAATTCTTTTTTTTTTCAAGGAACAAAAAAAAAAGTTGGTTGATAGCCAAAAATTGTAAATTTTTTTTTTTTACGAATTATTATTTGTAATCAGAAAACTTTTAAAAGCTTTTAACTGAGACGAATTTTAGTACTTATTTCTTTTCTGTATAATATTCTTAAAGAAAGAAAAATTATTTCACTATAGTTAGGTATGTTTCTCTTTTTATATACCGGGGAAGGACGACGGATTTAAAAACATAATACTCGCATTTAAAACATTTTTATTTTTAGCCTCCACTCTTAACTTTAAAAAAAACTCCCACAAAAGATGTTTCATCGATGTCGAGTTCTGGATTTACGCCTGGTAATAAAGTCGTACACAAAAATTCGTTTTAAAATACATATTTTACCTATTTTAAAAATATTTTATAAAGATAGACAGATTTAAAGCATATATTATTATCATTGGGATACTAACTTGAATATTTTTCAGGAATAATTTTAGTGAAGCTTTAAAAAAAATATTTATTATATTCTCAAAGGAAAGTTTTTTACATATTAAAATAAAACCTAAGAATTCACTTCCAACTTCTTGCAAGTATCATTTTTAAAATTAAATTTTGGAATTAAAATACAAGCAAGCACACAACCATTGAAGTTAAAGTAAATAAAACCGAAATCAGAATTTAAATAAATAAAAACTTATTTTCACCTATTTTTTTAATAAAATTTAATGTCTCATTTTTATTTTGTTTATGCTATATACAGGTATGCGAAAACAGTTTCATATATACTCATATATTTTAAGTTCAACTATCACAAATCGTAAAAAAAAATTTCTGAATTCATATTTAACTTCATTTCAACTCTAGAGTAAATTTTTTTTTTCGAAAAAAAATAATGGAAAAAAATACCTTTCTTCGATATCTTGAACACCTACTTACATCATTTTTAAAATAAGTTTAAAAAAATGTTGTTCTTTTCATCTTGTGCTAACCAAAAAAAATCTGTTTTACATATCGAAAATTTTTAAGATTACATTTATATTTACAAATATTTTGCTTGTTCATTTTTCACACTTTTTATTTCACACTGGATTATAAAATATAAATACACAAAGAGGTTATTCGGAAAAAACAAAGGATTTTACGAAATATATCTAGTAGGTATAAAAAAAAATTAAAATTAATGAAAATTTGAACATAAAGAAATTTTTAATTTTGGTTTTCAGACTTTTCATTTATGTTCGCCACGCATAGTGGACATTTGGACGTTTAATGAATCACTGTTTAAATTTATACCTAAATAAAAAAAATGTTTTATGTTTAAATAAATTCAATGAAATACATAAATATATATGTGTCAGTACATTTTGCATAATGCATAACATATGAATTCTACAAATATAATAAACAAAATTTATATTCTATATACACAAAAAATTTGTTTTATTCAATGTATAATAAAATACATGTTAATTTGTATTAAAGAATAATCATGTCTTTAGTACCCAGTACTTCCTTTAAATTTTAAGGAATAAAACAAGATTCAATTAAACTTGAAGGTACTTAAAAAATGTTCTTTTTAATATAAATTAGACTTCGATATTAGCAATGAGCTAAGTATTTTTTTAAAACGTTAAATTTAATGTCTTAAAATTATAAACTTATGTACGTATTGTCGAGATACAACAAAAGTTGACCACCTGGAAAATGTTCAAGATTTTCTTGAAAATACAAAAATTTTAATCATTGTGAAGCAAAATTAATGTAATTTCAATGAATAATAGAAAAATTAATTTTTTCATTAATTCTGCTGAAATCTTCTAAACTTTCTTTCCTATGGTTGATTTACATATAGGTACCTGACTCTTATAAGTTCAATCATTAAACTATGCGCTATTAGCAATTTTATATAACATACTGCATCTTCAATTTCAGTTTTATCGAAACTCAACATTTATTGAATCAAGTGCTTTTGATTTTGTTTAATTTTATAAAAGGATTCATTTACACAGATATAAGATATTATTATTTAGTAAATTTCAAGGTGCTTATTTTTATTAACTGGAAATAGTTTTTGTAGACATTTTAAATTGGAAATAATATTTTATTTCATTCTTTGTAAATTACATTACTTTGCTGACTGATTCATTAGATTTTTTGTTTTTTCAATTTCTAAACAAAATATATCACTTCTTAAAATTTATGGGTATAAATTTCTCACAATTATTTGATTTTCTTAAAATCCCATAAACATATTATATAAATAATATCAACATATGGATAAATGTATGTTATGGACTATGTATATAGTATATATAATTTAACTGGAAAATACATCAAGAACTACCCTATCTGAAACACTTAAAAATATTCAATGCAATCCTAATACCAGTTTCATTCTTGTTAATAATAAAAAATTTCAGTATTTAAGTATATAAGCTTTACGATAATTTTTGATTGTAAGTACATATTCTTTTTTAAGAAAGTTTTGAGAAATAACTTTAACACTTTCAAATATCTATTTAGAACTTAAATTTCATAAAAAATTTTTAGCCCGTTTCTAGCATTAGCAAGGTTTTCAATCTCTTTTTGATTTTCTTAAACGAATTCAGTAACTTCTTTATCCATTTCAACTTTTGAACTATTTTATTTATTAAAACAGGCATTAAAACATTTCCACTTTAAAAATGTATGTACAAAATTATAATAAAAAAATTAAAATTTCCATTATCGATAGTTTACTATCCAAAGTCTAAAGAATTTCTTGCAGTTATATCTAGATAAATTGAGTTTTTTTCACAGATCAATTGTATTTTAAGGTAATTTATTTATTTTTACTTCACGCATAAGAAAAAAAAATTAATTTTTTTATTTTCTTTGTTGATATTTTTGGAATTTTCATTTTAAGTTATGTAGTATGTATATACTTAACTGAAAAATTCCGATATATGCATGAAATAGTATACTACTTATAATTATAAGATTCATTTTTGGTACAAAGTAAAAAATTAACCCTGGAAAAAAATTACCATTTTTCTTCATAATATTTCTTTCTACATAATATTTCAGTCCATACCTATAATATTTACTACTTTGAAAACAATATGTAAGTCCAAAATCTTATAAATAGGAAGAAGAATTATTTTTCCAGAGCTTATTACAAAAAATTTCAAGCTCCAAATTTAGTTCACCTCTTTCTATTGAAATAGCGTTCTCTCACAACAATACTAAAAAAAAACATTTTTTTCAACCGAATATGTAATAGTTAGTACTGAAATTATAAAAATGTACTATACAGTTCAATACTATACCATGTAGTTAGAATAAAAACATTTCTACATAAAATAAAAATCGATTTATAAATTATTTTGGCGAGACTGGCACAATCACCTTGACTCTTTTTTCCCTACACCTATACCTATATAAGTTTATATTTTAAGAATTGAACAACATTTTTTTATAGACATACTTATATTGAAGATGAAATACATATATCAAGATCTTTTTATATAAAAAATTTGTTTTATTTTAAATTTGAAGAAAAAATTGAAAAAAAATGAACAACCATAAGCATTTTTTACATTACATTCTTCTAACCAAAAATAAAATCTAAATTCAAAATGCTAAAAATCAACCACATATTGAAAACTCATTCAACCATTTCTATTCCGTCCTTCTACATACATAATATTATATTTAAGGAAAATAACAAAAAAAAATCTTATTTTGAAACAATAATTTATTGGTTTTTACGTTAAATGCAACCAGATGGAATCGTCATTGCTTTTTATATAAACCCAAATTTTTGTCTATATAATAATCTATTGGAAAGTATAGTTAATTAAACTTTTGAAAAGAAAAAAATAACGAAAGTTTTTGAATCTATAAAGGACTTTTATTAAAACTGCAAAGTTGAAACAAAATTACCTTTCAAAATTTTTTTTTTTTTTTAATTTAAAACATAGTAAATTTTTAATATATTTAATAAAGGTAAAAATATCTCTAATTATATTTCTTAGTTAGACAACCAAAATAACATAGGTATGTTATACATATATATTGACGTATATTGTCGTTCTCGACCCCATCTAATTTCTCAATGCCCATAGAGTTAATTATTATTATAAGTATATAATTTATTGTGTCATAACAAACACATAGTGGCTCTACGTTTATCTTTCAATTACATTACAAAATTCGATACATTAAAGCTTAAATTTAAATTTCATATTTTCATTTAAAGCAATTAATTAATAGAAATACATAGAAACTCATAATGTATATAGAAGGTTTATTTTATTATACATAACAATAAACTATGTTGCAAAAAATTAATAGAATGTTAAACACCACAGCACAGTGATAAAACCGCAGAAACCCTTTTTTTTTTTTTTGTAAAAATATATAAATTAACTAACAGATAAAACAATTATTCTAAATATATACGAAAATATTTCTATAAAGATAAATTTAGGTTCATTTTTTTTGTTTTGTATAATGTATTACTTTCAATTAGAGTATATGAACCACATGTTTAATAAATTTCTATAGTGGATGACATTAGGTGCTAACGAACTATATTAAATGAAGTTCATTCCATTAGATAAACATTTTATATATGTATGTAAATATCGATATCATAATTTTGAAAAATAATAATTCAGAAGAGAATTTAAGCGAGCAAATAAATATAATAACAGTAATTACATAGATTTCTGAACAACTTAATGTTATAATTATTAATACGTCATAGTAGGATTAGGATCAATAACTTTTCAAAATATGTTTTTGAAAGTTTCATTCACTATGATTATTCAGTAAAAAAAAACAAGAGAAATATATATGAGCAAATTTCCTCAAATAAAGTATTTTGAAAAACTCTAAATTATTATAGAAATTCGTAATTAAAAAAGGAGGTCATAAGCTCTAGCTAGAGTTAAACATTTACATTAAATATTAAAACTCTACAAAATAGAAAAAAACTATATCTTTGTTCAAAATGACTGTCAATCAGATTTAAAATGAAAAGTTTAAAATTAGTTAAACGCTTTATTGTCATAATTTTTCTCTGTCTTTAATTTTTTTATACTTTTATATTTTTCTCTATTTTAATTGAAATTAATTGACTTGTTCGCAATTTTTTCAATTAAATTTTTCATGCCAAAGGCATGAATAACACTAAACATTTTTTTCTTTGTTATTTTTAAAGAACAAATTACTTATTCAACATGACTAACATTCATTAAATAACTTTTAATGCGCAGGGCTTCGGTAAGTTGTATTTACATTCGCAAATTTAGCTCGGTAAATGGTCCATTACATGCATCAATACACATGCAATTATAGAGGAATGTAAATTGTATTTACATTTCCCTGTGATGTAAATTGTATTTACATTGCTCTATATTGTATTTACATTCTTCATTTTGAACTGCGTAATACTATAAACAAAAATAATATCACTCACACTCACAATATTTCAATACAAACAAATACCAAAAAAAAAAAAAAAAAATTGCAAATGTATACCTCTCACATGCATCATATCAATGTCAAACAAAGCTGAGTTTATAATGCTAAAAATCTATATTTTCCCTCTGAGCTAATCTATATTTTCCCTCTGAGCAAACAAAAAAAAAAAAAAAACCAATAAAAAAATACGCGGCTATTTTTTTTTTTTTCTAAAAAGCGGCCAGTCGATCAGTCGATGAATTTTCTTAACATGTGTTTCAATCTACTATTTTTAAAGGATCTTCGAACCTCTACTACTAAATTTTTAAACGAGTGTGGTTGGATTTTAGCACAAAAATTTAAACCACACTTCAAAAATTGCACTTATTTTTATTCAAAAAAACAAAATGAATAAAAATAGAACAATGGTAACCCTGAAAATATCTTTGTTGTCATTATAAAGTTTGCTGTCAATTGTCAAATGTTTAGTAAGAATTTTTTTTTCTTTTATCAACAAAGGAGGAAAATGGCAGCAACAAGGAGATTATTTATTGTAAATATAAATTATAATTATATAATTATTATTTGATTTTATTTTTAATTATAAAAAAAAATAATTATAAAATTATTATTATTTTTTTAATAATTAAAAATAAAATTAAATAAAATTTAAGAAGACCATTAGTTCCTAAAATAATAAAAAAATTAGTAATTTTTCTAAAAAAAAATTATTCGATTTTTTTTTTTGCAAAAAAGAAAATGAATAATTTTTTTTGGAAAAATTGCTAATTTTTTTTTAATATTTTAGGAATTAGCTGATCTTAAATCATCCGGTTTGAAATCATTTCGAGAAATAAATTTACTTCCGTATTAATTAAATTTTATTTCCTTGCTTCATTTTGAACTTTTTTGTTTATTTTTTTCATTGTAAATGTATTGTTTTCAACTCCCTCTCCCATGCACATTAAAGCAGTACACAATACATGTTAATCAAATTTGTTATACAGCTCGTTGTGTATACACACAAACACATAGACACTCGTCAATATTATATCACTCGACCTTCACATGACTCGTGTCTATGCGTTTGTGTATATACACAACTCGCAAGAATAACAAATTTTCTTAACATGTATTGTAATCTACTATTTTATAATTATTCTTAAATTAGAATAAAAAATGAATGATCAGTTTTAGAATTTGGAGCCAATTTGCAAATATTTTTAGGAATAAATTTTGCGTCTTTTCCTTTTATAATCGCAAATAAAGACTCTAAAAGTAAATACTTACTCTCTAAGTGTTGTCATCTTGTTTGTTTTTTTCTTTTGATTTTTATAGATCTTACAGATAGCATTGTAAACTATCTTTCGCGATCGCGAGTAACCGATTGCTTTGCAATTTTAGATGGATTTTTTGCCACCGTTCTTGGGTGTGCTAAGTTTATTTCTAAGCCTTATTTATATTTTTTTAAAAATAATTTCGTTGTCCATTGTTTATTTCTAAGCCTTATTTATATTTTTTTTAAAATAATTTCGTTGTCCATTGTTTCTTAAAAGTGTGCTAAGTTCATTTCCATATGTAATATAGAAATTAGTTTTTTGAATATCATCCGTCATTGCACAAGCCTTTACAAGTAGTTGAATTTAACTTTTTAATCATTGTTAGAGTTGTAGTCATTTTAAGTCAGTTCTTTAGTCTTAAATTTATGACCAAAATAAACTGTCAACTAGGTATTTTTTCAATTAATAAAATTCAATAAAAAAAAAACAAATTTCAATTTTCTAAAAACCTTAATCAAACTAAATATATCTTAATTGCTTTTTACATACAAAAAATTCCCTTTAATAAATTTATATTAATAAAATATAACATCAACATTATGTTTTTTTTTTTTTGCTGATTCTTAATTTCTTTTTTAATGTACCTCTATCGCACATCAACAGAATAAAAAAAACTCCTTGAAGTTTTCAAAGAATCGTATAAAGCCCGCACTTAACCAACCGTTATCTTTTTAAAAGTAAATTCTCCTGAAAAAAAAATATATATATTATAAATCTACTTAAATGAAAATAATATAAATTGATGAAAAAAATAAACAAAAAAAAAATAATAAAATTCTTTCGTTAATTTAACAGTGAATCTTTTTCATGAAAATTAATAAGATTCTTTTATAGTCTACCTCCATAAACATACAAAGAAGATAGTTTTATAATCGAGAGCAAAAAAAAATTAAATAAATAAAATAAAAATATGAAAACAACAACAATCATTGAATACAACGGTATTTCAAAAAAGATACCACCCCACGGTTATTAACACGAGTTTCAATAATGCGCGACCAATACAGAATCATATAATGTGATGCCCACATTTCTTTCAATTAAAATATATTATATGTACAGATATATAAGTATCTAACAAAAAATAAAAACTATAATTTTTTTTTGTTATGAACGTCATTCTTAAATTGGGTTGAATGATTTCATATTTACAAAAATTTGCATGAAATAAAATTTAAAACTATGTAATTTAATTTATATAAAAAAAAAGTAATTGAACCAAATAAAAATTTTTCTTATCAAAATATATACTTGAAAATTAATAATAAATACAGTTTAATCTTTTGCAAAAAAAAATTTAATAAAATTTTACTTCCGAATAAGTTAAAGTATATAGTTTTATGATGAATACGCCATAGGTATGTCAATGTACACATTTCGTTCCGTAAATTAAGAATATAAAATATTATTAAAAAATTTTAATTTCCTCCGAAATGTCGGTTAAAAAAAGTTTACACTAGAAATAATATGGAAAAAGAATTTTAAGTGCGTATATTCTACTCTTTATTGCCCGTATGTGGTTAATTGACTTAAATTAAGGTACACATATTATTGCATTGCAAAATTTTTTTTTTTATCTCCAATTATGAACTTCATAAAATTAGTGACTACGTGAGTATATAGATATGTATATTTTTATGTATATATTTAATATGAATATTTTATTCTTAGTTGAATATTGGTTTAACATAATTAACATAGAAAATTATTAATTTATGAAAAACTGTCAGTCAAATTTCATGCCATTCAAATTGAGAAATGACCATTTTCTAGACAAAAACCAGAATTATTAACATATACCACATCTATATTGATATACTGAAAAAATTCAACAGTTCTAAGAAAGATTAAATTTTATCAATTAAACGTTGTACTTTAACATTATAAAATTAAATACCTGCATGGTATTTGTTTTCAATATTATTTATTCTACATAATATCATATAAAAATAACACAAGTACGTAGAGTTCAAATTAACAATGGATAAGTTACCCAAATTCTCTAATCTAAGGTGGAAATTTGTCCTTTGACCGAAACGATTATACAAGTAATGATAATAAGTACCAGAAAATAATCATGACAAGGTCTCAAAAAAAATTTTTCAATAGCAAATGAATAATAATTTTAATTTTTATCTTCAAAGTAAGAAAAGATTTGCGCTTTTTTATGGTCTATTTGACTGAAGCAAAATTGATAATCTTACTTTTTTTTTATTCCTAATTTTATGATATTTCGTATGTTATTAATCATAATATACAATAAACGTATATATCTCATATTTATATAATAAAACATACACAATCCCAACATTTTAATACTCATTTTACTCGTTTTAATTTCCTTCAATGAAAAACTTCACCGTTAAGATGAGATCATCAATTTATATTTTATGAGGGAGAATCATTGAGAAATTAACTTTGTTATAATATAAAACTAAATGGACCTAAAATGTTTTTCTAAAAGCGATTTTAAGTACTACATCGTTAAAAAAAAATTAATTTATACTTTACTTTACAACATCACCCTTCATTTTGTCTTTGTTTATAAAAAAAAATATATATATTAACAACGCTGTAGATATTACCTTTATTTTAACAACGTAGTATATTAAAACTTAAAATTTATTAAGAAAAATTAAAAATAAAAATGCTTTGGTTTTTTTTTTCATTAGAAAATGATGTTTAAGACTATTTTTGACGAAATGGACACTTTTATTTTCACAATATCATAATTATATTCATAATAGAATACTAGTCAGTTTTTATTTCATTTTATTCTTTTATAATAAGTAGCTAACAAATCACCTTTTATATTCAGAAAAGTTTGAATTCGATCAAACGTCAGCCAGGGCTCGAAAATAGTTTTAGTGGAAGAGTTAGAGTATTCCACTGTCTGAAAATGCGAACTGAAAACGTATCCCCAAAGCTCGTTCTATCACATCTCCACCTGAGAATTTTAATGAAATACGGGCATGAAGCGTTAGAAAATAATGAATAAGGGTTCGTCAAAACTAAACCCTTTAACTTCAACATTTCTGTTTATTTGTTATATAATTAAACTTTCCTGTATTACGTATAGCATTGGTTTTAATTAACGAAAACAAAAAAAAACAATAATATAACAACTATAAAGTGTAGCTTTTTTTTTATTGTAAACAGAAAATCATATTTATATATTATTTTGATGATTTCATACTTTGTTGAACTTTTAATTTGTTTTTGTTTTTTTTTTTTTTTTTTTCATGTTCCTTTTTCTTCTGAATATAAAATTTGATCTTTGGCGCGCGGCGTGCAACAAAATATTTTATATGAATAATAAAATAAATGGCGGCTTTCAATTAAAAAGTATCTCTATAATTTTCAACATAAAATACTATGAAAAAAAAAAAACTATAATTTTATATATGTAATTTTTTTTTATGTCTGAAATTCATTTAAAACTACATAAATAACAACAACACCAATATATTAAAAAAAAAAAAATTATAATAATAATAATAAAAAATAGTAATAAACTATGATCAAGTGTAATTTCGCTTTTATTTGGAAAACGTTTCCAACACAATTAAAATTCTCTAGACATTTTAAAAATTTTCATGCATATAAAAACAATTTTTTTTTTATATATGTATATATATATTTTTGTTGTTACATTTCATTAAAAAACATTATTTATTTAAAATTTTAATGTGTAAAATATTTTTGAATGCCGGCAATTAATTTAAAAAATAAAAAAAATATTGGTTTAATTTTCAGAAATTATTAAATTTTCTTAAGTGATAGGCATATAAAAACAATTGAAAAATTTTATTATATGACCTGGGTATATAAATATAGTAATGAATAAGAAAACATGACAAATAAGTTATAAATGAAAATGATATTAAATTTAAATTCAAAATCATAACTTATTCTTAGTAGAAATGAATGATAAGTTAACTAATTCGAAGTAATTGGGAATTAATAGTTTAGTTTTCTAATGTTATAAATTTTCTCATTTTCTTTTTATTTTGTATTTTCAACGAATAGGTATATTATTTGAGAATTTCTTTCATCTGAAATGATCTACACGGGTGCATTGTCACTCATCTATCAACGCAATACTCAGGCCAATATTACTCTGAAACTAAGAGACACTTAGTTATGCTTATATACATACTTTTTTAACTATTATTTGGAATATAGAACAAAAACTGTTTTAATTAAAATGATTTGTTTACAAAATTTGACAACCGAAAGCTTGTTTTTTAAATATTTCCCTATTATGCATTAATTATTATAAGTTAAAAATAAATTATTTTTTTATTAAAGTAATTTTATTATTTTATTAAGTTTTACAATCCAAAAAAAAAATATAAAATTTCATATAATCAAAATATATATTATGTATGTACATATTATATAAAACAGAAATAATATTTTTGTATTCTTGTATTTTGTAGTTCCTGCATTGGCATCTAGTCTGCATCATCATCTTCATCACAATAACAATAACGATCCAAAAAATGATAACGATAATAGCCCATCAAGAGCATCACATGCAGATGATGATTTTATAACAAAATGTCATTTATGTCATAAAAGGCTATCTAGTTTACAGGTATAATTTCTATATGTTCTTGTTTTTATTTTTCTTTTTTTATAATGTTTTACAGAAAATATTCTATTTGAAAAACTTAAAATTACGTATAACTAGAACTACATACATAAATACACATTTGTGCGAAAAATCTTTAGCCAATTTTTAGATTTGTTTTGTATATTTTTATGATCTTTGTTAAATTTTTTTCATTGTCTTACATCTTGATTAGTGAAAACTTTTTTCTAGTTGCAAATTTCAAAAAATAATTAACATAATTTTAATTTAGATAAAAAACAATAAAATTTAAAGAAAAAAAATTAAAGTGAATAGTAAATATGTTTGTTTTAAAAATCTTAATACGGAAACATTCAGTCCAGGAAAAACACTTTTAAAATTTTTTTTTCTCCTTTTTTTCGTCTGGAATACAATTTTTTTTTTTTTTAATTTAATTTAAAACAAAAATTTATCTGCATAACAACTAACTTAATTTAAAATTTCTTTTGCACCAGCAATTGGGAGAACATTATCAAAATGAACATGATTTGAAAAATTTAGAAGCATCTAAAGAACAATTACCTTTTCAACATCTATTACGTTTTGCACCATTTGGCACTGCTAACACTGGTGGCAATGATATGCAATTTTTAACAAAACTAGAATTACTACATAATAATCGCAGTAATAATAATAATCATTATTTTGTTGGCACACCATCACCACCAACATCTAATTTGAATGATCTCATTAAACCACATCAAAATCAATTTAATGGACAACAAAAACAACAGCAACAACATTTAGCGATGGCATATGCAGCAGCAGCTGCTGTTAAAGAAAGAGATAAAAGACAGGATTCGCCGTCGTCATTACTAGCATTTTCCCAGTTGGAACGTCTAACTGATTATGATGATAATAATGGCGGTCGATCAATGTCTAGCCCTGGTTCGGCAACCACTTTAGGTGATATACCAAATGGAAATTTAAATAGTATAAGTTTAGTGGCAGGACCACCGTATTCATGTCAACAATGTTCAGCGACATTTTCACAACGCGATCAATTGGACAAACATGAAATGATACATTCACCAAATTCTAATGTTGTAAGTAGAAAAAATTGTTATTATGAATTAATTCTGTATTGAGGAAGTAATCAGATAAGTCCATTATATTTCCGTCCAGTATTAACATACAGGGCTCAAATGAAATAAATGTATACTCTAAAACATGCACAACTATTTAAAAAGTGATCTTCTTATTCCCTTACTGCCTTACCACTATGGTAAATCTTATATATGTTTAATTCTGATTTTAAAATAACTGCCTAACTGAACTAAGTAAAACATTATTAAAAAATTTTCGTTCTACCGGAAATTTATCAACGGAAGAGAAAAAAAAATAAAAATTAAGATACATACCTATTTATTTTGCAAAATGTTCATAATTTATATGTTTTGAATAAAATAAAACCAAACCCAATTTTTTATCTAAGTCTGGTTTTAAGGTTTTTTTCTAATTTTTTTCCTTTATAGTTAAAATCTAAACACATGCTAATTTTTTGATAATTAAATGTTAAAAAAAACATATTGCTGGCAAATTTAAACCAAATTTTTTTTCTGCAGACGTTACTATGGCATATTAATTTACACTGTGGCTTTTGGTTTCATTCTTTTTCTTTATTTTCTTATACATATACAATGTATATACAATGTATATATACAATGTATATTATACATATATTGTACCTACTATATATAAAAGAGTAAAAAATATTTAAACAAAATTAAAATCAATTAACCATGGTGGTAAATTTTATTAACGACAAAATTTTAAGTGAAAATCAGTAGCAAAATATAAATGAGGTTGAGGACATAAAGATTTTCGTACAAAGATCTATGCCGCGAAGAGTAAATTAATTCTTAGGAATCTGATAAACAAAATGTCGTGTCAATGCTATTTTGACATTAAGAAAATGACGCAGTTTAAGTTGTAATGCTTTTGCTATATTTTATAGCTGATCTTCCAATGAGTTTTTTTCAGTGCGGTTTTTTGAGATTCAGATGAGAGTTAACAAGAATAAAATTCATCAACGTTTTCTACATTTTTAAAAATGTTTGTTTTTTTTATTTTTACTTTGAATTAGCACTGTATCAGAATACGTATTTAGTAAATTTAAAGTATATTTTTACCTATTGTGGTCTTTAAATAAACATACAAAAACAATTCTGAAAAATTTCATTTCAAATTCAAAATATACTTTTGATTTTGATTATATGACTTTAGCCTGAAGCAATTTTTTTTTTCGAGTTGTGAATTCTGGTCAAGAATAAATAATGCCATAACATGAAAGAAATAAATTTATAAAAATTCTAAAGCATTTATACAAAGTTTTATTGTAATATTTTAATACCTTTGGGAAATTACACCCCCACCTATAGCAAATAAATTTAGCCACACAAAATCTCTTGAATGTGCGAAGTGGACAGTTTCGTTACGATATTTATTTTTTTTATTATGATGAAAACGAACACTATTATAAAAGATTAACTTGGATATTTATTGTTTATCAACATACCTAGAAAAAAAAATCTTTAATAAAAAAAATATTAGAAATTATGATTAATGAAACTATCATAATATATTTAGATCCGCTAAAGTAAATTTGTTATAAAAGACATTTTAAATAGTTTTATTTTACTGCTTAAAAAATATTTATTTTTATTCTTCCTCAATTATTGTAAATGCTTAAATTCTATCAACCATCCGGAACTAAAAATTCAATACATGTAACAAAAATGACATTAAACAATTTTAAAAAGTATCAATGAAAAATTTTAATTTAATTTTTTTTTATGAATTCATGTTGTAAAAAATTTAATTGTACCTAACATTTTTACAGAAAGTTGTCTTTATCCATTTTCAATATTTGCGGAATCGCTGGAAATTATGAAATGGGTTTTTTGAACTACAGGCTCCCTATGAACTTCTACTTCACTCAGTTTTCTATTGAATTTTCAATCGAGTTACTTAAATGTGCGTACAATTACAAACACATTTATATAAGTATAAAAAGTCTATATGTTGAAATCTACAGATTCTATCTGAAATCATAATTTGTTGGAGTTTATTTCATAATAACTTTAATTAAGTAATTAATTTTATTTCGTAATTTTCTTCTATTCCCGAATCCATTATTTAAAAAAAAAAATGAAAACATTTCTGAGACAGGTGCACTAAAAAAAAATTTTTTTTTGATATAAAATTCCACCTTATAAAAATTATTTATATGAAAATGAAAATATTTGAATCTTTTTTTTCGCCCATAACTAAAATTAATGAACCTGTTTCTTTTTATTCACTCATAACAACGAATACATGTCAAAAAAAAAACTTACACAAGAATTAAAAAAAAAAAAAAACAGAAATAACAAACTGAAACTGAAAGTCATTTATCATTGGATATATTACATGAAGAAAAACCTGTTTAACGTATACTTAGGAGGAGATATAAAATTCCATATTTGTAAAATGAAGTCATTCTTTACTCGCTAAGTTAATCATTGAAAATGTCATACAAAAATAGTTTACGCTCTTTTAAGTTGTGTATGTATAGCGTAAATTTTTCATAGATGTTCATTGCTTTAAGATGTTAATATAGTTTAATTTCTGGTGCTCTTAATTTTCACAAGTTGTCATGTATGAGGTAATAATTTGTACAAATTGAAATGACGATTGTTAGAACTGTAACATTGAAAACTAAAACAATAAACAACAAAGAAAAAATGTAATTTCAAACATATTAGTATGAGAAGTGTAATAAATAACAACTACATATATGTGATTTGTTCAAAGTGTAATTTTTGATCCATAACTCAAATTTTTTTATAAAGTATAAACAAATAAATAAAAATTTAGGAAGGTATTAATATAGTCTCGCAAAATCTAGAGTTTTCCTTTTGGAAAGCGAATTAAATAAATGCTGAAAATATATTTTCGAAAAATTTCAAAATAAAAATGTTTGCTTAATATAACAAGTAAAGGGAATATTACATTGTAAATTACTTAGGAATAACATTAAGTCTTTGTCCTTCTTAGATTAATTTTTGAACAAGTTGAAATATTATCCTACCATAGAAATCCCAAAGTCTATAAATTCTACAAAATTATTAAGTTCGAAAATTTTATATAAATTTATTCTGATAGAAATATTAAAGGCATAATAATCTGGAAACCTAAATAGCTTTATGATGCTGATGCATAATATTGTAACTAGTTTTTAAATTTTACATGCTTCATGTTTTTGACTTTAGAAAATGTAATTATTTTATTTTCATCTCTTTTTTTTCCCAAATTTTTCGTAATAATATTGTATATGTTATTCATTACGTATTTTTATAATCATTGAGAATATAATATAATATTATGTACTCAATGTTATAACTTACAAATAATAGATTATTATTTTAATATTGCAATCAAAATTCTTATCTCAGTTTTAAATTGCATATTTCTTGGGAATAATTATCGATTAAAATAATTATTTGTTGAAAATAAAATTGAGATAGGTTGATGTTATCAAAATATAAATGAAACAATCCTATATATATAATCAAAAAATATTTAATCTTAATTTTATCCGTGGAAAATATTTAATCTTCATCTTTAAATATTTTTAGCTAAGTACCTACATTATTTAATGAAATTATTCTTATTGAAAGTTCGAAATTATATTATAATATTTTAACTTCCAAATTTTATTAACGTGTAGTTTTTATAATGCTCCTATAACTTGGTGAGCTATTACTGAAAATTACCTCATACTTACCTCAAGATTAGTTAATCAATCCCTTATCTCTAGCATTAACTCGATTTGTATTAATTTTTCAGACTCTCTAGGCTTCGCTACTTTCGTAGTTATTAATTTAAAAATATAATTAATTAATTACTAATTGTATCACAACCACAACTCAGTTCCTTTTTAAATACTATTCGAACTTAATATTTCTACACGCATTATTATTAAAGTCATCAAACAAAATATAGCCCTCTTAAGAAAATCAAAGTTTATAGCACACTATTAAGAAGTATACTCATAACAAATAAGTTCAATGTATGACTAGCCGTTTAAAAGAATAATGTTTTTGCAATATTATCGCAAGTTTCAACCTTTTCACCCCATTAGAAGTATAACTTTTTGACGTAGATAAGAAAATACGTATAACTATACGATATTGTTGAAATAATCTTGTGTGTAGGAGGGTAATTTTTATTTTTTTTTTTATCAAAATTCATAATTTTATCAAAAAGAATTAATAACGGTGAAAAAAAAAAAAATGGTTTTTATATGAAAACATAAATAAATACATAATTATATATAGTTTATAGCAAAAAAAAAAAAAGTTTTTGTAATATAAAAAAATATCTTATCAAAAATAAGGGAAATTTTTATGAGTTTTTTTTATGTTGTTACTTTTTATAATAAGAAATAGTTTTTTTTACCGTAGGCCGTATAGATTTTTTTTTTATGTTTTTATTTATAAAACTAAGTTGAATATGTATAATAATAATAACAAAATATATTCGTTTTTTTCTATATATATTACGCCTACATTTTCTTGATAAATATTCTAACTAGGCTATTTCAATTCTATAAAATAAAAATGGAGTATATTACTTCACCTTTAAAACTTTATCGATATTTTTGATTGGCATTGAGTTTCGGTTTAAAGACGATTTCTTCATAGAGGAGGATCATTTAATATATAAAAGTTAACTTACGGTTGATAATGTTCTTAAGAAGGTAATGAGAGATACATTTTGTAAATAAATCGTCAAATTATAAGTAAGACAAAGCGCAAGTATAAGTTATTTAAATTGATTAGAAGAAGTCCATTTTGAATGAAGAAAATCGTAATGAGGAAAGTAATTTTATTAATTAAATTAGAGTAAAATAAATTTCGAGTTTTAAAACCTGATCGAATTTCTAGTTCTCTAATACTTCAATTAACTTTATATCAATTTAGTCTAAAAATCTTATGCTTCGACTCAAATTCTAAAATTCCCTATAAAATTCTTGATTCATCATGATACCAAGATCTCATTATTTTTTATACGTCTTTTGAATTTCTTTGAAATCATTGTTTTTCAATTCTTAAAAAGTATAACGAAATTCCTTTAAAAAATATGAGTCAAAAAAATATATATTTTTTTTTTTATTATGTTGAATAAAAACATAAAAACTAAGAGACTGTGAGAAATTTTATTATTCTTTTTACTTTTTTTTTTTTTGTTATTCAAAGAAAAAAAAACATACATAAATTATAGAATTTTTTATTTATCGCAGAAAAATAAAAACCATAGCAATATGTAGAAAGTTAGATTCATATTTTATCAAATTCTGATTTGTAAAGTCCTTTTTGCAAAAAGGTATCCTTTCGAAAAAAAAAAAATAAATGTACATATTATTTTATATGTAGTTTGAGTTGAATAAAAAAAAAAAAAAAAACAAAGATATAATTCTTGTACAAAAGGATATGATGATAGCCAAACAGTCGCCAAAAAAGCCGTTGACTTCTATTCGTTATTCATAAAAAGTTTTTTTTTTTTATACAATTTTATTCAGAATATGATAATATTATTACTTGTTGTAGGTAACAGTGTATAATAAAATAATTTTTTTTTTCGCAACATAGAACTTATAACAATATAGAATATATTTTATATAGATAGACGTATTAAATATTTCAATGAATTATTTTATATTATCATTATCGTTATAGAAATTGTAAAACAGTATATACGAATTAAATAATATAGGTATAGGAACATTTCGCTGATTATATTAAAGTTTACAATTTTTTGTTCTAAAAATTGTAAAAACTTATGCGAAATTCTGTTAAAGAAACTACTTCCAAGAATATTGAAATTCGATAACATTGGATTCCGAATTCAAAACACTGTGTATAATGTACTCTACGGATTTTTGATAACATTTCTATAAATTCTACATAATGATCATTAAAGTTTTCCCAACAATGAAAAGGGATCAAGAACCTACCAAGTTAAATGAGAAAGAAATCAGGTTGTTTTAACAAAACCTGTTCGATCCAAAACTTTGTATCTGTTATAAACCACAAAAAACATAATCATATATAAAACGTCAGTATTTTCTATTTTCATACCACGATAGTGGCCGGCCGTGACACAAAAAAATTAATTCTTCTATTTTTACCATCAACTTCAACTATAAAATAGAGAAAATGAAGATTAAAGATTGTGTGTCCATGTCCGACTCCCTTTATTTAACTTAAATTGATATTTTTTTTTTCCCAAAATTTTCTATATATTTATATTTTTATTTACAACTTTTCACATATTTCGCCCTATATTTATTTCTATTTTATATCAAAGATAAAACATAGATTATAATATTTTATTGCCTTCTGATAGTAAAATCTAGAAAATGGTAAAAAAAAAAAAGTTTTTCTTTTTCATTTTTACTGTATGAAGGTTAAATTAAGAAAAATTATTGGTTTTAGTTTTTCGAGATAACTGTAAAAAACGAAGCAAAGTCCATGAATGAAGATTTATTAAAATGTTATTTGTTTCAGTCAACGTTTATAGTTTAGTTTCATAGAATTTGAATAGTAAACTATCATCTTATTCTATAGTTATAAATTTATCGTACATGAAACTATTTATACTCAAGACAAAATTAATTTTTGGTAGAAGTTACCATCAATTTAAAACTACAAATATGGTAAAAATTACAAAATGATAAATTAAAATTGAAAATATACTAAACTCAATAATTTATCAACGATATTAGAAAAGAAAACGAACTTAGTGTTTATTACAAAAAGGTTTCGGTCAAAAGTTAAAAATTTCGTCTCAGTTACATTCGTGCGTACATATTTTATACGTAGGTATATCAATGTGTATTCGAAGTTATAAAAAATAGGACCATTGTCATGGGTACTAAGTACTGATTACGAATACAACTATTTTCTTGAGTCGATAAAATAAAGAATAAAATTATTTTTTAATTTTAGTAACTTTGTTTGAGCCTAAATGATTTCCTTATTTTGCGTAAGTCGAAAAATATAAATGTAATTTTGAAATTTTGTAATCATTTAATTTTGAATCTATCCTTGAGAAGTTTTATACGTAATATTCTGACTATATAAATAAACAAATACGGATTAATAATAAAACAAGACAGGTTACGAAAATATTCTTTGTTGTTACTATCAAACAAAGTAAAAAGTTTTTAGTTATAAGCTTTCAAAACTTTATGTTTGAACATCTATTTCCTTATATAAATTTCCTACAATTTTCTTAAAACATCAATCAATTCATTGTAGTATTGAGAATTTTTTTTTAACAAGACACATTTTGATACAAAATAACCTTGGGAAATTCTTTAAATTGTCAATCAGTTTTTATTTTTTTAATATAAAGATTGAAGAAGCTTAATTTAAAATCTCTTTAAATTATTTTTTTTATAATTGTTCATTTAATTTTTTTAATTTTTTTATTTATTTTTTTTTATCATTATTAACTTTTTTAAAATAAATGTAGAGATTGAATAAAATAAAAGCTAAATGTTGCTAATATTAATCTTCGCTGGTAGAAAAATGTATAGAACTTCATTTTTTTTTTATAATTGTACCCAGCTTTTTAGGTTGCTAATTAATCTGCAGATGGAAGCTTAAGTTATAGACCATTAAATAAAAGTTTCTAAAAGATGACCATGTGATCATCATTATGTACGTAATACACAGAATTTTATTTTGCAATCGAATCTTTAGTTATATCGTAGACAGACACAAAAATAATCAATCTAATCCGGCAATTATAGAACAAGAAACATTTTGTTTGTACAATAATCCCTGCACAATCCAAGAACAACTCGTTATGCGGAAACAATCCTCTCTATAGTCTCTAGTGAGTCTATACAAAATATTAGTGTGGAATAGACCTTAAATAAAATATTTCTTTTGAAACTATTTAGAATAAAAATTTTTAATTCACATTATATTTTATTTTTTATGAAAAGAATACAATCAATTTGTTTATTATAACCATATTAAAAACTAATTTAAATTAGTTTTTTCTTCATTTTTTTTTGTATTGAAATAGAAACCTTGATGGAAATGATTGAAATTTTCAAGATTGATTTAAGAGGTTTTCATGTTTTTTTTCTTCAATGTTTATGATTTATGAAGTTATTTCATGAAAAAAAAAACAACAACAAAAATATACTCAAAAATAATTTTACATTGTACCCCTTGTTTGCGTCATCAATTAAATATCTCCAGTTTGTGATTTCTTTGTGGAATAGAAAAAAAAAACAGAATTTTCAGAAACAAAAAATTTAATAGTTTTCAGAAATAAAATTTTGAAATATTAGACCGAGACCGACATTAAATTAAGGTTAAACTAATGAATATGTTATGTACATACTTACATTATTTTTTTTTAACTAATTTAAAAAAAAAATTTGGTCGATTAATTTTGGCCTTAAAAATAATAGTCCAAGAGCTCGCAACGTAAGAAATCACGTGATTTTAGCAAGGCTCATTTTTTAATATAATGTTCCATGCTACGGTGCAGGACATATAAAGGTAGTCTGGCTGTCAGACGACGTTGCGTTTACCCGTGGGAGCAGAACCAAGTAGGTAAAAAAAATGCAAAATTACATGAAAAAAACAGATTGCTTTTAAATGACATAGGTCTGGCATCCATTTAGCAACGGTATTTCCGTCTGGCAAATTGGATGTAGTCTATATAAGATCCAATCTATAACATATAAAAATTTCAACCTTGCTAAAATGACGTGAAATTGATGTTTTTTTTTGTTATAAATCAAGGTCTGGCACGGTTTTAACAACTCCGAAGCCGTCTGGCAATGATGCATTAACATTTCATATAATAAGCACAATCACGTGACATAACTAGAAATCGTGCTATTATCACGTAATTTTGCATTTTTTCTTTGACCTACCCACGGGTAAACGCAACGTCATCTTACAGCCAGACTACCCTTATGGGTACTGCACCGTAGCATGGAACAATATATTAAAAAATGAGCCTTGCTAAAATCACGTTCCAAAAACGTTGCGAGCTCTTAGACTATAATATAATTATATAATAAGTTAATTTTTATATTAAATGTTTTTATTACTTTTTTTTCGGGCTAAAAATTATTTTTAAAATAAAATTATTTTGTTTAAATTTATTAGAATCCTTCAAATCATTTTCCACGCCCAGTCTTTTTTCATTATTTTGATGCAAATGCAATAATTATAATATTTTAATATTATATCGTTCGTATTTTATATCGCATGGTACAAAAGCAAATTAACTCTTTACGATGTGGTATAGATTAAGGTTTCCATGAAATAAATTGTGGAAATTCAGATTTAGTATATAAACTATATTTTCTTTATATCCTCTCAAGAGAATTATAATTGTCCGTAACAACTTGACGAGCGACTTCCAAGTGTTACTTAAACTAAGAAATTTTGTATGCAGTAACAAATATACTTCAGCTATATTCTGTTTACTAGAATAATGCAGAATTTTTTTTCCAAACACCTTTAACAATTTTTTGAATTTTTAAATTTTATACTGTAGTGTGTCTGCCTAGCCCATAGTATCCACATCACTAAAACTATTAAATAAACCCCAAATAAGCATGTAATTGAAATTTGAAATGAATAAAATTTAGATTTTGTAATTGCACATCCATCAGTTAACTTTCTTTTTTTTAATATTGTACACATATGCAATAAGCATAGTACATTCATTCATTTTTCAGACATTTTTTTTAATAATTTTTTTTCTTTAAATTGGTTAATGAAAAAAGATACTTTATCTTCATTGTCCCCTGAGTAATTTTGATTACAAAATTTGTTTTATTATAAAGTAATCTGATGAAAATTCAAACGTTTTAATTTTTTGTTTTAAATAAGTTATAAAAACCGTATAGGTTTGTTTTTAAATTGATTTATTTATAGGAAAAGCTAAATCGGTGTCCAAAAATTTTTAGCACATTCATATAATAATAAGATTATATAATATTATAGAAGACGAACCAAATTTATTTCCAATATGCAAATATAATATTTTTATATTTATGGTTCACTTTCCGCTCATGACAAGGTCTCGAATGTTCCACAATTTTTATTATTTTACGTCCAAAATTGAAGATTTGATTTTAAAATTGAAACTCTTAAAATTAAAAAAGGAAATATTTTGAGTAATTTCTAATTATAAATACCTATTCGTATTTTTTTTTTACAATAAAAAGTAATGTGCATAGAGTTAAATTATACCAAAGAAACGTTTACCTCGTTTTCATGAATGCATCACATATGTAATTTTTTTATTTATTTATTTTTTTTTAATAAAACAATACAAGAAATCAGTCTCCTAACGAAAATGAAATAGCACAAAAAATTTAATTTTTTGATTTTGAAAGAAATTCAGACAATGAGACTTTTTAAATACAAATGTATGATGCATGATATAGTTGTTATAAAAACGAATACATTCGAATTTAATTAATCAATAAATTTTAGATATTTTGGTTTAAGAAGTTTTAAAATCGTAATCGCATCCAAGAGTTGAACTCATAACGTTTTAGTTCAGAACATTCACGAATATGCACCTATACTACCTCAATGCAGTCTATTTGTTGAATTTTCATAAGTTCGTTAGTCCTTAGATGTATTTTGAATTTTTGTTTATAATACAAAGCTCAGGTCAGAATCTAAATTTGGAGCTAAGTGAAACACAATGAAAATAATTTCTTTTTGAAAGATTTACCAACATTTGAGATGAGATTTAAATAAATGTATGTACATATATAAAAAAGATTGCAATATCATTTAAATATTTCTTGTTATTTCTAAAAAACATCGCGATGATTTTCTCTGTTTTTTACCTTTCTACTCATTTATTCAAAGATTCTTTTCGATTTTTTGCTTTTTGAAATTTAAACACATATGTTACATATTTTAGATATGCATTTTTGTTTTAAATTTGAATAAAAAAAATATCTACATATGTAAAAATTCCAGCTGTGACAGATGACATTATTTTAAATTACAAATGAAAATAACATTTTTGCTTGAAAAAAATATATGTTTTTTTTTCTTACATTATAAAATCAAAGTACCTACATAATCTTTGTATTGCGATAGCTAATTTAAAAATTTTCTCATTTTCTCATTTTCTAATCAAATCAAATAAAATTTTATGGTTTCAACTTGTCAAAATATATACTGTCAATCGCTAGAATATGTCCAATTGTTTTAATATAGAATCAAGATTTGTATTTTGTAGTGCATATAATGAACCTTAAAAGCAACTGAAGTTGTTCTAAGTTGTTATGACTTAAATATGTACATCTTTTCAAACATGATTAGATCGATTAATTGGTAATTTGTTTATTTATATCATTTTTAAACAAATTTGATTTGAAGAAATGAATATATTACTCTTTAAAATTCTAAATTCTTACAATTCATATTTTGGGCAACGAATAAAATTTTGTGGATATCTGTCAGCTCCATTCAAAAACATACTCTTTTTGCAGTATATTAATAAGAAAGTGCAAGCATCACATCAAGGAACCAATTACGTATGTTTATATTTTTCTTGTGTTGTCTGTTAAAGAGTTAAATTTGTTTGGGACTTGACTCAATTATTATCTATAAAATATCGTTATGATATCAAATTATAAAAAAATAAATAAATTTTGACGTCTTCTGTAGTAATTGTCGCAAGATTCTCGAATTTATAATTCGAATCTAGTTTTTTTGCCTATTTTTTCTACTTATATAAGTAAAATTGGGAAAAATGTTTAACATAATATTTCCATATTTTATTGTATTTCCGATTTGATTTTTTTCTTGTGTTAGAGTAGAGACTCACAGCTGGATTATACTGCAGTACCATCTAAATTTACGTGTGGTAAAGATGCCAATCTTTTTATTTTGTGATTTTTTTTAGTACCTAGAGAACATAAAAATGCATTCAAAATTATGTGTATAAAAAGCAGATATGTATATCGAGACATAATATATATATATAATTTATATACTATATATTATTTGAATTTCATCTATATACTTACCAAGCTATATACATTATACAAACATTACAATTACCTGCGGGAGTCGTGATCATATTTCGAGGTGATCTCATGTGGTTTTTCATCTTATACACGTACAATTTTTATATGCATTTTATATTAAGAACTAAAATATTTTATATGTTCACAACATTATTATTAACCTTAAGATACTTTCAATGTAGAACGTTTTTTTTTTTTCACATAAAAAATATACACATTTTTATTTCTTTTTTTTTTTCCTTTAATATAAATGGTTTTTGCTGTTACTTATATTTACAACAAAAGTATTGAGCATAATTATTATAGTTAGTTTTTTTGGATGGTTATTCATCAGACTGGCTGAATGATTACACTGAAAAACGGTGAAGTGACAATCCCATTGCAAGCATTTTCTTGATATTTTTTTTAATATATGTGCATGTGTAAGTGTATGTATGTTGATATATTTTATTCTAATATAAACTTAGATGGGAATAATATAACGATATAATCTAAGACTGTGTACAACAATTTTTATTTCGATCCAACACAACATATTTGATGTTTGCCCATGTGGTAGTTTTTTGATTAACAAAAAAGAAAAACTTGCTACAAGTTCATACTTTTTTTTCTGATCGTTAAACTATTTATGTTGTTTTTGCAATGTAGTGTGAAGTATCTTCAATGGTAACAAAAGTAACGCTGTATATACTTGGTTTTCAACTTATTATGATTAAACATTTCTGTAAAATCCATAAGTTATTTCGAATCCACAGAGATTTCTTGTAAGAAAAACACCTTGGTGTGTGTTATACAAAAAAGGTATGAATCAGCACAGAACATTAAAATTATTATTTATTTTATAATGTCCAATACATTAAACATTTTTTTTTTTTGCTGTTTTATGTTATGACTTTTCAATGTAGTCATAGTAGGATAAAGATTGTCTCATTCTGTAAATTTTGAACATAATTTTTTTTTTTTTTTTGAATATAAGATACATATAAAAAATTATTCTTCATAATATTTTGTTAACCTTTTTTTAAATTGTTAAATTGAATAAGAAAAATGGCCGATGAATCAGACATATTTTTCTTTGATTGTATTTTTATAGTTAGACACAAAAAAAAAAAAACTATGAACAAATAAGGTAAAAAAAAACTAAATGAAAGCAAAAAAAAATTCATATATATACGTTTTAGAATGCTTATACAAAATGAATATGGTAATGACTAAAATATTTTTTATAATCATCATTATCAATTATACACCATGAAAATTCAAAATGTAATATTAAAATATTGTAGAAATCTAGTTTCATCGTTAGGTTATAAATCTGATTGATGCGCGCTTAACGACCCCTGTTAGACTGAACACTGCAATAAAACAATTACAAATAGCACAAAATAAATTCTCCAGAATTTCCAAAATATTACTTTACAGAAACATCAAAGATCGAGTTTGTTAATAAGAAACTATATTAAAATTTTTTAAAATATTTTTTTAGAACCATACGGCTACCTGGCTCAATACTTGCAGTTTTATATGACTTAGGTAAGATGCAAATTTGCCGCCTCAAAAATGAGAAATGCACTGAAAATCTTAACATTATATAATGAAGAAATTATTTAAATCTCAAAAATGAAATAAAAAATATTAGATCATTTTCCCCTGAACTTAATATTTATTTTTTCAAAATCATATTTATAGTTCCAACCAATCATATTTAAAGTTTATAATCTTATTCGATTTTTTCTAATTGCTTTTATTAACATTTGTGTAGGTTATATTATATGTGAATTTTTTATGTAAATATTAACATTACAAATATAATGTGTAAAAGTCATTATGGGAACTATAAATATGAATTAAATATTTATTATATTTTCATTATAAAAGAATGAATAAATATAAAACAAAAAAGAAATGAATAAATGTATTTTATTTATTTCATACGTAGTAAAAATAAAACGGCTCGGCGGTTGAGATAAACCTGTTATCAAATTCAATATTTTTATTTGTTTTTAATTTAAAGCGATCTATTTATTTTTATTATTATTATTATTTTCATATGATTAAAGTTTCTTCCCCTTAAAATAATATTTACTATAAATTTATAAAATTATATTTTTTATTCATATTATTTATAAAAAAAAAAAATTCTTATTAATGAAAATAAATATATTTATGTAGGTACACATATATATAACGTAAAAATAAATTTATTTTTTGGCTTTCAACTTAAAACTTATTTTATTCAATAATTTTTATTATTCTTTTTTTCTGCTACCACAATAAATTCAGTCTAGTGAATACAGGAAGTATTCTCTTCATTTTGTTATCTTTAAATTTTGTAGTGTGTATGTTACTAATGCGAACATAGTCGGTTGAATACAACTGTTTTTTTTTCTTAATATTTTGAATTTAGATTTATTTAATTAATTTTCTCAGAAATTTTAATTCTATAATCTAAACAAAATTTTTCGCGAAAAAAGTTATGCTAAGACCTAAGAAAATCCGGTTTAATGATATATGTTACTATTCAATGATAATCTAATCACTAGCTTGTATGGTTTAAAAAAAATCCATAAACATAATCGAATTTTTAAAAAATTTTGAGCCAAATTTTTAAAATATAGATACCCGCCGTCACAGTTTCTACTCTATGAATTTTTTTACAAAAAATTAAAAAAATAAAACACTTTAAAGAGTTTCCTTCTGGATATAATATTTTTTCATAATATGTTTTTTTATGTACACACAATTTACTATTTTATTAACAACCGCAATTTATTACAATTCATATCGAAAAGTTAAAAATTGTAATAATTTTTAAATGTTGAAATAATAACGATGTGCACTTCAGCTGAATATATGTATATATCTACATTTATAAAAAGAGCACACAATAAAAGGATTATTAAAACAAACAATCCTGATTAAATATCATTCGTAATATTTAAATCCATTTAATAAAATGGGATAAAATTTAAATTAAATTATTATAAATTCTATAAATTCAATTTTCCGTTTTTGAGTAAAGTTTTTTTTTTTGGATAAATTTTCATTTTTTTTTTTTATTCAAAGCAGAAGATAATACATTTTATGCGTAAGTGTTTAATATAATTTTCTTCTTCAACAAATTTTTACAAATTGCTTTCAATTAAAACCAAAAATGTATACATAAAAATGTATAATTCAAAAATCGATGAAAATAAATTTCTACAGTATATTTGAGTTCTAAGTCTTTAGTCTTAAGTCTACCTAAATTTTTTTTTAGATATTTTATTTTTTGTTGATTCTAAGTATGACAAAAAAATGAATCTACCATTAGTAAAATTATGTCAACATTTTGTTAGCACTCTATAATATTTCAATATTAATAATTTAATTATAAATTCTTAAAAAAAAATTTAAAAAAAAATAACGAATCACTTAAATAATTTAAAGTAAAAGAAAAAATATATAATTTTAGCGTAAATTATAAAGAATTAACAATATATGATAGACTGATGAAAGTTCAATTAATTCATTCAATGTTGAAAATTTTAATGAAATTTTTATTTTAAAAACAATGAAGAATCATTTTGATTTTTAATTATTATAAACATTTATAAAGTATTGTTTCTTTATATGATAATTTTGGATGATCTTAATCTGTTCAACCTTAATTTCATTCAAAATTATAGCTCTGTATCATAAGCTCAGAGTTAATATAATCCATAGACAGAATATGTCTCTTGCAAAAAAAAATTTATCACGTATATTTGAAAGAAATTAAGAGATGGAATTTAAAAAGCTGCTTTTCCATTCCATTTCATTCGTTTTGTTATAATATTGATAACCATTTAATTTTTAATTCCAATTCCCAAATGCTCCAATTTACATTGACCTCTGAACAACTGAGTAATTTTCACCACATATAGTAAAAGTGTTCGCAAAAAAAAAAAAGCTATACCTACATTATATATATATTTATACTAAATGTTTTTTTTTAAGCCTTTTAAAGCAATTAATCTTTTTGCATTGTTTTTCGTTCAAAGAATCACTTTTTTTATATATATTTTGAAAGTTGAAAAAAAAAACTCAACATAAAATATATTACAATGATTGCATCGAAAAAATATTGCATTCAATAAACTTCATACAATATAAAAGCATTCTTTTGTGCAATTTTAGTCCATTTAAATGAAATTCTTTTTAATAATAATTTTTTTTTTTATTCAGTTTTAACGACCATTCAGTATAAACCATTTTCAATGATATACTATTGGTCTTCTACAATCATACCACATGACGTTCAACATTTTGGAAATTTGTGTGAAATTCGAAGGAAATTTAAAAATTTATTTTGCTAACTAAAGTTTTAAGTATTTTTAATAGCTTTCACCATAAAATTTGAATTAGAATTTAAATCGGACAACGAAGAACTTAAAAAATTTACGTAATCTCATTTCGGCCAATGTATTTACTGCCAGTATTTTTCGCCAATGTTTGAGTTAAGATGCGAAAATATATTTTCCAATCAAAACTTCTTATACAAAACAAAGTCAAATTTAGCATAATTTGTATTTAAATTTTTTGTATATTAAAATTTTAATGACCTCATTAAAAAACTAAAATTGATTATGAAACTAAAATCGAGCAATAACGAACTTTATTATATATTTCTTTTTTTTTTTTGTAATTTATTTTGTAATATTTTTATTAAAAATTTAAATTATTCTCATAACTAAAATAAATCTTCCTGAAAACTAAAATAAAATTTATTATTATTTTTGTTTTTAAATAGTTTAAAAAAAATATCAAAAAAAAAAATAAATAAAAAATATTAAAACAATAAAAGTTTTTGTTTTCATTTTTTTAATTGTGGTTATATTCATTCAACTGGTCAGGTCAGTCATATGGGCGCTCACTATTTATTTTTATTTTTTTGTTTACAAAATCTATATAAATATACATATATAATGTATTCTATATATTTATAGGAAAGTTTTTTAGTTTAACTCTAAAAAGAAGCGCTGTGGGCATTAAAAGGTGGCAGTCGCATAAAAAATTTATATTTATTCTTTTTGTTGAATTTTTTGCGCGTAATATTTTGATTATGAAAAAATAACAAAAAATTCAAACAATTTATCAAAAACTTTTTCGCGAGCAAAAATAAAATTTTTAAAAATAGTACATAATGATTACAAAAAAAAAAAGATATACCCAAAATATAAATGATTTCATTTAAAAACTTTTTATTTGCAGATTGGATAAAAAATGAATGAAAAAGTAATGCACATTAATTTTATTTTTTGTTCTTTTTTTCATTTATTTATTTTACATTATTTTCAATAATAAAAATAAAAAATGTTAATAATTTTTTTTTTTTTTTTTCAAAATTCAGGCATTTTTTGTTGTTATCTATCAATTATATAATATTCCATCTAAATCCAAAAACATTCTTTAATTGTACATTACCATCTCTATATATTTAATAAATGTACTAAAAAACTAATTTTCATTCATAATCCAATTACACATAACATTAAAATAGTCCAAGAGGTTATAGTTGTTTTATTTAGCATCCTCCCTTAGTTAGTCAGTCTGATAAATAGGCCAAAATTCGACCAAATTGAAAAAAAAACAGTATTTATCAATAAAATTGGTTCAGAAGTAAAGTTTTAATTAGAATATTTCTAACCAGAATTGTTTTTAAAAAAATCATATTTTTTTCACTATTTATTTCAATAATTTTCACGGATAAGTATGAAGTAAATAATTCTGATAGATTGATTCCAGGAAGAAACAAATAAAAAAATTTCAAATAAAATAAAAAGTATATTCTCAGGACTTATAAACCTCTCTACAACTTAACCACCTAATTGGGAAATAAATAATTTACATTTATATAAAAGGCACGGGAGCGGTAAAAAAATTAATTTAAATATTCATAAATAGTAATAAAATAATATTAATTGAAACAAGAGTGTTGAAACATACATCCAGACGCACTTTTAATTTTTAATAATTTTATTTAACTTTATAATTTTTAATTTTCTTTTCATCCTTTTTTAAATTCATGTACGAAAATTTCCAATGCAGAAAATTTCATTTAAAATCAAAATAAAAATAAAATTAACGCAATTTCTTAAAAAAAAAAAAAAATTAAAATACTAAATTAGAAGCATTGTTTGCGTGCGGAACATAATTTTTAAAGAGTCATGAAAATGAATTTTACTTAATTATTGAAATTTGCATGCACCTATAAATTAAAAATAAAGATTTTTTTTGTGATTTTTCTTTTTTTTTTAATAATAATAATAAAATAATGCTCAACAAATATTATAATTCTCACAAATAATTTGACATCTAGCCAAATTATAATGCAATTTTTAATGGATTTTAAACTTTTTTTTTTCTCGAAATTTTTTTATATTATAAATTTTAAAATAATTTAGGCGTTTTGGGTGGCAATAAAGATTATATCTCAAAATTTAATTGATTTAAAAGTATATATCATTATTATTATTTAATTTTTTTTTGATAATATCTTCTTAAGTGTTTGGCAAAACATATTTATATGCTTCAATATTAAAAAAAAAAAAAAAACACTAAATAGCTATAATTTCATTTCCCCATGCATGTTATCAGAAATAGATAATAAATAGTATACGAATACGAGTTGCCGCATTTGAAACTAATAATATTTTTTATGTCACTATGTTTTATGTTGAATGACTTAAATTTTCTTTTCAAAATATATATTTTCAATTATTAAGGTGGACATACAAACAAACAAACAAGTTTTCACTATCCAATGCTACATCTCATACATTATTATCTCTGGTATTATGTAGGTTTTTTACGAAAAAAAAAAAACAAATTGAAATTATTAATGGATTTTTTATTATTACCTTGAAAATAAAAGCTCTTCAAACATATGCTAAACTTATTAACTTATTTCATATAAAATAAAAATAAAATTGATAATAATTCATTTTGAAATTTTTATTCTTTTTTTTTTATTTTAATGTTATAAAAAAACAAAATAAATCATAAAAAGAATTTATTTTCTTTCTTTTATTTTTTAATATTGTTTTTTATACGTATAAACAGGTTAACGAGCAGAACACGCAATTTTAATCAAATTTGCTATAAAATTTTGACAAAAAACATCTCTTACAAAAAAAAAAAACAAAATAAAAATAAAGAAAATAAAAAGAAATTTTTCAATAATTTTTTTTTTTTTGATGGCAAAAGAAAATTCACAATAAGCTTAATCGATTATTGAAATAAATAAATAAAAAAACACATTAAAGTATAATAATTTCAAAAGAAAACTCTTATGATGCTCAGTGTGATATCAATTATGTAAAAAGTATTTAAATGAAAAACATATATACGTATGTATATGTACATTTAATGTGCATACAATAAATACTTTATGGTTATATTGATTTTTCACGGTCTCTAAACTGTTTCCCAACAAATACTAGTCACTCCTAATCCTATATTAGAAAAAATATATGGAACATTATCTCATAAATAAAGTTATAGGCCCGTTTTCGACTTTGATTTAAAATACTTTAATTTTAAGTCATAATTAGGGGCTGAACATATTTTTCAGGTTCCTTCAATATCATTGTACCAGTATACTATTTAGTCACATGCACAAACAAATATAACAATTTTCATGGAATTCCAGACACTAAATCCTTGGCCGTTTTTTTTAGTTCCTCTAATCGATATAATATATCAACCCATTAGAATCTATTTACATTTTTATAAAATTTAAAATTTATAAAAATTTTATACGAGAATTATTTAGATTATACCCTTAGCTGGTTGGAGCCAATAAATCCGAAACACGAATTTACACAATCTCAACTTTTGGTGGAGATGGAGGTGAAACTGAACGAGATTGCGCATGCTTTGACATTAAGAATAAAAATCGATCTCTGAATCTCTGTCAGTCTTTAATACTTCTCCTATGGGTTTATAAACTTTCGATTAGAACAATTGGTCAGGTTCACTAATAAACCCGAATATGCCATTATCTGAATTTTTTATTTAGAACATTTGGCGCAGAAAACCTGACTGAAGCAGAAAACCTGACTTTTGAAGCATAATGTAAACCGTATTAATTATTAATTATTATATTAATATCCGATTTAATTTATCATTTAATTTTGTAACTATTAAATATTAGTATTTTACTGTATAATGAACCTTAACTTGTTACAATCAAATTCAAAAAGACAAATCCGGACCTATAATGTCTATTTTATATATAAAGATAAAATTCAGAAAATTCAAGTTCTAGTGAAATGAAATCAATTCTATATTTTTCTTTAAAATTAAAAATAAGAATTTTAAAGATCTTAACACCCCTTTTTTTATTTCCGTTTATTATATCTATACATATTATTATTGTATCTTGATTTTTCTAAGTTCAAACAAAACGTTATTATTAATAATAAAAATAAAATACCCACACCTATGTCAAAGTATTAAAAAAAAAGTCGTAAAACTAATTTAATTTTGCTGTTGTTTATTTATGTTTTTCTTTGAGAAAATTATTTGTCGCTAACAGTATTAAACCGCAGACTCAATGAGGTAAATATAAATAAATTGAATCAATCTTTTTTTTTAAAAAGAAAAGAATAAATTTCAAGAATATTATTGTTTTAACTTTTTTAATTTGGGGGAATGGCTATTTGGTTAAATAGGCGTAGTAGAATGGACATGGACTTACTTAGTTGACACTTTTATATAACAAATGTAGTAATAATCGGGGAATGGAAATAAGGCCGCAGGAAATAAGGCCGCGACGTTTTTTTGTTGCGGTCTTATTTCATTTTGAAAAATTAATTTTTTTTTTGTCGCGGTCTTATTTCATTTTTCAAAACGAAATAAGGCCGCGAGGAATTTTATGCGGTCTTATTTCATTTTTCAAAATGAAATAAGACCGCGAGGATTTTTTCGCGGCCTTATTTCATTTTTCAAAATGAAATTGACCGCAACAAAAAACCTATCGCGGCCTTATTTCCCGCGGCCTTATTTCACTGCGCCGCCATTTGTTTTTGTATTGAGATATTTAAAGGTTTGTATTTAAATTTATTTAAAAATATTGGTAGCTGGTATTAAATCGCTTTCATGTTTTTATGACCTTAAACATGTTAGATTATAAAATGTAATACCTTTTATAAACATTATTTAAAAACATTATATAAATACGCTGTAATCGTCCTACTGATATATTAAAAGTATACTTAAAAAGAATTTTTTACATACATTAATAATTCCATAAGCTGATTTTCAAGTGTCAAAATCAAAGCGATTTTAATGATACTTGACTAAAATTGTTTTTAAATAAAAAGAATATATAGGATTGTGTTTATTGTGATCATTAACTTTTTTTTTGGAAAATGGACTTAAACCACTTTCAAAATAAACGGCTCAATTGTATCTTTTTAATAAATCATTTTGCTATCGTTATTAATCAAGTTCTATTATAAATTCAACAATCTTATTCTACTTATCTCATTGAAAAAAAAAACAATAATCAAAAACAGATGGAAAGTGGTATTCCTCTTCGACTAATGAAACTCTTTTAGAGTAAAAATCACACATGATGATGGTTTTTTGAGTTTTATTTGATTTTTATTAAGAAACTTTGTCAGGTAATAAAAATATATATAATATTTAATAAATATTTGTTAAAAAATCATAAACATAAAATTAAAAAAAAAAACCTGGGGATTTAAGTTAAGGTGGAAATTTGTTTGGAAAAAGTTTTTTTATACTAAAAAATTTGTCATAAAAAACTTCTAACGAAAAATAAAATAAAAATAATGTGTATATCAGGATTATCGACATTTTTGTGGGTTTTACATTTTTATCACTCTCTTGAGTAAGTTTTCAATTACCTACAAATCCTCAACAGGCATTAACATAAAATAAAAATATGAAAACTTTTAATTTCTAAAGTAATGGCGCCATAAAGCACTAATAAAATGAACATTGCAATTCTTTGGTGTTCGTATATTTGCTAGACTTGAGAAATTTTTATTCAAGAAAATTGAAACAAGGTATATTATGTCTAAAGTATTAACTACAATATTGATTTTAATGGAGATTTTAATGTATATAGGTAATATTGCAGATAGTATTACGGAAAACCATTTAAATTCGAAATTTCTTAACCATAGTGAAGTTTTTTTGTTGACCCAAATTGAGTATTTAGGTAACTTATTTTAAATGTCAAAAAAAAAGAACGAATATTTAATTTTTGAAATATTTAAATTTAAATTTTTAATTTATGTATGTTGCTATTTAAAAGCAATAAAAAGTTTTTATGTTCTGTTTAATTTTCCACTTTTTTTTTAAAGTCAACAAATCCTCAAATTATTTAATTTCCTTTTTTTTTTTTTGGAACATGAAAAGTCATAAAATTGAAAAAAATAAATAAAAAAAAAAAATTTTTTTCTTAAGAAATATTAAAAGGAATTTAGAAAACAAAAAAAAAAATAAACCCATAAAATATAATTCGAATTTTGGAATGCTTCCGAAATATTCGAAAGTTTAGTTTTAAATAAAAAAAAAAAAAAATTGGCTAGTAATCAATATTTTAGTTTGTCTTGCGAATCATTTTATAATAATTTTAAAACGAAAAATTTGTTATAATTTGACAGCACTGATAGATCAACGTCAATTTAAAATTAATAAATAATTGCTGGTTTCATTTTTGACACCACTGATTTTTAAAAACAAACTTATGACAGAGATAGTTACTTTTGAACTGTAGACTACTTTATTGCCAATCTGAGCAAACAATTTGAATAATCCAAAATAAAAACATTTCTTCTAAAAACTTAAGGTCACTATGTCAAGTTTTGAAATATTTTTTCTTTTTTTTCACAAATGAAATTAATAATAATAATTATCGTAATCACTGAAATATTATCTATTTAGATTTTCTTTCTTCGCAGTTCCATTCTGAATTAAAATATAAAAATTATTCTACACACTCGTTCCAATTGATTTATAAAAAGAAAACAAATTTTCCAACTGTCCATGGATTTTAATTTTATATTAACAGGTGAAATAAATTAAATTATAAAGTTTTATGACTTTATAATAAACTTCACTTGTTAACCTAATAAATCTTCTCTAAAAATATAAAAATTTCTAAATTTTAAATGGAGATTCAGAGGTCTTTATAATTATAATTATATATATAATTATATATATATATATATATATTATATGATCTGAACATTTTGGCGCGTTTTATTATTTTTTATTTTTTATATTATAATAAAGAATAGACATTATTATAAGTACAATTTTATTAAATCTTACTATATTTTAGAAACTAAAAAAAAAATTATAATTTTGTTTCTCACATCTTCTCTATACTAATGCAGTAATAATTAATATATTTCATGCGTAATGTTTTTTGTACTAAAAGTTTTATTTTTTAATCTTATAAAATTTAATACCAATTCATAATTATATATATATATAGTTATAAGTAGAAACAAAAAATATAAATTTAGCATATTTTAAACGTCATTTAAATTTTATGAACAATTTATTATTGTACTGACAAAAGAATCAAAAAAAAAACAGAAAATAAATTCATTTTTCATTTCCGTTCTATTATATATTATCAATGTTTATATAATACAGCATACCTCTGTGTAAAATTAAATAAAGAAAAGGTGTATAAAGAGTTCCTGCTAATGCTAAAAAAAACTATGTGTATACGTACTGTACAGGATTATTTTATTATATGATTACATGATGATTAAGTATTAAGTATATATACGATTATTTTTCATATAATTTTCAATTTCTAATCTATAAATTAAAAGATAATAATCTAAATAGCAACATCTCATAAAATCATCTCTTAAAATGTGATCAAATATGAGCAACAGGTTCTCCTGAGTAACGGAATAACGCCTATTTTGTATTATATACATAATGATTGTACATGTTTACATTTTTTTATATTAATAATCATTTTATTTCTATATTATTTAATTATTAAGCTACATAAATATAAGAATAATAATACGAAATACGGTGAACTCATTATCAGTAGTTCAGTTCATTAATACTTTATTAATGTCTGCTTATGTAAACACCTTATCAAAATTAATTCATTGAGAAATTATTAGCATTGGAGGTATTTAGGGCACTTAATTTTTTTTTTATTATAAAATAGGTACATAAGTTAATAGTGTAGTAATTAATTATGATCTTAGAAAAATAGATCATAATAAAAAAGCATAAAAAAGCAAAATTATCATTGCGGTGTTCTGTAGAACAAACAATAAGCCTCGAAAATCAGGTTGGGCCGAGAATATGCAAGGTTTAAAATTTATGAGCTTAACAAAAACAAAACAAATTTTTTTATTTACATATAAAATTTCCCATAACTACAATTAATAAAGTTTAAAGTTTTCAAATAGACGAACAAGGAAAACATTTTTAACTCATGTAGTCATCCTATATTCCGGAGGGAATATCTGGATCTGAAAGGAGACAGATTTTGTATATATGGAAATTATCGAGTATTTTTAAACTTTAGACTAGGATGTGGTAATTGTAAAACTCAGACATCTCAACTTTGCTGAATTTATTTTCAAATCTGTTCTCATTAAATTTGACGCATGTTCAAAGAATGAAAGATACATTAAAGGTAAAGTTATGATCTAAGTAAATTGGAACCTCATCTCCTAATACATAATCACGATGTTATTATGTACATACAAATAATAATGTTTTATTTATTTAATATGAAAATGATTTATAGAATGAATATGATGTATAGTTGGAATTTTGAATGAAATAATAATTAGAATGAATAAGTCATAATGAAATAATACAATTTATAATAATAAAACTTTAATCAATTGGGGAAAAGAATTCCTGATAATTTTTGATAATTTTTTGCGGTTGAAGCTTATGAATTTTAATGTAATACATGTATTTATTAAAAATTTATTCCATAAAAAAAATAATTATTTGGAATTTTTTTTGTTAATGGTTCTTTACGTTTAATAAAAGATAACAATTAAAAAAAAATTTTTAATATATTATTTTCTCGTTACTCCAGTTCCAACCTTGCTTTCTTGTTTCTTGTTTATACGGTTCAAACGGCGTCGCAATTTGATGATGGAATGGTGTAGTTCAACAAAATAAAACCAAAAATACAAATAAAGTTTTTCCATATCTCACTTAGTTTTCGTATTGAAACCGGAGCTTTATGGATACTCCAGCAAAGGCTTTTTCATATGTTCCAGTACGGTTTCTATTCGCAATTGTAATATCTTCAAAACTAAACGAAATATTGAAAATGTTATTCATATTTTAAATTTTATTTTATAAAAATCTATAAGAATTCATCGCAATAAATTAAAATTGTTAACTTAAGACTAGAGCCTTTTGTATTATCATTAATACAAAGTTGAGTGAATATATTGATTGAATCGCGGTGAAATATTTTTTCTATTAAACTTTATGAACAGGAAAGTAAATTAGGATAGGTAGTCCAATCAAAATATGAATTTATAATAATTGATAACAATCTCCAAATTTAAAATAAAATTTTAGCTAAATTCTTTTCAGTATACTCATCGGAATATATAACATTTGAATACTATTAATCAATAATATATATAAATTAGGTTATATTATAAGTTATAAGCTTAATGGAAATTTCACTTCATAAAAGTCAAAGTTCCATATGTTTTAAATCTCTGTGAATATAAAAGAAAAAATAATATAAAAAAACTTATAATGTCTTTCACGTTAAACTAAAATTTTTTTTAATTAATTATCTCAATTTCAAAATTATTAAGAAAAAGCAAAAAAAAAATTTTAAAAATAAAAAAAACCTAAATAAAAGACACATTATTAGAAATATAAAATACGAGATTACAAAAAATATTTCCAAACTAAATACATGTTAATTTATTCATTTATTTTGAGATGATATATTTGTTTTTTTTTTTGTATATATATATATATATATCATATTTATATATACTTATTATATATTAATTTTATGAATAAAAAGAAAAACATTTTACACCTATGAAAACAAATTAACAAATTAAATTTTTTTTTTTTATTTATATATTTTTTTTAAGGGGGAAAATCACAAAGTATGATTTTCTTTTAAAAATTTATAAGTTTTTTTTTTTGTAAAACTAAATGATTATCATTAGTGATAAATATTAGACTAACGATTTTTATAATTATCAATATTTGATTGGGTGTATCATATCTTCGTATTTTCTTCATAAAAATGCGCTTAATCAAATTTCGAAATTATGTCTCTGGGTTTTGATTGATTTTTTTTTTTGTTTATTTTCAAACGTGAAAAAATTTTAACACTAAAATAAACAATAATTCAATCAGAAATGACTTTTTTAATAATAATTTACATTAAATTTTTGATTTTCTTTGTTTTGTATTATATTTTTGTAGTTTTGTATTATATTTTTGGATTAAACAAATCTTTTTATAAAAATCCGCATAAATCAATTAAATTTTCATTTTATCAATTAATAAGAAGAATTTTATACTTTTCATTATTTATTTCAAAATATCTATATTTCGATTATAAATTTTCAGTTAATTTATGTTTTAAGGGAAGAAAGTGTTTTGATTATGTTTAGATTAAGAGCAAATCTGTATGCAAAAATTTTGAATTTTAAATCAAAATATTGCACCAAAATTTTTCCATAATTTTCATTACAATACATATACTATCTTTTATATAAATGTTTTCTATAATCCGCACAATTTCCAAAACAACAATGAAATTGCAATAAACTAAAATAGCTGCCCTTAGTTATGAAAGGGTTTAATAACGCTATGTTTTTATACGATTTTGAAAAGATAACAGGACAGTGCATTCAAAAATTAAATTTCAATAATTTATCTACGAAATTAGAAAAGAAAATTAACTTAATTTTTTATTGCACGCACACTTGTTACTGCTGATTATAGTTTTTATGACAGATCTTATCGCTGCTCCATCATAAAAAGATATATTAAAAATCATAAAGATACATATACATTTATTACTAGATGCCATCAGTATCTCAGCTTAAATATAATCATAATCTTGGACCTGCGTTTGTTGACTGAATTCTACGTTTTAAGTAATAAATCTTTTCCTTTTTTTTGCAATACTATTTTTTAATTTACCGGAAAAAATAGATACAATTCTTTTTTTTTTTTTTGCTTACATGATTGAATTTTATTTTCAACTTTTTCTTTTTTTATTTATTTACATAAAAATATTATACACGTAAAACCCATCAACATGCCATGCTAATAATAATAAAATACGTACATATTCAAATAAAAATCTGAAAATAAATATTTTTTAAACCATGAAAATTTTCTAATAATCATTCAGGATAAAGAAAAAAAATATATTTTCTTTCCATTCCAAACCAAAAACATTCTTGTATTCAACACCTTGATTTTTCATATTTTTTCATAAAAAATATTTAAAAAAAAAATACATTATGTTCGATCATAAACATTTCATATTCAATCAAATGAATAAATATTAACATTTTTTTTATATCGGAATCAAGGTATTTATAAAAAATTGAAGGTTTACTGAAAAGAAGCTTATACAAATTAATAATAGTGGTTTTATAACACTTTTAAAATATTAACTTCTTTTCTATAATCCAAAATAATTTACTAGAAAAGCGTTTACTACAAATTTGATACACACTTTTGTAAATTTAAATTTATAATTCAAGATTATCGTCTTACATAAATCTACATCAAATAATTTTATGATACTATTTTATGTTTACTAATAAATAAAAATTAAACCACCCGAAGAAAATTTTTTTGTTTCTAGTTCAGTAGACAACCTGCTCTTTTTTAAATGCTCTGACAATTACGAAAGTATAAAAAAAAAACCATAAAAAATATTTTAAAATATTTTTTAATGATTTAAAACCCCTAAAATCATTTTCTAAAAAAAAAAGAAATGCACAGATCTATGGCTATAAATATAAAAAAATTATGATTGTAATAATTTTTTTTAGAGCATGAGAAACGCTTGGAAAATAAAAATTTTGGATTCGTTTCAAGTCTTTTTAACTAAATAGCTCATCTTAGAATTTTTTAAATCGCAGTTAGAATAATTTTGATTTTAAAAATAATAATTTTTTCAGTTAAATAAAAATGTGTATGTATATATTATATATATTCTTATTAATAGCTACAACTTTTCATTTGAAAAAAAAAAAATCCAAAATAAATTTCTTGACACCTTCTCATTAGCCTGAAAAATATAATTGTTCGATAACATTGTTGTATCTTAATAGCCACAGATTTTATATTTTTATGCACCCACTAATTTACGTAAAATGTTTCACAAAAATCTATAAGAAAAATTTGTACTCATTATTAAATACTGATTTTTCTTTTTATGTAAAATTGTATACATATATATATATTTTTTTTGAAGTAATAAAATGAAGAAAGGTGTGCGCCATTTATTTTTAGTTATATTTTTTTTATTTACATTAATACCTAATTTTTTTTATTTCTTATTTTTGTTTTGAAGAAATTAAAATCGGAAATAAACATGAATCAAGTTTATAATAATGAAAAAAAAAAATAATAATAATAATTTTTCATTTAAAAATTAAAATTGTATATAAATATAAAATAAATGCTATTTTTTCATAACTTTGTATCTGATATAAAAATCCACATGTAATGTTTTGTAATAATATTATGTAGATAATTTATAAATTATTCTTTTATGCTTTTGCTTGGAAAATTTTTAATTTTACAAAGTTAATTTAGTATTCATGTATTTTTTTATTTTTGTGTCACGTTAGATTACATGCAGATTTAGTAATTTACACGGTAAAACAAAATTCGCGCCAAATGATTTTTAGAGTGATTTATTATTGTGACAATAGACCTACACAATTTTCTTTTGATTACAACAAATGTGATTTTCTGAAAATACGTAAATTTATAATACGTATACGTAATATCAATTCGTGGGCAATTATGGAAATCGGCCTAAAATTTCAGCCTATAAAGAAATGGAAATTTATTTTATGAATTTTTTATTAAGTCAAAAATTGTATCTTTGCTTTTAATTTTTTAATACCTTTGTTTTCTAATTTCGTGTTTACTGCATGTTAATTTGAAAAACTGAAATCATATATGAAAATAACTGAACATTAAAACTAATGTGCAGCTGAATATGTGTATATATATAATTATACGTACATATTATAAACAATTGAAATTATTTTATTTTTGGAACGTCGGTCGTTCTTCGCAGGCAACATGTTCGAGACAGGTGCAAAAGTTTTTTCATTTCAGTTTCACCTTTTAGAAATAATTTCAAAGAATAAATAAAAAAACATTTTTTTTGTTAAAAAAAAATTTAAATATTATGAGTTTCCAGAAATAGATTTTCATGATAGTGTTTAGAGAATCTTTACTAAAATAATTTCAAACTTGACGACAGATTAAAAAGAAAATTAATATCTCTATTTTTTGTATTTATTTCATTGTATCTCTTTCACTTTCATATTTTTCCATTTATACCGAAAAGGTCGTAAAGGTAAAAATTTCAAGAAAAAAAAATTTTTATGAAAAATTTATGTTAAAAAATAAAAAACACCTCCACTTTTTAAAATTTTATTTTATCAAAAATATTTATTATTTTTTTTTTTATTTTCAACATTAACAACAAAAAATATAATTTATGTCAAAATATTCAATTTCTTTATATTTTTCAAGCAGGTGGAAAATTAATGAAAAATTAGCTAGTTTTTTTTTGTTCATAATTGAAAAAAAAAATTAAAATAAAGTTTAAAAAATATGAACATGGTTTTTCGTACTACAAGAAATGTTGTTTTTTTGAAATCAAGGTTAATTCTATTTTCGGAAATTTCCGAAATTTTTTTTAACAAAATTTTATGAATCCAGAAGTAATTAATAGTCATTGAATATTAATTTTGGATTTAAAATACAGAGTTTCACCGTTCGATGAAAATAAGATTGTTTATCCGCCGCATTATCTGAAATAGCTTAATTCAATGCTGAGTGAGAACACGATCTTTAAGATGGCCTTGAAAATTAATTAGAAAGATTATTGCTGAAAAATTCTCAATTGACGCTTAATAACATCAATATATTGAATATGTATGTAAATGTTTCGTAAAAATCGATTAGAAACCACATTGTTCTCAACTCTCACAGAAACCGTTCAGATTAAGTTTTTAATGTATACATACACAATATGATTGCGGGTTATTTATGTTGCTTAAAAGCTTAATGTAACAATAATTGGTGATTTATCAAAACAAAAACTATTTTAAATATTTTTAAAAATTATACTTCTTTTTAACAATATTTTTAGTTTTTTATTTTTTTAAATATTCATTATTCAACCAAAAAACACAAGTTTCTTGTTCACTAAATTTAATGTCAATTAATTTTATTTTAATTTTTTGAGTGAAAAACGCCACTTTAATTTGTCCGCATTCTTTGATTAATTAAAGCTGTCAATGTTCCAAATTTTTTATATCTTACCATTTTGTCAACTAAAATTAAGTTTTTTTTTTAAATAAAATTAATGAATTTGAAATTGAAAAATAAATTAAAAACTCAAAAATTACTTACCTACATATGTTTCTTTATAATATATTTCAGTTGTGTAGTTCTCGTACGATTACTTCCCAATTATACTTAAGTGATAATTTTCTATATTATTTACTTACATTCTGTAAGGACCTAAGCATTTCACAAAATAATAGAAAATGCTTAATTGAAATTATATCCGGCACTAAAAATTAAAGTTTACTGTAACCACTATCTTTTATTTTTATAATACGGCTTATTTTTTAAAACTGGTTTTTTCTATTGTTTCAGAGCTGCAAAATATGTCAAAAACATTTCGCAAATGTTTACAGACTGCAACGTCACATGATCAGTCACGATGAATCTACATTATTAAGAAAATTCAAATGCCACCATTGCGAAAAGGCTTTCAAATTCAAACACCATTTGAAAGAGCACTTACGCATTCACTCAGGCGAGAAACCATTTGGTTGTGATAATTGTGGAAAACGTTTCTCACATTCCGGTTCATATTCCAGTCATAACACATCAAAAAAATGCATTAGCATGGGATTAAAATTAAACAATAATCGTTGCATTATAAAATCATTAGAAAAATTACGAAATAGCCCGAATTTAAAACGAAACAATAATTCAAATGGTAATTCAATGAGTGGTGCACCACCACCACCACCGCCAGCACCAAATCCATTCAACTATTTCCCCCCGGGAATACCAGGATTACCATCTAGCAATCCAAATGCTGGAGACTTAACAGCAACAGCAAATGGTATTCATCCAATGTTGCCCAAATACAATGATTACAGCGCAGCCCTTTTTGCTTCTCTACAAAATCCTTTTTATAGTACAATGGCTGGACTTCATCCATATAATATTCACCGACTATTAGAATTATCTGCAGGAGCAGCTGCAGTTGCAGCTGCCACAAACACACAAATGCATCAACACCAACATCAGCAACAGAAGCAAAACCGAAATCACCAAAATCCTGACGATATGATCGAAGAAATACATGAAGAAGAACCGAAATTAGTTATGGATCTAGATGACAATGATGCAACTAATAATATTGAATCTGACGATATTGATGCTGGAGATAATATCAAATTGATTAATAATGAGAATGATATTTATCCTCTAATTGAAAATGAAAAAAATCATAACTTCGGGGACAACGGTATTCGCAATAACGAAATTGACAATCAGAGCTTATCATCAGAACTTTTAAATGAACCTGGTAATAAAATTGTTTTAGCCGGGGAGGATAAAATTGTACCAAAAATTGAACGCCCAGAAACGATATCTCCAATGGAAGAAAATAACGATGAAGATGAAAATGTGTCAGTCAGTATAAAACTCGAAGCCAAAGAAGAACCAAATAAAGAACATTTGCAATGTAGTCGTTGCGACAGAAAGTTCAACCATCCGACAGAGCTGGTGCAACATGAAAAAGTTCTTTGTAATTACTTAAGTCAACCTCAAGATTCAATGTCTTCGGATCAAATGAATTCTTCTGCTTACATGACCGGAAGTGAGGAAGATCTAGAAGAAAATGATGAAACTTTGTTAAAAACGAATGGTAATGCAAGTGAAAATGAACGTAAAGTACGTGTTCGAACTGCAATAACTGAAGAACAACAACAAATTCTAAAAGAACATTATTCCGTTAACTCAAGACCTTCACGTGATGATTTTCGAATGATTGCACACAGATTAGCATTAGATCCTCGAGTTGTTCAAGTTTGGTTTCAAAACAATCGATCCCGTGAAAGGAAAATGCAAAATTTCAATAGTGGTGGCTTCATTGGCAAAAACTTCTCGTCCCCTCTACTTGCACAGTCTCCTCCGTCTTATAGCCCAGGGCAAACAGCAATTCCAGCAACAATTCCAGAGGCTGTCAGAGAAGATCAGCCTCTAGATCTTTCGGTGAAATACAAAACGGAGACAAATACAAAAACGAGGCAATCAGAGTCTCCTTGTTATGGTGAAATTCCTCAAAATTTAGAAGATGAAGCCATTAATTTAAGTCGGAAATGTATGTCTCAAAGCCCGCCGGATTTTCGAACATCTGTCTTTTATCAACAACGTATACATGCAAACATTCCAGAAGTTTCTCGGCAGCACACTCCTTCGCCAAACAGAACAATGGATATAATACAACCCCAACAGCAACCACAACAGCAACAACGACTTCAACATCCTCCAGGTAATCCTTATATTTTACCAGGAGCTACGAGAAATTTCGTTCCCATGCCAATGGAATGCCTATTGCAAATGACACCTGGATATGCGAGAAATCACCTTATTGGAACTCTAAATCAAAGAGTCAACAGCTTAAGTCCTGGAGATAAACGTTCATGGGATGATTCCAAACCACGTGACGATGATTATCTTGCCAGTATTAGTGATCGCGGATGCCATGGAACAAAACGATTAAAATTTGATTCGAACACTAATTCTAATAACTCAATTTCAGTTAACGGAGATTCTGAATTACCTTTTCCGTGTGACCAATGTGATAAGGCATTTAATAAACAAAGTTCTCTTGCACGTCATAAATATGAGCATTCAGGTATGACATAAAACATAAACCTTACACATTATACTAGATTAAAAGATTATAAACCTTAAATCAAATAACACTAGCCAAACATTAATACTAAGTTGGGCGGATATTAAAAAATTTATTTCATTTCTAATTTTGTTTTTCTTTTTATCATTTTAGGTCAACGTCCCTATAAATGTGTGGAATGTCCAAAGGCATTTAAGCACAAACATCACTTAACAGAGCATAAGCGTTTGCATTCTGGTGAAAAACCATTTCAATGTTGTAAATGTTTAAAACGTTTCTCACACTCTGGATCATATTCTCAACACATGAACCACCGCTTTTCATATTGCAAGCCATATAGAGAGTAGGTAATCGAAACGTCTGCTCTGCTTAATTATCATCTAAGAAATAAATTTAACTTCGAGCCAAATGCAGCATCACTTTTTTGGCGGGCAGATCGTAAAATCTAAACACAAAAACAAAATTCAATAAACAATATTATGTGAAAAATCTCATAATATCTAAGCCATTGAGATTTTTAAATGTTAAAAATCGAAATAATTATTAATAAAAAAGATAAAAATAAAAGTAAAAGTAAATATAAAAGTAAATATTATAATATTAATTACCACTTTTATAATAAATTCTCAATGTTAGATACATGTATTAAAAAAAATGATATTATATAAAATTTACAAACATTACATATAGAATAGCATAGCGTACTTAAAAGTAGCTTAACAGTTCGAAATTCTTCACCAATTTCATTAATTAAAAAAAAAGATAATAAATGAATAAATTAATAACATTCTGTGACATCACATTTTTTTGTTTATATAAAGTGTGCAGGATCACAAAACAAACTATTATACATACAATAAAATGTAATAAGAATTACATTATTCTAATTTTTAAGAAACTTTCATTCCTTTAAATTTAACAATGATATTATAAAATATTTTTTAAGAATCATATTTTTTTTAAGTAAATAATTGAATTCATAGTGCCATTAAAACAAAAATAATATTTTTGACAATTTTTTTTTTCGGCTTTAAGTAAATAGGATATTATATGTGTTTATATGTTTAAAAGAAATGTAAAATAATTTATTTGATAAGTTTTTTTAATAAAGCCTGGACATTCAGTTATTACTTTTTGACTTATCGTACCATTACTAATGGCGTTCTATAAAAATATTAAAATGTACTCATAAAAATTTTCTTACTTAACATTTTTTTTTTTAATTTATTTCATAATGTGAATATCGGTTGAAGATTGCAAAAATATAGCTTGAATCTTGCAAAAATATATTGATTATATTGTACATAAATAAAAATTGTCAATAATTTTTATTCTTACAAGAAAAGATTTGAAAATGTTTATACATATACTCCTAATAATTTTCTTTGATAAAAAAAAAAGTTTTAATTCGTTATTTATAGCCAAATAAATAAAAGAAAATTTAAAATTTTTATTTACATTAAGAAAGTTCTTGTTACAAAAGGAATCAAATGAGATTTTTTATATTGCTCGAAAACTTATAAGAACTATCACTTATTTTAAGTGTAAATACAGGAAATAATAATAAAATTTATTTATCTTCATTATTATTATAACTTTATAAATTTCAAAATTTAAACAAAAATTAAACGCTAAAAAAAATTGACTTTGACAATACTTTAAAAATTTTATAAATTTAACACATTTAACAAATAAGAGTTTAATGAATATTTAAATTAAAAATATTGGCTTCATTTTTCAACGCGAATTCATATAATTTTTAAATGAAGGTTAAAAGTTAATGATTTCTTTTTTTTAGTTAATCGGTTTTTTTTATTATTTTATTCTCTAAATTTCAAGCATTACATACATTACTTACACGCTTAATGTATCAAGGTCATTCTTAATTTCAACTTGAATAATATTTTCAATCGAAGCAAAATATCAAATCATGGTCTATACGCTTTTCTAAAAGCAAACAAAATAAGCTTCGTAAAAATTTAAATTTAAAAACTCATTTTACTTTCAAAGATATACATATTACCTATAAAATACTCTTTTATAAAATCGAACAAATTATTTAAGTTTTTTATCATACAAATAAAATGTTATTTTTCTGTATTACTTACCTTCAAATTTATAAAATTATGTAATTTTTTGAAAAATATAAATTTTAAATATTTTCAATAGTTAGATAGTTTACTTTTATTGTAAAATAAGTAAAAATAAAATTAGAAAATATTTTTTAATAATAAATGGTACTTCATTAAAGTTAATTATAAATGTTTTTGTGCTTTTCATATAAAAAATTCAAAAAAAAAAATTAATACTTTATAAATAATAAGCTTAACATAACAATAAAAATAAATAAAAAGTTGTGACTATAAGAACAAAAAAAAAATTTTTTAAATTAATTTAAATTGATACTACATAATTTTATTTCTACTCAAATTTCGGAATATTTCAATTATATGTGATATTTTCATTGAAATTATCTCCAATTTTTCTTTAAAGTAAAGACAACTTATTCATAATTTAAATTGTTTTTAATAATATACTCTCCTCAACCTATTTTTAAAAAGATTGTTTAAAAAGTCATATAATTTTTCGATTTTATTTTTTATTTATTTTTTTTTTGAAAACACGAAACTTATACAAATATTAAACGTACATACGTCAATTTAAATACGCCCAAAATTTCATTCGAATAATAAATAAATTCATATTTAACATAATAAATTATAAATTATAAGTTCTTAAATTTATTAAGTTAAGAAAATTATTCCCACCGGAATAAAATGAATCAACTTTATTTACCTCTTATCAGTAATAGTTGTTTATAAATTTTGTAGTATCGTTAATCAGTGTCTTTTTTAACAAAAATTATTTTTATTATCATGAAGAAGTTTATTAGTTAATATTTTAAATTATTAAAAATTAAAAACAAAAGTAAAATAAATATTTTATTCCTTTTTTTTAATTTTCTTTTGTAAAAAAAAAAAAACTTTCAATTAAACTTTAAAAAAAATTATATTAAATGTTATTAATTATTGTTATATTAATAATATAAAAAAAAATTAAAAATAATTAATTTTCGAAAATATTGAAAAAAAAAAAATTAAAATAAAACAAATGTAAACGAAATTGTAAAATAAAAATCTCATTTAAAATTTTTTTTAATCAAAAATCATTCCATTAAATAATTAACATTTTTCGATTTATATGTTTTTAACAAAACAAGAGAAATAGATAAATTTAATTTTTTTTTTAAAATACAAATTAATTTTTTTATTTATTTCGTTGTTTTTCTGCTTTTACTAATTATTTTCTTTCAATCAACTGGGAAAAAGTAATAATTGTTCGAAAACCAATTCGATGACTCGATGACCTTTGGAATTAAAATTGTTTTAGCAAGGTGCCAAGATCGATTTCCTAATTTCAAACATATATAATATAAGTTTTTTTTTTAACAAAAAAGAAAACCTAATAAAAATAACGTAAGGTTTCTAAAAC
>OZ023273.1:21634577-21682073 GCA_964007475.1 Hybos culiciformis | reverse complement strand
TTATTTAAGGGAATTTTCGAATCAAGGGCTATGATTCAATTTCGAAAATGATAACTTTTGGAGTTTTGATATTTAATGAAAAATAGTAACTGACCGTGCAATAAATTTTTTATTTTTTTATAAGTTTTTATTTCATTTTTAATTATTTCTATGTCATTTGCTTTTTTACAAAAATTATAAACAAAAAAAAACTTAAAAGGTGAGAAAGTAAAAAGATCTACCTACCTAAATATACATTTTTTATTTCATCATTTCAACTTTTTTAAAACAAAAAATTATACATAATTATAACTATTTAAAACTAGATAAACGATCTAGATAAGATGGAAAATTGCCAAATAAAAATTAAAAAAAAAAATTATACCATTACTTATTATGAAAATAAAATAAATAGAAAAAAAAAGTTAATATACATACATGTAATTTAATCTTAATAAATTTACAATAAAAATAAATGAAAATTAAAAAATTATTATTTTATTGTGTTCTTTGCAGGTTTTTTCATTAATTTTCTATTAATCGGCACACCACCTAACTATATATCCAATTCCCCAATTAACGTTTGAACTACAATCACCGTTTTTAGCCTGTTTTCCATCAAAAATGCAAAAATGTCCGTTCATCTTCTACTAAAATGCTTGTATTATATTATAACTAATAAATTGCCCAATAAATCAATTTCAATTCTTTGAATGTCAAAATAAAATGCGTAATCTTATTCTCTTTCAACTTCAATAAAGCGTAAAAAAAATTCAAATAAAATTTATATATTATACATTTTATGCTATTTTTTTTAATGAATTCCAATGAAAGTTACGTGTTGGGATGTTGGGCAATGAAAGTTACGTGTTGGGAGATGTCGAATAGAGGAATTTAAAAAAGTGGTTAAGCTCCGATTGTTTCCAAAGAGTCCAACCGGGAGAAACAAAGAAATTGTTGTATTTATATATACTATATGACTAAATCCTATTGGTCTAATGGTGTTAAAGGAATCTAACAAATACGTTTACAAGGACCTGAAGACTACAACAGTTATTGGCACTATTTACGTCGTAACGAACTCTAATAAAAACTAAAATTAATTCCGAAAGTTTTTTACTAGTCGCTGCTTTTCACCGATTTGCCTAAAAAAAGAAAAATTTAAGTCGACCAGCGCCCGCCGAAAATAACGATTGGCGTCGTCTGATATCTTTAGTGTACTTATTAAAAAAACAAAATGGATTTGTTCAGTATGCCGTCGTGGTTACGTTTTAAATCGCTGTGTTAAATCTGTAAATTTTGTTGAATCTGTAAATGTGTTGCTGTACATGCTGAAAAACATACCACGGCTAAGGAATATTAAAGAGAGGAAATTTCATCTTATTTTTTCAGAAATATTTTTAGCTGCGAACAAGGTATTAACAAAGAACCTACACGTAGAATTTTTTTATTCCAAAAAACAATTGAAATTCGTCAAAAAAAATCGAATTAAATGTTCGCAACAGCGTGGAGTTGATATTTAAGTTGCAATTGTGTGCTGCAGCTAACATCGTAAATAAATTAAAAACTTTTCTCTACTTTTTCTGATATATGGGCAACATTAGCGAGTATGAAAATGTCAGTCAATTGTCACTGTCAGATGATTAAATATTAAAACGAAAATAATACGATTAACAAAACAAAAACAAAAACTAGACATTAACATTACAGCCCAGGATTAATTAAAGCATTAAAGATTGGAAAATTGGATTAATTACCAAAAACAGACATTACAAATTTAAAAAGCTAAACAAAACCAAAGTTATTTGTTATTTTGGTTTTCTTAATATCTCTTTAAATATTTATTTCTAAGCAAACTCGATTTTTCTCCGACTGCATCGTCTACCTACGAAAGGATTGCAAAATTAATAATTTACAAGTCACATCGTATGCGTATTCGTAACTTATGAACGTATCGGCGTAAAAAGAAAAAGAATTTTTATACGCAACAAAATGTTAGGTCTACAAGGTTATGGCAGTGAATCAGAATCAGCTGATTCTGGTAGTGAAACTCTCAGGGAAAATTTACATTTAAAACCAATTGCAAACTCTGACTGCTCCACAGCGAAAAGTTTATTAATAGCTTCGGCTCCTGATGTAGTGCCCAGTGGAGCTAAAGCTGTACCCAGAGCCGTTGATCCACATACTAAAGAATTAATTTATAATCCTAAATTTGATGAACTTTTTGCACCAGTTCAAGGTCCTGAAAATCCATTTTTACCAGATCAGTTAAAATCAGAACGTAACACATTATCCGGTTTCGTTGAAAAGGCTCATGTCAATTCATTTCAATTTGAAAATCAACGTAGAACATTTCACACTTATGGTTATGCACTTGGTAAGTTCCGAAGCCAATTTTTTATTTGTTTTCCATTCTTACCACAAAAACTGCAAATGCAAAATGTTTCAGATCCAACCATAAATGGAGATGGCTATGTTGGAGATTTACAATCAGCTTATGATACAGAAGGAAAAACAGTTTTTGAATCGCCTAAGCCAAGAAAGAAGAGAAAACAAGAAAAAAATGACAATCCCGCTGATATTGAAGGCTTTCTCGGTCCATGGGGTAAATATGAAAATGAACTAACCGTAGCGAAACCAAATGAAGAAGAAAAGGCAGCATTAGAAGAAATTTTAGCCAAAAGAAATAAGAGAAGTCGAATTCCAGAAGATAAACCAATTGAAGAGAAATCAATTTTGCACAGTAAGTACTTTGATACACATTACTGTCTATTGCTAACTATTTTAAAAATTTGAAGAGATTTAAATAAAAAAAAAATTTTAATTATTTTAGTTAAGGATGCCACAGACTATCAAGGACGTTCATATTTGCATGCTCCACATGATGTTGGAGTTAATTTAAGATCAGATGCGCCTCCGTCAAAATGTTTTCTACCCAAATCTCACATTCATACCTGGACTGGACACACAAAGGGAATTTCTTCAATTCGATTATTTCCCAAAACTGCTCATTTGCTTTTGTCTGGCAGTATGGACTGCCGTGTTAAATTGTGGGAAGTTTATGGTGAGAGACGTTGCATTCGAACGTACTTTGGTCATCGACAAGCTATTAAAGACGTTGCTTGGAACAATGTGGGAACACAATTTTTATCTGCATCATATGATCGTTTTATAAAATTATGGGATGCTGAAACAGGTGATGTTGTTTCCAGATTTTCGTCCCGAAAAATTCCATTTTGTGTTAAATTTCATCCAGATAAGAGTAAGCAGCATTTATTTGTGGCCGGAACATCGGATAAAAAAATTATTTGTGTACGTACGAAAAAAAGTTTATATTATGTTAAATTAAGAAGCAAAAATCCTAAAAGTACAAGGTACTAAAATCTAATTTTTTACCCCCTTTTTTATAACTCATTTAGTTGCTTATTAATACTTTAATACTAGAACATAATATTGGTCTTTATATTGTACAAAGAAGTTATTAAAATATAAAATTTGTTTTAGTGGGATACTCGAAGTGGTGATATTGTGCAAGAATATGATCGTCATTTAGGAGCTGTTAATACAATTACATTTGTTGATGAAAATAGAAGGTTTGTAACCACATCAGATGATAAATCCATGCGAATATGGGAATGGGATATTCCTGTTGACATGAAATACATTGCCGATCCAACAATGCATTCAATGCCTGCTGTAACATTATCTCCTAATGGGAAATGGTTAGCCTGCCAAAGTTTAGATAACAAAATAGTTATATTTTCTGCTTTAAATCGTTTCAAAATGAACAGAAAGAAAACATTCACTGGTCATATGGTGTCTGGATATGCTTGTCAATTGGACTATTCTCCTGACATGAGTTATCTTGTATCTGGAGATGGCGATGGAAAATGTTATATTTGGGACTGGAAAACAACGAAATTATATAAAAAATGGCAAGCACACGAAGGTGTTTGCATTGCAGTCTTATGGCATCCGCACGAACCAAGTAGAGTTATTACTGCTTCATGGGACGGGCAAATAAAATATTGGGATTAGAATTTTGAAAACATAAATAATAAGCAACATTTTTATAAAAATTAAACAAAGATTTTTAATATACACATTTTAGAAAGAAAAAAAATTTGGATAAACGTTAGAATATTGAAACATTTTATCATGTAAGTAAACATCAAATAATCGGATTATTTTTTTTAGATAAATTGGTTTTTTGTGTAAATATTTATATTATTGGTTTAAATTTGTTTAAATAATTATTTTGTTTTTAGTTTTATATTAAATTAAATTTTTTTAAATTTTTATTTTCAATTTTTAGTTATAATAACTTGATAAATTAATTTATTGAACATTTTTTAATGGTTTTTAAATTCAAAAAATACCAATTTTTTAATTATGATTTAAAGGCTACAAAATTTTTAAATTTTTCAATAAGTATGTCCAATATTTTTCCTAATCGCTATCGTAGTCATTTTTCCCATTTGTAGCATTTAATGGTCTACGACTTTCTTCTTCGGAACCATAAACTACTTCTTCATCTGAATCATTAATCATTGAAAATGCTGGATTATCTTTGGTAATTTCCTGAGGTATTGGTCTACCATTTGGCGAATAAACATATGCCATTGTGTACAAATAAAAATTTAATAAACCATAAAAGCACATAAATTGTGCTGAAGACTTATAAGTTGTATTCAAATTTGCAACAAAATTGTCCTCCAATATACCAAAACCAAAGCGATTTGCAGCAACAGTTAATGAAATTCCAATTACAAAAAGCATTAATAAAGTTAAAAATTTTAATCTCATATCAAAATAGGGCATTGACCTTAATTCACTATAAGCTCGTAAAACTAATAACAGTAGATATAAGATGTACATAACTCCAGCTATGTAAAAAAATAATTTAAATCCCTGAAAAATAAAAGCGTAATTACTAAATCAGTATTTTTAATAGTTATGTTTTATCAATACTTACATTGTAATTTTTTGTATCAACAAAATGACTATACGTTGGATCTCGTAACTCATTACATTTCTCCCATGTCGCCAAAACAATAGCGCATAACCAAATAGGGGATATAACTATTAACTTTGGGACATAAAATTTAAAAAATTTCCGTTCATTTTGTCTTAGCCCATGATAAATACAAAGCCAAAACAACAATAAAGCACATAAAAATGTTGCTTGAAAAATTGCGTCTAACATTCCACAAAACCATGAATTACAAAGAAATATTAATGGAAATATTGGATTATTGTACAAAAGCAATAAAGGTAAAAGGATAGACATCCATTTTTGTTCAACTAAAATAAAAATTGGGATATATTAGATTTTAAAGTTATCGCATTAAATATGTTTGAATGTCTTACTAGACCAATCAAACTTCCAATCATATTTTCTTAAAGTGTGAGCAAACCAGCACTAGAATTAAAAAGACATATGTCATTAGGGTAACAAAAATATGTTAAAAATTGATGACTTACCGTAACTATAAATGTGAACAGTAAAAATATAAATCTGAACCAAATTTCAATTTGTGAGAAAGCTGGACTATATGTTTTGAACTGAAAACAAAATAAGTATATGATATTATAAATGTAAAAACATTACCCGGTTGTTGTTTAAAAATTCCAGGGTTTATTACTTCTTATCGAATAAAATTAGCTTACATAGAACGTTATTCCTTTGATATTATATTTTTGATGAAATGATTCTAAATCATAAAATTTAATTGTTATAACATAGTGCGTATATTCGAAATATCCTAGATGCAAAATTGTAAATTCCTCACAAACATTCTTTTCACATAATAAGTGCCTTGTTCGATTTCGAATGGAATCCTCATCTAAAATACATTATCAAATTTTTTTTAATGTTAACGAGAACTCGCATTTTTTGAAAGCTTCCTGATATTTTTAATGGAAAATTTTTTAATATTTTTGTAATTTAAATTGAGCATTTTTGCGCTCCAAACCAGCGTAAATTGTTTGGGACGTTTGCAAACTTATTCACTAAACTTATAAGAAAAACAAAAAAGCTTTTTTAATATTGTATTATAATTTTGATATTTTTACCTAAAATACTTTTAGGCTTGTGATCTTCAGTCAAACCATCAATTCCAACACTCACATGAAAAGTTTTGTCATATTTTTCATCTAAAATTATTTCAAGAGATAAATAGCACAATATAATAAAAAATTATTTTGAAAGCTGTAATAGTTAGTAAATATACTTAAGCTGTAATTCGAATTTCAATATTTAGAAATACTAGACTTAAGTAATTTAAAATAAAATACTAAAATTACATTTTAAATAAAAGGAGTCGTTCGCATGAATAACGAAACAAGATCTCACAATTTAAGTATATGTGTTTTAATAAAGATTCTTTCATATTCTTAATATCTAATATAATTTCCTTATTAAATTATTTGTATAAGAAGGTTGTCATTATTTAATTTGTATTATTTTGTTAAATATATATCTCATCTTTTATTTACTAATATTGCTTCAGTTATCCCAGAATGATGGGAGCATTCGGGATAATCGACATTTTATTCTCAGTTATCATACCATTAAGATCTTAATTTAAAATACATATATCCAATTGAATTTATTTATTCCAGAAATAACGTTGAAAACTTATTTTGTTTTCTAAAAATTTTCGAGAAGAAAAACTTATCAAAAAGTTGCCTTATTATATATAAATACTTAGAACAATATAATTTAATTTTGTTCTTGAAAATTGTTTATACCATCATGATTATCTGTCTCCAGTTTCGCTATCAGCCTAAAATAAATTTAAAAAAAGTAATTATTATTAATTAACTTATAATAAAATAATTTAAATATTATTTATTAACCATAATTGTTGAGAATATGTACTAAAAAATGGACTCCTAATTATGAATGGACCAGTAGCGAATAGTTTACTTTTATCTGTTATATTTTGTAAAACTACGTCCGCAGTTATTTCTGTTGTACTGAAATAAGTATTTAAATATAAATAGTAAATTCAGAAAACGATCAAAACTATAATTCAAAAATATTTACCTTGTGATTGGAGGACCAGATAATCCAATAACTATTCCTAATGAAAAACATACGAAGAAACCCAAAAACACCATAGCAAATTCAGCTTTATTCATTGAGTATAAACCTGTACAAAATATTTAAAAAAAACTCGATTTTCATGATATTCAAAGAATATGAATTTGATTTAAAATAAAATAATACCGCACGCAAAAGATAAATTCTGGACAGATCAAAATCATTTTACATTTTTTTTTTTTTCAGTTGAAATCATAATCAGCCACAAACAACAAAAATGAATGTTATAAATAAAATAAGTAAACTCTAAAATTGTATAATACAAAAAGTTTCAAATCATATTAATTTCAAATTTGTATATATACCTACATAAATATAACATATTTTAAAATATGTTCAAACTTACGCATATAATATCTTTCACATCTATCATGATGATATGCTGGTGAAATAAATTTATTAAATTCACTAAATATTGGACTAAATTGTGACAATGAACTTCGAATTTTAACAAATATAGATCCACCTTCAGAATAGTTCACTCCAGATGCATCATAAGCATCATTTCCAGGTTTGCTACCCATAATTTTCAAAAAATATTATACATTTATATTTATCTAATATCTTATTTAAATTTGATTTTGTTTTTAGAATATTTTTAATTTTTAATTTTTATATCCCTGATACGTAAAATAAATTTTCCCATTTTGAAAAAATCAATAAAAAATTTTAAATGTAAATATAGGTATGTAAAGTAATTTTAGTAACTTAATAATATTTTCAACATAAATTATATATTTTTGAAATTATTTGTTTTATTATTTAAAAATATTTCAAATCACGATATGATTAGTTAAATGAGGCCGAAATTATAATTTATTTTATAATTAATAAATTTTAACAAAAACAAAATAAAATTTGTATACAAAATCAGTGGGAAAACCTTATGGAAAACTAAAACAAAAACAGAAAAAATTGAAGGTTTTCCTTTATGAGAAAAAAATCAATAATATAATAAGAAACATTTTGCAGAGAAAATATTGAAGTTTTTCATACATGAAACATGACCGTTAAATATACTTAAATTTAAAGATTTACAAATAGTAGTAGTAGGTAGGTACCTACATTTTAGAAAATTTCAGTTCGAAAATTTTGCAATTCCACAAATTTTTTGCTTTTTCAATTTCTAAAAATAAAATACAAAAATTAACTTCCTTAAGTTAGTAATATTTAGTAGGAACGATTAAAATGCATAATGATTATCAAACTTTGTAAAAAAAAAATAAAATACTTAGTATGGAGTTAGTTTCAGTCACCAAAATAAAAAAAATATTTTTTCGAAGTTTCGAACAAGAGAGTGGATAAAAAAAAGATTCTTCGATGTCATGGAATTGATCAAGAATTTAGATTAATTTTTGTCTAAAAATCTGTTATATTTTTATACCTACAATTAAATTACCATAAAAAAACCTGATTCCTCGTCTGGTGCCAACATCAAATTTATTTTATTATTATTCTAAACTCAGTTGAGATTTGTGAAACACTTTCCTAGATGATATTATTTTTATAGCATTCCGAATTCGATTTTTTTTTGTTCAAATAATATAAAGTATGCTATTTGCAATCTGCATAACATTTTTTCTGCACAGTTACAGCCATAGAAATAAAAGAAATGGTCTGGAAGACTGGAAGTTAAAAATATTTAAACAGATTTATATTTAGCTGCTTTGAGATTAATTCCTGTGCAGAAATTTTTTTAATGGTTTTCTTTAGAGTCTGTTCACTTATTAGCGATTATTGAAAAAATTGAAATCGGATTTAATATTCCAGGTTTTCTAATTTGTGAACGACACGATTTTACTGCTGTTATTTAAAAAAATGAAATAATTTTGTCCTAAGTCCGTTCACAAACTCAATTTTACTTTTTTAAATTCTGCAAAGGGAAGTTTTAAATTTCCCATAACAAACTAAATTTGTGGGTCTACTTTTAAGTGAATTCAAAAACTAAAATTGTATAGAAAGCGGCATAAATGGGTAAGAAAATTCGGTCGGTCACGTATTATTATAAGTTTTTGATTTCAGTCAGCCGAATATTATTTTATAAGTAGTTAATTTTAGCAGATTATACAGAATGCAGAAAATTACGTCCTCAATTTAGAAATTGTGACATTTGTTTTACAGAAAAGGGAGATTTCTTTTTTTTCAATCGTTTAATAAGTGAACAGACTCTTAGTTTAGAATATTATTGCTAAAGTTAAACATGTTTTGTCTTCTTTGTGCTTTAAATGCATTTTTATGGAGAAAGAATTTATTTCGAACAATTTGACCAGTTTTAGATTAAAATGGAAGCTTAGTTCTTATAATGAGTGCTTAACGAACTTATAATTTCGCACTAATTTCAAGAGCTACCTACTCAAATTGATATAAAAAAAAAATTGTTATAAAATTTCAAAATGATAAAAATTCTGAATACCACTAACTATTTAAAGAAAATAAAGAGCTATTAGTTCCTCTTCCATTAAAGATAAGCTAGCTGTTTTCTGTTAGCAGTAGTTCCTTTTTTATACAGATTTACAGATTCTACAGATTTCATAAAATGAAAAATTCACGAAAAAAAATGAAATAATAAATCAGAAAGGTTTGAATTTTCAATCAGGGAAGTTATATTTTTTTTTGAAAACATATTTAAATTCGGTTTATTTTTTTTTATATTTTATGGCTTTTAAAAAAACTATTTTTTAATCTGTCAAAATTTCGGAAACATAATTTTTTAGCCTAATGTTATTTAAATAATTATTAGAAATTTTTTTTTTGGAAAAACCATAAAAATAAACTTTTGGTGACTTTTTTTTTGCTCTTTTTTTTTAAACAAAAAAAAAAACAAAGACCGGTGGTGTTAAATTTTTATTTTTCGTTTTGGATTTATTTTTAGAGAATCAACAGGTTGGTTGATTGTTGATTTTAATTTTAATTAATTGATAAAATTTGTGTTTTTTTTTTTTTTTCGTGAACATTTTTGGAACAATTTTTGTACTTTTCAGAAATGTAAGTAAATAAAAAATTATAATTTTTTGTTTTTAATTGTTGTGAACTTGCAAAATAAATTTTTTAATTAATTTCATTCATTAAAATAAAAGTACCTACCTATGTAATATCTTTGACAAATAAAAATGAAATATAAACAATTTTTGCATAAAAAAAAAAAATTAGCACTTTTAAGTCATCGGACCTTTTATTATTTTTTATATTTTTCTTATACATTTTAATTTTAACCTAGGTAGGTAATTTCTTATTTTAACATTTTATGTGATTTGCTGTCATAAAAATTGAATTGTCAACGTCATAGAAATAAAAAAAATATAATATTGTTTAGATAAGGTGTAAAAAAAATGACAAAACAAAATTTTGATTTTACTTACTAATTAGGTATAGGTAGGTACATATTAGGATTATTTGTATCTTATTTTAATTCGTGCAAAGATCAAGTTTTTATCCGCTAAATTTCTAATAAGTTAGGGTTACCAGATTTTCCCCACTACAAACCGGGACAAAAAAATTTTTTTTACAAAATTAATAAAATTTATTAAAACAATATTTTATTTAATATAAATATAAAAAAAAAGGACCGTAATAATGGTAACAAGGTCAAGTACGTAATTAAATAATATCTTAAAATTAATAACTCAAATTAGGAACAAAAAATATAAATACACCTAATTCTGTTTTTACACGGTAGATACCTACGTTCCATAAAAAACCGTGTAAAAAAAGACATGAAAATTCTAAACAATTACGGTTAAAAAAAATATTTTTCCTTAAAATTTCTTTGAAAAGGCTTCTTTTCTAGACCGTGTTAAATCAAACCCGTGTAAAAAAAGACCGTGTAAAAACAGAATTAGGTGTATTCATTTCATTTACTTGCCGAAGCAACTGCAGATTTGTATTTCTGACTTTGAATGTATTTCTGACTTTGATAGTATTTCTGACTTTGAATTTTATAAATAAAAGATGCTAACTAACAAAAATTGGTACCAGCCAAATTCCAGCCAAGTCTTGCAGATAAATAAACAAAAACAAAAATGTATAAATAAACAAATACTACCCTGCAATATCTTTATAGGCTGGATTGATGTAATGTAAGATCGAGAATTAGAAAAATGAAAGCAAAGCGTAACATAACTTGAACAAAGTGGCACATTTTTTATAAATTTATTAATTTTTTTTTGATCAAAAATGTTAAACCGGGACAATTGAGCGTCCCGAGAACCTTTTTCGGGACGTCACGAAACGATATGAAAACCGGGACAATCCCGGAAAACCGGGACTTCTGGCAACCCTAAATAAGTAGGTAGGTACCTATTCTAATAAGCAGATTCTGTGTGTGTACTAAAGAAATATCTTGGAAATAATTAACTTTCAACAATATTTTAAAATGTAATAACCAACCGCAATCAAACACGTATACGTAAATTGGATGTCCACTTCTATAAGAAATTCTGATAAAAAAAGTGACGCAAGGTTAAGAGAAAATAAGGGACGTTTACGAAGTCAATAATAATTTTTTATGTCCTCATAAGTTAGCCGACATCACATCAAAATATCACAATTTATTCTGTAATTAAGAATTTTTTCATTTTAATGAAGTGCAGCTTCGAAGACATTATGTTATTTTGTTTAATTCACTGATAACTAACTATCATATGATTGCAGTGGCTTACGCAGGTAGGTGTTACTGATGGAGTTTTAAGAGTTTCACGAATTCTGTCAGTTCCACTTTCTTGAAGATTTTTGTTGATAGATTGAAATAACACTGCTTGAGCTTTAGAGTCGATTTATGTTTGGCATTGGAAGAAAGCCGAGCAAACCAGGCCCTGTCCGAGGAGAAAAAACATGAACAAAAGTAGTGAGCATGTTGAAGCATGATCATGTAATTCATTATTGACAATTTATTCCTTTGAAGTTTGACTATAGTGTTACTAATAAAATTACCTTTATTTTAAATCTTCCAAAATTTGAAATATTTTTCTCCTTTTGAATTTAAATTTTTTTTCTCAACGGGCAATGAATGTAGATACCTACTTATTTTTACACAGGCATCCAAATGTTTTAGCCCCTAAATTATTGTTTTCATAGCCATTTCCGAAATGGGTGCGGTGTCTTCAGAATATTTTATGACATTTTATTTACATATATTATTAGTTACTAGAAAATATACTTAATACAGTTACAATAGAAACCATACATTTTAATACACTTACTGGTAAAGGTTTCAAGCTCTTCGCCTAAAATTTTTTTTCTCATGAGAAATAGAATCAAAAATTTAGCTAAACAATAATTACTGTTTTTTTTTTTCTTATTTTTACATTAAGACGAAAAAATTAATTTTTGTGTTCTTTTTCAATTAAGTACCTATTTAGTAAGTTTAAAATTTAACAATAAAATCACACAAAAAATTATGCAATTAATCGTTTTTTTTTAACTAACTAGTATGACCCAGACGTGATCTCAAAAAAAATTTTTCCTTTATAACGAAAATAAGAGCAAAAAATAATTTTTAAAAAATTGTACATTTTTTATACATATTTTTTGAAATTTATCTGCAAAACAACTAAAAAATCGGATTTATGTTAAATTTTTTTCTAGATTTTGCAACAATACTACCTAAGTTACTTTTTTTATGGTTTTTGGTTGTTGGAATAATAAACAATATAAAAATATGTATGTTCAGAAAATGAATGTAGTTCAAAGCACTAAAACAAAACAAAAAAATATTTAGTGTATTTATATTTACGGTACAATAATTTTAACTATTTTTGGTTCAGTTCCACAAGAATAAAACTTTTTTTTTTTTTTTTTTAAATATCTGAATTGCCCAAAAGCGCAATATGGGGTGATTGCTGATGAGTCGAATGTCAATGAACTTTTTATGTTTTTCAAGTCATTTTAAAATGAAAATTATAAAGAAATACATAGGGTTAAGTTCTCAATCATTGAGAACGAACTTTGTCACTGATTCTTATCATACGTATATACGCATGTTTGTTGCACATTATGTACCACGTTAGAATGCTTTTGCTAAAAATTCTAATGCTAGTGGAAAAATATTCAGTAATAAATAATAATTGAGAGGCTTCATTATAGTCGAGTTCTCAAAATGATTTGGATAATTATTCGTCTTCCTTGTTAGATTTTGTGGACTTACAGAGGATTTATAAATACTTACATTTATTATTTTATTTTCGATATTTATTTGTAGGGAAAAAAAATTTCGATAACAATTTTTTTTAAAGAAATGTGGCTCCATATGTTATATAAGTCTAAATATTAAATTATTAATGCAAAAAGTTTTAAGATTTGTACTCAAATAATGGGGTTTATTTTTTTTTTTAAGAAAATAATATATGAAGAGCTATTCCGTTTTTCAAAATAATTGTTTTTGATGAATGAAAGTTAAGGAAGTAAGCAAAGCAGAAATTCGCCTATTACTATAGCTACTTTAAAAAGGATTAAAAGACAATAACTTTAATAAAATTTCTACTCAAAAGTATGAGTTAATTTTTATTATTTTCCATAAAGAATGTAGGTACGTACCTTTATTAAAAATTAAATTTATTTCCATGCTGTGCTCATTTGAAAAAAATATAGTTCAGTTTGACTCTCCAAATAGATATTATGAACATTAATACAACTTACATTAAATGTTATATGCGAATAATTGGAATAAATTAAATCAAAAAAGTAGAACACAATATTAGATAAAGATTTTAAAATATAAAAATCAATTTAAAAGGTGAAAAGTTTATTGATCTTATTTTTTATTTAACTTTTGAAACTATCTAACTAAGCAAGAGTATATACACAAATAGAATTTTTAAACAATTTTTAACGATTTTTTATCAAAAAAATTTTACACAGGTTACAGCAAAAGACTTTGGAGTCAGTCGTAAGTTAATAGAAATAATAGAAATCTCACATATTATATTTTTGAAATAAATAAATCAAAATTGGAAACATTTAAAAATCATTATTTCTGACCATAATTCCTTAAACTTAGATATCAGACTTACATTTAATCTAAATTGCTATGTAATACTAACATGTTAAATAATAATATACAATAATAATAAGTACCTTAGTATACATTATATATCTTCCATTATTAACTAGAATCAAAAATTGAATTTTAAAAAATATTCGCTTATAAAATATAGAGTTCAAAAATTATCAAACACAAAAAAAAAAAAAAATTATCAAAAAGAACTGAGTAATTAAGTTACTAGCTGATTGAACTTGTCTCGGTCTCTAAAAATGTCCCGTAAATCATCAGTTGAGAATCACTGATTCATAAGACTGTTAAAATAACTTATGTAGATCAGTTGGCAAACCGGAAATTATATGTACAAAATCATCATTTCAGAATTCACAAATCAATATAATGATAAATAAAATTTTTAATAATATTAAATTATTTGTTACAATAGATATTCAGATTTCATCACATGGAAAATTGTTTTTAATAGAGCTAAATATTAATAAAAAAAAAAAATCATTAAATATTATTCTAAATTTACAATAATAATCAATTTATTTTTTTTTTCTTACTTATTTTTTGATCTCAAAGATGCAAGAAGAAAGTTTTCGCGCATTGTTGTTAAGAAAAACTCGAAGAAATCAAATGTTCTACTTTATTTTTATTTTTAAAAGAAAAACTTGATTTCTTTTTTGAGCCAGATGATTGTTTTTTGTTTTGATTTTGTATATCATAAATAATATATAAATACATGTATATACAACTTAAGTTTTTTCTTTCAACATTAAAAAAAACCCCTCTTCTAAAAAATTATACCGCAAAATTATATTGTAAGATTATAAGATTTTTTTTTTTTAATGAACGGGTTTTCTTTCTCTAAACTCTTTTTCTATTCATAATAATTTTCAAAATTACTATGCGAAACAAAAAGTATGTTTTTTTTTTTTTTAGTTTATTAGAGTTAAGTTTTCATGAGTCACACAACTAATATAAAAAAAAAATGTTAATATTAAGCTTTCTGTATTTTTATGTAGGATTCAAATAGAATATTTCATTATCAAACAATAATAGAAAAAAAAAATTAATAAATACAATAGTGTTAGTTCTTATGCACATATAATATACATATTTAAATGTATTATGTTAAAATAATAAGAAAAAAATAAGTAATCCGCGGTATCAAGTTAGTTCATTGGAAAGATCTTATAACTAGTTTTCCTAGTTCATAAAAAATAGTTGAATCAAATTTTTTAAAAAAGAAATAGAAATATTTGTTGTAACAATTACTTTTTTTTTTTTTGTGAATTTATCTGTAATAATTTCAGAAAGTTGCAATTAAATGTAATTTGAATCAAAATTTTAACTAGATTGCTTTTAAATTGTAACTTTATCACAAAAACTTCGAGGTAGTAGAAATTGAAACATTAGCTTTGTTCAAATTTAGTTTAGTTTAATTCTCTGAACATTCTTCTTTGTTACAACAAAATTTTACTCCTTTTTTTTCGCTCTTTGGAACCTACGTTTTTCTGTTATCAAAATGTACAATTCTTATACAAATTATATTTTCCAACTCATGTTACAAAAATAGTATCATTATCTTATAAAATACAGAAGTAAACTGAGCAATTTTATTATTATTATGTAACTCACTAGAAATATTAAAAAAAAAAAAAGAAGAAATTATAAATAAACTTTATTAGTAACAAGCCCATTTACCCACGAATTAAGTAGGTATACCTATATCGATCTAAGAAACATGAAATATTGAAAAAGAAAAGATGACGAAACACATTTTTTATGAAGCTTTTTTTTTTGTAGATTTTGTAATACAATTACTTACGTATGTCTGTACTTCTTTAGATATGAAAAAAAAAATAATGTTTTTGTTTTTAGAATAAATGTTATAAAAATTGCAAAATCAAAATGTCAAGTAAATTTTATTAATGCTACTAAGCTATGTATTATATATTATCTATAATTCTATACATATTATAAAAGTTACTCATAGATTTGCCCGTCATTATTCCAATGAAAACAATAGTTTTAATGAACTAGAAATTTTTCTTTATATTTTAATTACTAAAAAGAAGTTACCAAATCTGATCCATTTGGTATGATTTTGCACAGTGCATAATCCATCTAAGTATAAATATTTGATAAATTCAAAATAAGTTATTAAAATAATTGGAAAAGAGAGTTTGATAACATTTTATTTTAATTTATTTTATTTTATATTTTAATTTATAACAAATAAATGCATTGACCATAAGGCACTTTAGAGTTTCGAGCTTTAAGTTTGTAATTTTATTTTTAAATTTACAATTTTTTAATTAACTATTTACAAATTTTTAGATTTATCTATTGCCTCAATATTTCGTTTTTAGGTATTACCATTGAGTAATAAAGAGGGTCAGAATTCATACAAGTAAATTTCAGATTTTTTTTTCAAATAACTCAAAAATTGTGACAATATTTTCAATGTATTAAATAAAAATTTCATACTCAAATGTGTTTATTCCTAATACAATAATAAAAATAATAAAATTAAGAATAAACACATTTAAGTTAATAGTAGATTACAATACATGTTAAGAAAATTTGTTATTCTTGCGAGTTTTGTATACACACAAACACATAGACACGAGTCATGTTTATATCACGAGACCGAAGGTCGAGTGATATAATATTGACGAGTGTCTATATGTTTGTGTGTATACAAAACGAGCTGTATAACAAATTTGATTAACATGTATTGTATACTGCTTTAATGTGCATGTGAGAGGGAGTTGAAAATAATACATTTATAATGAAAAAAATAAACAAAAAAGTTCAAAATGAAGCAAGGAAATAAAATTTAATAAGGAAGTTTATTTATTTATCGAAATGATTTCAAACCGGAAGATTCCTAAAATATTAAAAAAAAATTAGTAATTTTTCCAAAAAAAAATTATTCATTTTCTTTTTTGCAAAAAAAAAAATCGAATAATTTTTTTTTAGAAAAATTACTAATTTTTTTTTTATTATTTTACCCCCAGGTCAGACTGGATTTTTTTACTATCTTGACGAAGATAGTAGTTGAATGTATTGGTGAAATTTTATTACTTTATTAATTGTCAATTTACTATCTTCTCTACTAGCAGGATTTAAATCAAGACAGTTGAGAAGATAGTTGACTGGATAGTCACAGTCAGAAAAAAAAAACAAATATTTTTTTTTTTTACTTTAACAATACAAAATTAAAAATTGTATGCCTTGTTTTTTTTTTATCACTGTACTAAAAAAAAAAACAAAAAAATTTAATACAAAAAAATGAAAACATGATAAAAATCTTGATAGAAATCAGGATAGTAAAAAGACACTCAATCAACTATCTTCTTACAAACACAGATAAAAAACACATACAATGATCAGTTTACTATCCAGTTTACTATCCAGTCTAATCTCTGCGTAAAGGCCGGTATTCAACTGAAGATAAAGTACAAGATAAATTTTATCTTGAAAAGGAACATTATTGAGTGAGATAAAAATTTACACATGACTTTCTGACTTATGTACTTGACACTTGACATTATTTTCGTTTTAATCTTCAACTCCATCTTCCAAAAAATCCGCCTAAAAAAATATATTTTGATAAAAACTATCTAATGCCTTGTTCAGACAACGATTAAATCATGATTTCGTAATCGTAATTTGGTGTAGATAATCATACTTTGAAAACCTGTGTGAACACGATTATGAACGAAAACAAAAAAAGTAAACAACAATGAAGCAAACAAAATAAAAAAATAAATATTATTTGCTACTCAAATTTTTTTTGTTTTGTAAATAAAGAAAATATGTCAAAAATAAAAGTCAAAAATAACTAGGAATGAGTGGAAATGGGTAACATGGATGGTAAAAAACTATAAACTCATCCCTGAAATTTTTCATGATTTTCGATAATCATGATTTCCGATGACACTTTTTTTGTATGAGCAAATCATGAAAAAAAGAATGATAATCACAAAAAGTAAGATTATCATGATAAAATTTCATTGTCTGAACAAGGCATAAACAATGTTATTTTTAATTTACTTACCTCCCAACTTTCATCCATTTTATTTAATTAATTTTTTATTGGTAAATATTATAGAAATTATTTTAGTTTTCTGATTTTTGATGAAAACAAACTTTAAACAACAAACAACAAACGTCAAATTCTTTTTACACGACCTAATGTCAAAATTTATCTTGAAAAAAATGTTCAAAACATTCTTTGCAAGATAAATTTTTGAAATAAAATTTATTTGAGTGAAAATATTTTCATACAATTTTTACTCAGATAAATTTCCATTTATCTTCAGTTGGGTACCGATAAATTAAATTCACTCAGATAAAATTTATCTCAGATAAAATTTTATATGAAAAAGTTGATTTTATCTCCAGTTGAATACCGGCCTTTAGGAACTAATGGTCTTCTTAAATTTTATAATTATTTTTTTTATAATTAAAAATAAAATCAAATAATAATTATATAATTATAATTTATATTTACAATAAATAATCTCCTTGTTGCTGCCATTTTCCTCGTTTGTTGATAAAAGAAAAAAAAATTCTTACTTGACATTTGACAATCACAGCAAACTTTATAATGACAACAAAGATATTTTCAGGGTTACCATTGTTCTATTTTTATTCATTTTGTTTTTTTGAATAAAAATAAGTGCAATTTTTGAAGTGTGGTTTAAATTTTTGTACTAAAATCCAACCACACTCGTTTAAAAATTTAGTAGTAGAGGTTCGAAGATCCTTTAAAAATAGTAGATTGAAACACATGTTAAGAAAATTCATCGACTGATCGACTGGCCGCTTTTTAGAAAAAAAAAAAATAGCCGCGTATTTTTTTATTGGTTCTTTTTTTTTTTTTTTATTTGCTCAGAGGGAAAATATAGATTAGCTCAGAGGGAAAATTTAGATTTTAGCATTATAAACTAAGCTTTGTTTGACATTGATATGATGCATGTGAGAGGTATACATTTGCAATTTTTTTTTTTTTTTGGTATTTGTCTGTATTGAAATATTGTGAGTGTGAGTGATATTATTTTTGTTTATAGTATTACGCAGTTCAAAATGAAGAATGTAAATACAATATAGAGCAATGTAAATACAATTTACATCACAGGGAAATGTAAATACAATTTACATTCCTCTACAATTGCATGTGTATTGATGCATGTAATGGACCATTTACCGAGCTAAATTTGCGAATGTAAATACAACTTACCGAAGACTTGCGCATTAAAAAATTTTACTCAATACATTGAAAATATTGTCATAATTTTTGAGTTATTTAGAACTAAAATTTACTTGTATGAATTCTGCCCTCTTATAAATATTATTACTCAATGGTATTATAAATGGTTATTTTTTTTATGTTTACTAATTTTTTTACTTATTCTTTTTTTGGAAAAATATTTATAATTATTTAATAACGAGAAAATATGAAACAAATTCAAGATTATATTTAACGAACGAAGAAACGGGTTATTCTAAAAAACAAAGGCTTCTATTTTCTAATGATTGCATAATATTCAATGTATAATTGTTATTACAAAAGCACATGTTCGAAAGTAATAATTAGATCTAGTTATGACCCACATTTTTATTATTATATTATTATAATTTAACAACATAAGGAAAATTAAATTTTATAAATATTATAAGAATACTTTTTTTTTACTTATTTTTCAGTTCCGTAGAACATTTATTAAATATTTTTTGTAGTTTTATACCGAAAATTATGATTAAATAATAAAATAAAATTTTAAATTCATAGAAAAGTATAATATTCATTCATAATCATAAGACTCATTTTTGGTAATAGTACTTCAAGCGTATTTAATTTTAATATTGTATAAAATAATAAAAAAAAAAGGTTAAATTACTTATATCTTATCTGATAACAATAATTATTATTATTTTGATAATGAAATATTTAATTATAAATTGTACCAGGAAATTTTCTTTTAAATTGTATGCATGATTTTAGAAACGTATGTATGTAAACACGTTATTATAATTATTGGTTACTGAGTGTTTTTTTTTTAAATAACTCAATTGAAGAGTTATAATATTAATTTAATATATGCAATGTTTGAGGCGTTGAATTGTATTTAGGCATGATATAAGAAAAAAAACGTGTTGGCTTAAAATTAATGGAATTTGAAAGCAAATAGAATACAGCTGAATACTTAAATCAAAAATTAAAAAAAAAAAAAAGTATTGCGTTAATTATCTTACTCTAATATAATTTTGTTTTCTTTTCTTTTTTTTAAAGGTTTTTGAAAATTATTATGAATTGACTTGTTGTCTTATTGAATATGTACATCTAAATTATTAAAGGCTAGTAAGAGCTATCCAGTAAAAAGTTTTACCTCCACTAAAATTATGAATAGCTTTATGTTTAAAAAACATAACTGCTATGCCCTTTTCATATAATTATTCTATTCAATTATTTTTTATTTGATATGGAAGTACTATTACCGAGACTATTATTATACATAGAAGAAGAAAATTTAAAAATTTAATTTTTTCTTTTGATAACGTCAGTTATGATGTTTACTACTAATTTAATTTGTAAATTGTTTTCTTTTTTTTTAATTCAGTTAACCTTAAAAATCAAACAAACGGAATTTTCAGTATAATTTAAGAAATTTTGAAAAAGTTAGATATTTATTTTAGTCGTATTTGAGTCCATATCCAGATAGAAGAACCACGGTTTTGCAATGAGATTTTCGATTCAACAATTCATTTCTTATTCGCTCACAGCCAAACATTTTCATATTAAACATTTTCAAATTAAACTTTCAGAGGCATTATTCATTTATTTATTTTTTTTAATAATGATTATTGCTTGTTATAAAAATGTTTTAATTGAGAATAGAAAACGAAAACATATAATTGCAAAAATTAATTTAATTTAATATTTTTTCAACTTTTACAGCACAGATTAATTTCCCCGTTTCAATAATTTGTTTATATTATATAGAAAACTTGAAATTAAAATTTCAGTAAAAATTAAAAAAAATAAAAATAAAATTGAATTGAATAAATTTTCTTAATGGCTGAACTTAATAAAAAAATAATAATAAAATTGTTTTTTTTTATAAAAAGTGAAAATATTCATTTTCATGACCTGGCTGGTGTTGGACTCTAAAAAAATGTTGTTGAAAAAATAATGATGAAAGAAGGAGAATTATAATAAAAAAAATATATATATATAAATATATATATAGATAGATGAACAACATATAATAAATATAATATTGTTTGCAGCACATTACTTTTTACAATGATTAAAAAATTAATGAATTTATTTTTCTACTAAGGAAGCCTAATGCTTTTAAAACCAATTAACATTTAAAAGCTTAACTTGTTAAATTATTTCTATGTTTTTATTTTTTTAATTGAATTAAGTATGTTACAATAATATTTGTCTATAGAACATTTGGATTAGGAATAGAGAAATTTAATTTTTGTAAGTTTAAAAAAATTAATTTAATAAAAAAATTGTTCAAAAAATCTATTTTTTAGTTGCTCAATTTAAAAATCACCCAGTAATTAAAAAGTTGTTTCCAATTCAAAAAAGTTGTTATTGCACAGGGGTTCTTAGCATTTTAACCTTTTTTCCTCAATTGATTAAGTAATTTAAAAATATGTACTAACATTATGAGCGCCTATATTTAATATTTAATATGCATCCCGCTCGACAACCTTTTTACAAATACCATACCTAGCATAGTTCACGTTTACTTTATTTTGATGCATATGTACAATTTTTTTACAATTTGTTTTATACTCAATGTGGCGAAAATAGTATCCTCGACCCGTAGACATTTGATTTTACAGGATCTTCAAATCGTGATGTCATTGAAATTAAACTTAAAGTGAAATTAGCAAAAAAGATCAGGAGCAATATTTTATTTTAAATTTAATTGTCAATTTAAATTATTTTTGTTTGAAAGGATTATGTTTCGCAAAATTCTATTAATTTTTACACCCTCTATTTTATTTTTTATTTTTCTCTTTTTTTTTTTTTTTGTAGTTGAATCACTATAGGGTGGTAAAAAGATACGATTGACATACCATATTTTTAATTTTGCTATGTTTTACTGTTGTATACAACACAACTCTTTACGATATTATCCATTCATTTATGTATATATATACACATATTATTTTGTAGAAATGTACGTATATAGCTTTTTTTTTTTTGTTAAACTTTTCATCTGGATTGCACAATTTATTTTTTTTATGCCTACATGTGTTTTTATTTTGTACCCCAATTTGGTATAAATATAATGTTATTTTAGAACTATACGTTATAATTATAGAATTATAGATAGTCCCTATTTAATATGCTGCATTTGAGTGCGCGCAATGTATATACTATTGTCTTTTTTTTTCCAAGCAAAGTTCTCAGTGTTTCCTTCATTATAAACGACAAACAGATTAATTTGATTCAAGTCAATAGTTTTAAATTATTACAGTTGAGAAATGTTTCATATTTATATTTTAATTTTTTTTTGTGTTGCCTGAAAATTGTTATTTACGAAGAAAATGTATATACGCAAGAATGTTTGCGAAAATCGCATGTTTTCCGATTAAAAATCGGACGAATGAAAACTAAAAAATTACAACTGTTTTTTCTTTTTTTAAATAATAGGTAATTTCACTTCTTAAGTACAATTTTTTAAGTACTTTTTTAAGTACAATTTTTGGAAATCAAAATTATTTAACACAGGATTGGCCATCAGGGCTTCTCAAAAATTAAAACATACTTAGTTAAATATTCTTTAACATTTATTAAAAATATTTAAAGAAAATTGAAATTATCATATTATGAATGTGAAGTGAAGAAAATATTAATTATAATGCAAAATACATACACAAACAAAATAAAGTTTGCCTAATCCATAAATTTTATTACAATTTTTATTATGTTCAAAAATCACTCATTAACTAAAATAGTTTTATGTCCATTTTAGTTGCATTAATATTATAAATAAATTAATTTTAATGAATTGTTTATTTGCATCTATTCGAATATTAATAAATTAAAGTTCAATAAATTAGTTTTATTCTTATCATAATCAATTATGCACCTATGCTTTTCTTACCGACAAATAAAACTAAAAAAACATAAGCTCGAAAGTTTTTTTTAACGATTCTATTATGACTTTTTTTCGTCACAATACGGCAATTAACTCACAGTTTTAGTGAAGAGTAATTAATAAGCTAATTAGTTTTTTCAATTCACTGCACCTATAATTATAAATCCTGCAACATTTTTATTTGGAATTTCTCTCGAATAAAAAAAAAATCAATAAAATCGAAAATAACATACGTAATTATATGGAAAATGGTTCTTAGAATATCTTGATTTAGTTAGTTTACAGATTTTATTGAATTTGAATCATCATCATCACTATGGAGAAACTTATTTCGTTAGTTTTTCAGTATAAAAAATGATGCTTCATTAAAAACGTGTCGCGGGAATTGTTTCGCTAAAAATAAAAGAAATAAATAAATTCTAATTAAGAAAAAATATTAATAAAAATTGTGTTTAATTAAAAAGAATATATATATAATGATCACAGTTGGAACAAGGAAACTGCCAATATCTCGAAAGGATTCGTCATGGGACGAAGAACCATCGACTTCCACCCAAAAAAGTTTGTACATACAATATACATACATAATAATGTATCTTCATAGAACAAAAAAAAATATATTCTACTGACCTAGAGAATAAATTCCAAAAAATAAAATGTATATACATATATTGTTGTTGTTTTTTAGATACAGATTTTTCCTGTACCTACATACCTACATATGATTTTTATTGATTTTTCTTTAAAAAATTAAATTTAATTTCCGTATGCGTGAAAACAATTTTAAAAATAATCAAATTCTATAAAAAAAAAATTTTGAGAATTTTTCAATTAAATGAAGAAAAAAAGCTCTTAATAATAATTGTAATTGAATTTAATTGGAAATTAAGCATAACTTTTTTTTTTCAAATATGTGTACCTATCTGATTATAATTTTAAATTAGTTATGAATACAAAAATTTAACGACACTACCTACTCTAATAAATCTATGAATATTTTAATATTTCGATATTATGATAATTGTTATTTTATAGTTTTTCATTTTATTACTCTGAAAATGGAATACGTTTTTTATTCTAATTTTTTTCAAGCTTTGTTCAAGTAATCTTTGTTTTTAAATTTCAATGCTTGAACTTGGAATATACTAAAAAATATGGAAAAAAATTGTTCTTAATTAATGTCAAATTTTGCGTGCAAAACTCTATTTATATATTTTATTTTCATTTTATTAAAATAAAACTCAAAATCAATATTTTACTACTACTGAGATGTTATTTTTCTTCATACAAAATGAAATATGAAATTGAAATTAAAATTATATTATAAAATTTTTAAAATTATTTTTTTTATCACTTCAATGATAGGTCATTCTAATATTGATGTATGATCTTCTTCTTTGAACTATTTCAATTAAATAAACATTGACGTTGGACCTAATATTGAAGGTCTAACTTATATTATTATTTAACCTACAAACTTTTTGAGATTTTAAAATAAATTTTCATTACAGGAAAATAATTTTTTTTTTTGTCGTTAAGGTTCAATAAATTGTAGTTGTCGTATAGTTATGTTGTCGTCCGTAGATGAAACATAACGACGTGGAGTAAAAAAAAAAACAAATTTTCAATAATTTTCTTTCTGGGTAAAAAAATTGAATTATTTTTCGACATTATTATTTAAATAAGGGGAAATATCACCTTGAATAAAATAGTTTCAATATTTCCATTTTATTAATGTTTTCCTCCCGTTTCTTTTTTATTATTATTATTATTATTATTATTAAATAAGCTAAACAAAAAATATTTGTTTATATATGAATTTAAATTGTATGCAATCATATATTATTATTATTTCTATGCTACTTTGTACCGTTTATATATTTGCGTTGACGAACTTGTTCATTATTAAGTATTTATTTTTCTTTTTTATTATATTCTTTTTTTTTTCTATTTTAATTTTTTTTTTCTATTTTTTGACCACGAACTTGATATTGAAAAATGTCGTTCTTTGCATGAGGCTTAGTTTTTTTTTTTCTGTATTTAATTTAACATACGCGGTGAATTAATATAAAATTGAACATAAAACATAATTTTTCTAATGCATTTTTGTCTACTACTTATTTGTGTTAACGTTATATAAAATTCTGAAATTCAAAAGAAAAAAAAAATTAAGAGATCTGTTAAATAAATTACGCTCTATTAGCACATCATACTATTATACATCAGAAATTGACTGTTTATATTTTCATTAAATGGTTGACCGTTAGCTTATAAGCATTGAATTTCCTATAATCTATAGCTAATCAATTTCGATTCTTTGAATGTCGAAATTTACGAAATTTTGTTCACTTTCACATCGGCCAAAGGATGAGTTCTACGATTTCGCGTTTGGGAGTTAAAAGCTCTCAACCAACCAAGGATCTTCTAAATAATATTCGTACAAAATTAATATAATTTAAATTTTTTTCCAAAGATTTAATGGATTCCGGTTAAATAAAATAACTATGTTCTTTAGCTAGATAAATACCGATTGGAGGAACTGAAAAAATGGTTTGACCCCGATTTCTTCCAAAGATTGGGGCGGGGGGTTGGATTCCGAATATAATTTATTAGTATATGATGTCTGTATGGTTTTGGTATTATTATATGGTATTGACGGAACCTAAATATGAAATATGATTAGCCAAGATATCTGATTGAGAGCAAAATATCCTCGAAAATATCTTAAAAGTAAAATATTTTTAATTAAAATATTGAAATCTCATACTTCATTTACCGTGTAATATCTCATTCATTACAATATCTTTTTTACATATTTCTTTTTAAGTCTGAAATCCGCTCATGTAGAAAAAAGCGGTGTAAAGTTTTAATCAATGTTGGTTTTTGCAATTTTCATTTTAATTTTCTATCTATATCTTGTGGCTTTTGTTCATTGAACTTAAAAATAGGATCATGACCAAGGAGTTCTTGTCTTTGGAATAAAATATTTTAAAGACAGTTTTTCTTTATTTAATTGACATGCAATACTGTTATATGTTAAGAATATTCAATTGAATGTATGTATATATTTTTTTAAATCATGTTGTCAAAGTTGTATGTCTTCGTCACCACAAAAGTGTTTTATTTTTATTTCTTCACATAGAGATCGTATATTAAAAAAATGTTTTTAATATTGAATCGATGATATAAGTTATTAGCAAAATTGGGAGTCATTTCCGCTTTTATGTATAAATATGTTAAACATGTTAAACTTACCTATGAAAATTAAAAGTTCTCTAACTTTTAAATTTCTCATAATACCTGTAGGCACACATTTCAATAAAAAGTTTTGTATTTAAAACTATTTATAAATTATGATGTGTATTATAAAAAAAAATGTTTATTATAGGGATAAAAAATGTTATATATGTTGTGCAAATAAAATTTAAAGAAAACTATATGGTCAGCATAATTTTCAAACAGCTGATTTCAAATAAAATTGATAAATATTTTAAGATAGTCACGTTATTTTGGACGAGTTTTTTTTTCTCAATACAAAAAAAAAAACTATATCTAATATTTATAGCAAAATTTTCTTTAAAAATCAAAAAAAATATTTGCTTTCACTTAAACAGGAAAATTAAGTCAACTACAGTAGGAACTCTAAACCCAATGAAAAAATTAAAAAAAAAGAAAATATTGATAATTAGAAATAGGTAGGTGGGACCGGCAAATCGCCATCAAAATCTAGAAAATTTTATAAACATTAGTTTTTAGGAAAGTTTAAAAAGAGTTGATTCCTCTTAAAGTTATTTATAATGAAAAGTAAAAAGAAATTTAAGTTTGAACAATGCTTCTATAAAAATTTAGTACTTCATCAATAAATATGAAACATTTGAATTCATGCCAACTCTCATTGTAATCTGTTAAGCCTCTGGTTTAGATCCCTGCTCATTATCGGGTGCTAAACAATTTTTAAATTCTTTCAATATTTATTATATACTAATTTTCATCGTTTTTAAATATAAAACTTTTATATGATAATTAATTTTAATTTGGTAGATTGAGAGCGTTGGTCTCTGGAATCCGGCATGGAAAAATCTCATATTTTAATTTCAAAGGGAGTAGCACATTTTGCACATCCACCATCGCATTCTACCCAGTAGTTTAATTAACTTAGAAGTATTTTATTATCATTATTATTAATTTACAAACTCTTGACAAAAATAATAATAATACTTATATATGTCTACGAATCTATAAACAAAATAAAAATGTTTACAACCCCATTTTCCGATTGCATGTCTTTTTATAATTGAGATTTTAGATTAATATCATGCTTGTATACAGTTTAATAATTATTGTTTTACTTACTTATTTACAATGTAAACATTTTACTACGCTAAATAAAGAATCTAAAGAATGAAAATTTGGATTTTCTTATTCAATAATGTAAAATAAATCAATCATTTTAATGACAGTGAAAAATAAAAATTTGTGTTTCGAATCTGTTCTAGTTTTTTGAAGAATTCGATTATTTAGGATGAGTGATTTATAAAAAAATTGAATTTTTGATTTTTTTTTGTGGCATTCGACGGTAATTAATTTATCTGATTACTTTTTTCTAACATTTTTATTTATGCAATTAAAAAAAAAACATGTTTTAAAACGTGACAATTCTCATTTTATTGACAATGCCACAATAGTATGTTCATTACACTGCCTAAGAATGAAGAATCAATGAATATTTTTTCTCTAGTTTATAAATTTTAAATTTGAATTCAAAAGTATGCGTCTGACCCTTTTTATCTTTTTTATTCATAATATTGTCAAGAGATATAGTGAACTTATAGAATCACCTATATTCGAACTTCAATCGTTGAACATTGGGCGCTCATTGAGTCAAAAATTTAAACTTAAACATCCTTTTAAATCCAACTGAAGATTGCAAGTTATTACTTCAATTCTTACAAAAAGTTGAACTTGAAATTTAATAAATATTTTCTGCTTCCTCGTAATTACTTAAATAGAATATACAAGTAATATAACTTAAACATTAAAACTTATAAAAATTATACACATATACGTATAAATATTAAAATATTTATATAAAAATAAAAAATGTGAAAACAAACCTCCATAAATATACCTACCTGTAATTAATCATAAATCTAACGTACTCTAAACATATAAAATTTGTAAAAATATAATTAATGTATGAATAGTTATAAAAATAACTAAAATAAATACATAAAATCTGTAGTAAAATAGACACTGTAAAAAATTTAAAATTCAAGGGTCAAGAACTCCAAAGTCCCACATGTTCAAGACACCTAGTGCACTTAAGCTTTTAATTTTTAATACATTTAGGTATTAGAATTAATCCAAATAAATAAATATTGACGTCGGATGTAGTAAAATAATACAATGATATTGAAAAAATCTTATATTTATTAAAACATTATTTTAATAAATTTCTCCAGGTCTTGATCCGAAGGAGTAGATTACACCCGTAAATTTTTTGTGTTTGATTTCATTGAAACATATTCTAATCGAAAGAAAGTATATTTTTCTTTATTCAAAAAGGACTAAAACAGTACTACAGTAGAGTTAAAAAAATTGTTAATTGCAAAACACTATTTTATAATAAAAAATATATAAACAGTTTTGACGGAATAATAAAGATTTAAGACTACGCCTAAAAAAATGCTGAATAATAATCACCTTATTTAGATTTTTTTGATTGAATTAGATTACTTTCTGTTTTTTTTTTTTCTCAAATTTCTTGAAAGTAAATAAAATCAGTTTTTAGAGACCACTAACTTATTTAAGTAGAATTAATTAATATTTGCCTTAATTACTGTTTGTTTTTCCTTCACATTTACCTGTAATTAAATTTTTTTTTTGCATACACTTAGTTACAGTTCATTGTTGCATTTAAGCTAGATTTAATTATTTTAAACATTGTGATAAACGTTTTTAAATATAAATAATATGAACAAATGAAGTGTGCTTCGTCTCATTGGAGTTGAGATATAGGTATTCATTTTATCAAATATATATTAGGACTCAGTGAAGAAGGGGCTATTCGTTCATGATGAATTCTGTGGGTGAAATAATTTTTATTGGTCTTAATATTTAAGCATTTACATACTTATATTTGAAAAGTTTTTTTTCTTTCCTAATTATTGATGTTACCTGTGTATGTATTTATTAAACATGGTTTCTTAAGAAAACTCAAAGTCATTAAAAAGATTTCAGAACGTTACTTTCTTAATAAAATTGTTTTTTCATTATATTTTTATTTAAAAAATCTCGTCTCAAAACTGATTGTCAAACAAAAATTACTCATAAATATGTTTTTTATCATTAAAATTTGCAGAGCATTTGAGCTTAAATGTCATTCTTATTATCTGGAAATTTAAATAATGTTTTATTTCTTGAAATTTTAGACTTTGTAATTATGGATAATCAATTAATATGGGCTAGAGATCCTAATGAAGGTTATATACAAGCTATGATTACAGAAATTGGTGCTAATGAATTTGAAGTTACTCCAATAGAAATAAAATTTTCAAAAAGAAATTGTTCAACAGAAGATATATTTCCATCCTGTGACGGACATCAGGATCGAGATGACAATTGTAAGTTACTAGTTTTTAAACGTTAAGTATTTTTTTCTTTCAATCAATTTATACGTATTTTTATTTTGTTCTGAGGAGAGTTGTATAAAGTAATGTAATGTAACGCTATTACGTTTTCCTCGAACCGCTCCAAGTAGCACATATCAAATTCTAAAATTGATACGTCTAGATGGAACGATAGCGTAAAAGTTTTTCCCGTTCCAATCGTTACTTTAAAAAGTGTATCAAAACAAATTAAACAACCTACAAATTTTTTCAACAAAAAAATGTATTTTGAATATGTTTGGGTAGGGTTACTGCAAAATGTACTTAAGTAATTTTTCTCGGTGAAGTAATTCTTCTCGGCGAAGCGGCAGCCGCTCCCGTATGAATAAAAACTTTCTGTTTTGAAAAACATATTTTTCCGGGTTTTTTATATTGGAATTAAATTGCCGTCTTTTTCCGTTTTTTTTGGAATAGAATTCCAGGTTTTTGTCTTTCGGCTTTGCACAAGGTTTGAGGCCATAATGCCGGAAGACAAAATCCCGAATCCATAATCCCGGAAACTTAATGTGATCTTGAAAATATCCCGGAACCCCGCCATAACATTTACGACATACTAGAGAAGACTTCACAAATTCTTATAAAAGGATAAAAAAAATCAAATGCTATTTAATTTTTGCCCTTTATATATAAAATAATAATTCATAAAAATCTATATCAGATCGATTTTTGCGGGATTTGGTCTTCCGGGATTATGAATTCGTTGAAACACAATTAACCGGAAACTCAATTCACTGAAAGCACAATACACCGAAAAGACAATTCACCGACAACACAATTCAACGAAAATGATAACGTCGCCGCGATCTAAACATGTCTATCATTTTCGGTGAATTGTGTTTTCGGGTGAATTGTGATATCATATTATTTGCTAAAATAAGAAAACTAATGGTATAAAGGAAATCTAACACAGTTTTTCTTAACAATTGTATTAAGTATATAAAAATATTTATAATTAAAAAAAAAACCTTTTTTGTCCTATTTTTTAATAATAAAAATAAGACAAGAGTTGAGAGTTCAAAAAGGATATTCAACATTTTTGTTTTGATGTGTATCTGCTGCATCAAAACTTTTGTTTATGCATTTTCATTTCTCACTATTTTTATTATTTATTATACGAGTACCTATATGTATTAATTGAATTGATAAAAGAAAGCACAGAATAAGTTTTTGAACATGTTCAAGCTTTTTATTTAACTTCCTTTAGATATTAGCGTGTTCAAACAAATGCTCCTCCGTTTTCTTAAAATTTAGGTGCTTTTTTCCTATCACGCATTTCTGTTTGCTTAAATTTTCCCTAATACCATACTATAATTTTTCTTATTGTTTTATTCATATACTCAGGCCCGGCTCGAGGCGTGTGCGAACTGTGCACTGCACACAGGCGCCGTAGGCGCCAGTAATGAAAAGGCGCCTACAAGCCAATATGAAATTTAAATTTCAACAAAAATAATTTTTTTTTTAAATGTATACAAATTTTTTTTGAGTTTTTGATTTTTGGAGCAAACGAACTACAAAATTATCTGAAATTGTTGTCTCGCAAAATTGAAAATGATATTAATCCAGAAAACATTTTAAACTGGATTTATAACAATAATGTTGAAGAACTCTTTCCAAATGCACTGATTTAAGGGTATTACCATAAAGGAAGTATAAATATGAGAAATTCATTCCATACAAAAAAATCAAATTAAAAAAATTAAACAAAAAATATGAAATCAAAAAATGAAATCACTATCCCATTATGCCTTGTTCGCATTATAATTTAAATTCCACTTAGATTCCGGAAAACAAATTGCCGTTCGCATTACAATATTTGATGAGAACTGGAATTTGATGATGTATAACAATTGAGAAAGAGAAAAAATGTTTGTTGTTGAAAATTTTGACTTTTTATCTCGCTTTTTATCAATTTTATTTTGTTTTTTCTTCATTTTGACTCGAATTTGACAAAAAAAATTGTTGCCACCTATAACAAAATTTCAAAAAGTAAGTGAAAGTAACTATAAATGTAGAATTCCAAACCTGACAAACTGGAATATAAAAGTGGAATATACAAATTCCGGAATAATTTTTATATGAAAAATCCAGTTCATATTCCTGAAATATTCCGGAAAACAGCATATTCCACAAATATTCTCCTAATGCGAACATATTATTGGGATAGTGATTTCATATAGACCCACATTTTTGTTTAGTTTTTTTAATATGAATTTTTTGTATGGAATGAATTTCTCTTATTTATGCTTACTTTGTGGTATTACTAACTTTACCCGTTTCAGTCGCTAAAGGTGAGAGAACTTTTCCAAAATTAAAACTGATCAAAAATTACTTCGGATCAACTATCGGGCAAGAAAAATAGAATTTAGCTAGTGTTTGCTTTTTGTACCCTTTGAGTATCTAATTGAAAACTTTTACAAAGGCGCCAATCATTCCTTGCACACACACAAAAAAAACCACGAGCCGGGCCTGCATATACTAATGAAAAATGTGTTAACAATCTTTAATACGAGAAAAATTATTTTTCTGTAGAAAATATTTTTGTAATTAAAGTATTAAAAAAAAAATCTATATAAAAATAAAAAAAATTTATATAAAATCTTTCAACCTTTTGGGTGCGGTAATGTACAACTCATAAAAAAAAAAGAAAAGTTTAATGACTTTATTATTGCACAGTTTTAATTACTACATTCTATACTTATCGATAATATCTTCCTGAAGAACAACTTTATTATGAAAATAAAAAAATATTGACACGTTCTACAAAAGCAGTTTTTAACCATGATTTTCTATTGAATTTAGGTTTTCTTAACCATGAATTTGTCATTCATGAATATTATATTGAATAATATTGAAATCAGTCGCTTTTAAAAAATATATATGTTTTTATTCTGTTTTTATGCTGGCCATACACGGTCCAACTTGGTTGTACAACATGTTGACAACATGGCAAGTTGTATCGTGTGGGCAAGTTGACAACTTGTTGGCCGACCAATTTGACGGTTGGAAGTTGATTGGCAAAAAATATAAAAATTTTAATTTTTTTAGGTTTTTTGTTGAAGTTGTCTAGTGTGTGGGCAAGTTGTCAACCTGTTGTAAACCAAAATGACGTTAATTGTCATTTTGAGTCAAAAATATATACAAACTTTTTTATTATTTAAATTAATTTAGTTTAAATTTTATTATTAGTGTCAAAAAAAAAAAAAAAAATCAATAAATTTTTGACGGTTGAAGAATGGTTGCTAAACAAGTTGTATCGTGTGTGCCAAAACATACAACTTGTTGTCAACATGTTGTACAATCAAGTTGGACCGTGTATGGCCAGCATTAAGATAACAAAAATATTTAATAAATAAGTAATTAAATTTTATCATCAAGAAAACCTTTCTATTATAATTCTTTTTTTTTGTTTATTAGAAGTTAATAGGAATTTACATATTATGTAAGTCATAGAATTGGAATAAATAAGTTCTTGAAAATAGAATAATTCAAGTAATTGTTTTTTCAGAAATCTCAAACTTTGATTCTCTTTGTAAAACTGGTCTTATATTTTGAGAATAGATCCAAGTCATTCAATACTGAAAAATTCTAAATATATTTTTTGTTTTATTTTTCCTTAAGGTGAATTACTTTTGCTGAACGAAGCCACTTTTTTAGATAATTTAAAAACAAGATATTATAAAGATAAAATATATGTAAGTATTGGTTTTTAATTTGATAATTACAGCATAAAATTTATAAATTATTGTTATTTTTAGACGTATGTTGCCAATATTTTAATTGCTATCAATCCATATCGTGAAATTCAAGATTTATATTCAATTGCTTCAATTAAAAAATATAATGGCAAGTCAATAGGAGAAATGCCCCCGCATGTTTTTGCTATAGGTAGTTTTGAACATCAATTATTCATGTATTTTGCATTTTTAAATATAAACTCTTTTTTAGCCGATAAAGCAATTCGTGATATGAGAGTATTAAAATCATCTCAATCGATTATAGTTTCGGGTGAATCTGGTGCTGGAAAAACTGAATCAACAAAATATCTTTTGAAATATTTATGTCATGCAAAAGATACTTCAGGATCGATTGAACAGAAAATTTTAGATGGTAACAAAATTTAAATTGATGTCAATTTATTTTTATTAATAATTTGTTATTTGAGTAGTAGTATTAAAAAAGTGAAATTTAAATTTTAATTTCAGCCAATCCAGTTTTGGAAGCATTCGGTAATGCTAAAACTACTCGAAACAATAATAGTTCACGGTTTGGAAAATTTATAGAATTACATTATGACAGTAAATTAAATCTCGTTGGTGGTTTTATTTCTCATTATTTATTAGAGAAAAGTCGTATCTGTTCACAAAGTCCAGATGAAAGAAATTATCATATTTTTTATATGTTGTTAGCGGGTGCTTCTCAACCACTACTTTCTAAACTTGGATTAGGAAAACCAGATGATTATCGGGTGATTTTTTAAATAAAATATGTCTATAATATTGAATATCCTTCATAATCAAATTTTAATATTTTAGTACTTATGTGGTTGTACACAATTTTTTTCAAGTGATAAAACGGAAAAATCAATCCCAAAAACGCAAAAATCTGAATTACACTTAAAGAAAGGAGGCTTACGAGATCCTATTTTAGATGATTATGAAGATTTTCAGAAATTAGATAAAGCATTGAAAAATTTAGGACTAAGTGAAGAAAACAAGTTGGGTATTTATGCTCTGGTTGCAGCTGTCCTGCATTTGGGAAACATTACTTTTGAAGAAATACTGGATGATGTACGTGGTGGTTGTCAAGTTACACAATCGTCTGAAAAATCTCTATCAATGACAGCAAAACTACTTGGAGTTGATGCATTTGAGCTGCGTCAAGCTTTAGTTTCCCGAGTCATGCAGAGTAAAGGAGGTGGATTTAAGGGAACAGTGATAATGTAAGATTATAATTTAAATACTTAACACTAATTTAGATAACTATAATAGGAATATAACTTCTAAAATCAATTTATTTGCCTTTCAAAAAAATCTAAATTATTTATTTTTTTATTTTGCATTTTTGTACATGTATACATACATGTACAAGTTGTTCCTGACATTAGCATAATTTCTTATTTTTAAATACATACTAACGTCTGTAGCTAGCAGTGTACTGACGATGGTAAAGTACTCTAGTTTTAGAGAATCTACTATATATCTAGATTTTTCTCTACACTGAACAATTACCTTTCTTTTATTAAGGATTTTTTTTAATTTTGTTACGAATAAGTAATCATTTGCATTTTTTGATTGCTTCAGCTAGTGAGTTGGAATAGCCTTATTGGGGAAGATATTATTCCAATTGATTTATTTTCATTATTATATAATTGCTACTTTTGTGTTTATTCCAGGGTACCACTGAAATTTTATGAGGCTAACAATGCAAGAGATGCTCTAGCTAAAGCTATATACAACAAATTGTTCGACAGAGTTGTTGCAATGATCAATCAAAGCATACCATTTAAAGCGTCAAATTTTTACATTGGCGTTTTAGATATTGCTGGTTTTGAATATTTTACTGTGAATTCATTTGAACAATTTTGTATTAACTTTTGTAATGAAAAACTACAGAAATTCTTTAACGATAATATTCTAAAAAATGAACAAGAACTTTATAAACGTGAAGGACTAAATGTTCCTGAGATTAAATTTACTGATAATCAGGATATTATTGAGCTTATCGAATCAAAAGCGAATGGAATATACACTCTGTTAGATGAAGAATCGAAGTTGCCAAAACCCTCGGCAATGCATTTTACCACTGAAGTACATAATACTTGGCAAGGACATTTCCGATTGGGATATCCACGTGCATCAAGGCTTAAGGCTCACAGAACTATTAGAGATGAAGAAGGTTTTCTTGTTCGTCATTTCGCTGGTGCAGTCTGTTACAAAACCGTAAATGATTTGTAACAAAGAAAGACAAACAGTTTTTAAATTTTCTCTCAAATTTCAGGAACAGTTCATTGAAAAAAATAATGATGCTTTTCATGCTTCTTTGGAAGCTTTAGTTCAAGAATGTGCTAATCCCTTGTTAAAATCATTATTTTCAACTGGATCAACAGCTGTAAAAGGAAAATTAAACTTTATTTCGGTGGGATCAAAATTTAAAACTCAGCTGGCTGAGTTAATGGAGAAATTGGAACAAAATGTAAGAATTTATTTTACATTAATTCTTTGTTTGCTCTAATTAGAATATATCGTAATGCTTTAATTTTTTAATACATTTTCAGGGGACAAATTTCATTCGTTGTATTAAACCAAACAGTAAAATGATTGACAAAAATTTCGAAGGTGGATTAGCATTGAGCCAATTGAAATGTTCCGGTACTATATCAGTTTTAGAATTAATGGAACACGGATACCCATCCCGTGTACAGTTTGCTGATTTATATAATATGTATAAATCATTTTTGCCACCGGAATTGGTGAGGTTGCAACCTCGATTTTTTTGTGAAGCTATGTTACATGCGATGAAACTTAATAGTACTGATTTTAAATTTGGCATTACAAAAGTTTTTTTTCGTCCTGGAAAATTTGTTGAATTTGATATTATTATGAAATCCGATTCAGAGAATTTGAAGCAAATCGTAGAAGCTGTTAAGAAATGGTTGGTTCGATCTAGATGGAAAAAAACTACTTTGGCAGCTGTTTGTGCCGTTAAAAGTAAAAACATAAATCTACAATTGTAATAATTTGTTATAATTATATATATATTTTTTTCATTTTAGTCAAAAATCGAATGAAATATCGTAATAAATGTGTTATATTACTTCAAAAAGTTATTAGGGGATATTTAGTCAGACAAAAACACCAACCTCGAATTCATGGCATTATAAAAATAAAAAATATGAAATTAAATGCTGCAAAAACTATTGAAATTGCTAATCAACTTAGAAATGACAAAAAAAGTGTTTTACGTGAAGTAGAATTAATCAATTCAAGTATAGACTTAGCAATAAACGAAATAAAGGTGGGCATAGGAAAACTTTACGTTATTTATCATATGAAAGATATTTATTGATATGCTAATCTAAAAGAAACTTTTTTTTTAAAAACCTAATAATAAGTACGGTTCAGGTTAATAAATAAAACAATGTGTTATAAATAGTAACGGAGTATAATGTTGTTTTATCTTTAAAGAGAAAAAAACCAGCTTCGTTTTTTAAAATTAAAGACCTCAAAAACCTTCATTTTCTGCTACGCTAAGTTTTCAAATTTCTCTCTTTCAGGCGAACACGTTAATTAATGCAAATGAGCTTGATTTTATGTTCTCAAGTATTTCAGACAGTATTATAAATTTGTTAACAATTAAGAAAAAAAAGAAGAATTGGTGGTTTAGTGGTCTTTTCAAAATTTTAAGAATCAGAAAATTCAAATTTTTAAATTACTAAATATTATTGTTATTAAATTCAAAACTCTAATTTTATTAAAAACAAATTCATAAAAAAAAACAAAATAGATGTTTTTTTTTCCTAAATGTCAAATTATTCCTTAAATTAATAGAGCTCGTACTGACACTTGATTAATAATTAAACATAATTAAAATACAATCATAAAATCTTTCGTATTTTCTACGAGAGACAATATCGTACTACTATATACCGCTCAAATTTGACATAAATGTTAATTAAGAGTTTAAGTACGATGCTGCGTCCTCTTTCATACGTCGTTTAAGGAACTTCAAAAAATAATTTATTTTTTTACTATAATTAAAATCATTTATAAACTTAAACTAACTAGAATAAAAATGTAGATTAGAAAATTTTCAAGAATAAATTCAAATTACTTAACCGAAATTAATAAAAATTAAGTGAAGAGACATGCAAATGAGAAAATGTGACTTAAATTCTAAGTGACATCACGAATGTACGTTTAAAAAAATTATAACTATTAATTGATACCATAAAATTTTGAAACTTATTAAAAAGATATTCTAGAATACATTTTAAAACCTTGTGTCATTCTTGCGACATTCTGTGAAACATAATAATGAGAAGAAATTTTTTGGATGTTTATGAATGTGGGCCGTGGGTTGTACAGAGGAAAGACTCAATTACATTCAATATTAGCAAACATTTGGAAACTCATCGATTTTGACTGTTTGTTAATAAATCAGTGTCCAGAAATTAGATAGAAAATGAAGGTATAGTGTAAAACTTAAAGGTCTTTTTCTAGCATCTCAATTCTATCAAATATCGAAGTTTAAACTACTTTCACTTCATTTTATTTCTCTTTCATTCAAATGTTTTTTTTTGTTAATACAACATTTTTGTGCTGGAAGAATTCGTGTCATACTGTTTGTTTAAGTACAAAAAAATTTTAATTTACAATTTTTTTTTTATATTTTTACTTGGAGTCCTATTAACTGTAGAAACTGAAATTTATTCAATGAGAATTATTTGAGCTTCAATATATTTGAAATTCTGCCCTTATCTAATGAATTTAAGTTAATTGCTTACTTTTTTTTAGAACAATAAGAAAATCAAACCGAGTGAAATTGATTCAATGTTTGAAAATATTATGAGCAGTGTTGATAAATTAACAATTTCCCTGAACCAAAAATTGCAGGTAGCTTTAAATTATTTCGTAAAATCATAAATAAAATCTAACATTAAAACTTGAAAAAAAAAAATTATTTCAATATTTTTATTAGGATCAACGACAAGCTGAAGAACAGGAACGACTTCGGAAAATACAAGCAGCTCTTGATATTGAGCGAAAATTAAAGGAGGAAGAAGAAAAGAAGAAACGTGAAGAGGAAGAAAATAGAAAATTGTAATAATAATTTTTTTAAAAAAATATTTTGTTTTTTATTAAAATGTTTTTAGAAAAGCCGAAATGGAAACTCGTCGGAAGGCCGAAGAAGCTCAACGTTTGCATCAAGAAGAGGTTGATCGTAAAGCAGCAGAAAGCTTACAAATTCAATTGGAAAAGGAAGCTCAAGATGATGTGAAATATAGGCAACAACTAGAACAAGAAAGACGTGATCATGAACTAGCATTGCGCTTAGCAAATGAATCAAATGGCCAGGTTGAAGATAGCCCTCCACTTATCAGAAAGTATGTTATCAACATATCACATACGTTAATATTATGTTTATTTGGTACTACGCTTATAAGCGTTTCATTTTTGGTGAAAAAAAAATTAATGGAAAAGTTAATTTTGGTGAAAACATACACCATCATTCATCAAATATGTACCAAAATTTCGTAATTTTAATAATAAAAAGAAAACCAACGTTGTAAGCCTCTAAGTAATAAAATCTTGAATTAAGCAAATTAAAAGCAACAGCCAAAAATGAAACGCAACCAGTTTTTTTCTTCTTTATTTCAACGACAATTATTTTAATTTTTAAATTTTACTTAGTGGCCTAAATGATGTCACAGCAATTGGTAGTACCAACAAATTAATAAGGTACAGCTAATCGTTATCTGGCGATTCAATTTGTTATTTGGGTTTTTAGTTAACAATGCTAACTAACTTTAGTTTATTTGAATTTTTTTTTTTTGTTTTTAATAACATCAGCCATTTAGAGCCTATTAACTAAAAATTAAAACACTAACCTAATTATAATAATATTTTTAAATTTTTACAGTATTTCCTTGATAACAAGTCATTTGACAAGGTTCGTTATTTTAAATAGTGGGTTATTTTATTAAAATAAAATTTACTGCCAATTATTCCTTAAAACTTATTATTTAAAATCTAAATAATTCCTTAATTGATTTTAGTTTTGTTATTTTATTAAATATTTTAATATTTATACCTTATATCTTATATATTTATATATAATATTTTAAATCTAATTTAGAAAATTAAGTTAATGTATTTTTTTTCAATTTTTCATCATTATTAAACTTTAATTAACTCGAAACTAGATTTTGCTAGTACATCCTTATTTCAAAAAATTATGTGCTTTCTTTGTCATAATGCAATATTATTCCGAACAATATTATTTAATTTAATTGGATAATCGCTACGAACAAACAGAAGGAAATTTGCTTTTAATTATTTTTGTTCCTGATGATCCAGTTCCAATATTCGGATGTCATTAATATTTTTCTAATATTTTCTTTCGGTTAAACATATTTAGACTTCGTTGTTATTACTTTAAATATTTTCTAGACAATATGTTTTGAATCTGGGCATTTATTTTCCTTTTTATATCGTTTTATGTAATAACTTTTAGTATAATACATATTTAAATTATAAAATAGATAATCTAGAAATTTGTAAAGTTTTATTTAAAACTTTAAAAAAAAAAAAAACTATTATTAAATCAATTAAAAGTTCTTATATATATTAAAATTCATATTATTCTCATTATTCCATTGTCACTACTTATTTTACTAAATTAGCATAAAAATAATTAACCTGCATAGGTATAAGATATTTTTTTTAATTGATATTATGATTTTATTTTATTTAAATTTATTTTTTTTAATAATATTAAAGAAGATTTTCATCCACTTAAGAAACATTTTACCATTATTGGTCATTTAAAAAAACTATTTTCCTTTCCAATTTTTTTTTTTTTTTTTTATAAAAAATGAATTTTTCTTAAATAACATAGTTAAATCATCGCTGTTAATGTGGTTGCAAATTTACCTCCATTACATTTTTTAAATTTATTTTGTTGCGGAGTTCTTAACAAACATTAGTAGTTCAAAAATAAAATAATTTGAGCTAAATTCTTTCATTCATATCAATATTTTTAAAATTTTTATAATGTCATGGAAAATATAAAAATTAAATAATTCACAAATGATAATGTATAAATATGAGGATTATAAAATTAGCAAAAAAAAAATTAAAAACGAACATTAATATGACAAGTATTTGAAATCGTATTTAGATTTCATTATTAAAATTATTGCAAGCACATCATCCCTCAGTCATAAAATAAATTAAAACAGAGATTTGTTTTTATATTTCAGGAGATGTAGATTATTTTTTCGACGCTTTTCTTGTTGAAAATATAAAACATCCAAAAACATAAAAAGCAAAATTCATTTAAAAATACGATTATTTAAATTAGTTTTGTTGTTGCTAACAGTTATTAAATTAATGCATGATTTTGAAGTAAATAAGATCTGAATCTAAAAAAGCAATAATTGTTTTTCATTATTTAAGGTCTGAACATGTAAGGGCTCAACAACAATTATTAGGTAAACAAAAATATGATTTATCCAAATGGAAATATTCCGAATTACGTGATTGTATTAACACGTCCTGTGATATTGAGCTGCTTGAGGTATTGAATAATTTTTAATATACTTCGTTCGATTAAAATTAAAATATTATTGGAGTAAATTTAATTTTTAGGCTTGTCGACATGAATTTCATCGTCGATTGAAGGTGTATCATGCTTGGAAAGCAAAGAATCGAAAACGTACAACAATGGATGAAAACGAAAGAGCACCTAAAAGTGTAATGGAAGCTGGTATTATTTTTCAATTATTTTTTCAAAATATAATCAAATCTATTTAAAATTAATTTTCAGCAACAAAGACACCACCTATAGCCCAACAAAAGCAAGAAATAATAACAGCACAGCATCGTTATTTTCGAATTCCTTTTATGAGAGCAAATGCTGCCGATAATAGTAAATAAAGAAAATTAAAGTTTTACATAATATAAATTTTAATTGTTATTTTGCAGCGAAACGTGGACTTTGGTATGCTCATTTTGATGGACAATATGTTGCAAGACAAATGGAATTACATGCTGATAAGCCGCCTATTTTATTAGTAGCTGGTAATTTTTTTTATTATATTTTTTTTTCTTTTGTTTTAAGATTTTGGGCTACATTGATAATAACGGCCTTGTCAATCCCAGTTTTTGCAACCACTATTTAGATACTGCTCTATTCTACTAATCTGCTACATCGTACTGGATTAAAACTTTCTAGTTTTGATTCTACATAACCCTTATGACACTTATATATTATATATATTCTATTCCATATAATTCAAATTAAATTCAAATATAACTTCAAAATTCAGTTTTCATTATTCTTCTTTATTATATAATTTAGGAATCGATGATATGCAAATGTGCGAATTAAGCTTGGAGGAAACTGGACTAACTCGTAAAAGAGGTGCGGAAATTCTGGAGCATGAATTCGATAGGGAATGGCAACGGCATAATGGAAAACCGTATAAAAATTTTGGCACTTCCTAAAAAAGGAAAAGGGAAAAATCGTAATAATAACGTATTAATAATAAATTAAAAAGCATTCAATAACATAATGTGCCTTTACGTTAGAAAAAATTTTAAAACTCAAATTTGTGGTAAATTGAATTAAGTTATAGAAATGAATGTAGGAGTTACATTTTCCAGACGTATGTAAATGCATTTCGAAAAAAAAAAAACAAATTGTATTCACTTAGATATATTTTATTTATAATATAAATTAATAAATTTAACATATACACATATAAAAATAAATCAAGTCTTTCTTTTATTGCATTGAATTGAAATAAAATTGTAATATTTTCTAAGAAGTATACATATTTTCACGTTAGTTAGCGTTCACGTTAGTTAGAAAGCTACAGCATATAGAACTTAGTAGCGTGAAAGAAATTATCTTGAACATGATATCCAGCTGGCTAACGTTGCTATGGCTAGAGAGGGCTGGATATTTGTTAATCAATATTGAATTAGTGAAGAATGAAGTTTTTTCATTTCGGCTTCTTAGGCAAGTCAACATAAAACTGTAACTCAATACCCTAAGAGTAAAATATTTTTAGGGATGAAATATTACGCTTTAAGATAACATTAAAACATTTTATAGGAGTACTAATTTATCTACTAAAAATATCTTCTTAGTCTTAGAAGATTCTTTTCAAAAACTTTCTGACCATTTGGATTAAATCTTGATAAATTTTTAAAAATTGAATATTATTGAGCATGATTTAATTGACTAGAGGCGTAGATATTTAGTTTTACTGATAAAAATACCAAATAATTATTAATTTGTTTATTTATGTTTTTTTTTTTCTTAATTTATTTACTTAAATTAAAATACTCTATTTTCCAACAACTTCTTTTAATAATTATTAAAAAATACTGAACTAGTTTTTTAATTGACTGATTAAAAAAAATTATTTATTTTAAAATGAGATCAAGTTTTTCTGCTATTGCAAAAATTTTCTTGCCATTGGACTAAATTTTTCTACAAATCGAATTTAGGATGGATATTAATTTTTCAAAAATGTATCTTTGACGTAATAACTAACATTAGAGTGGTTTGAATAATACGAATGCGACAATAGTTTTTATTAATAATGCATTAAAATTTGAACTGTATAATAATAATGTTCCAAATAATTTTAATTACATGTTCGATTTGATCAGCTTTAATTAAAAATTTTTGATGGTAGAAAGGAGATCTTAATCTGGAGTCAAGTTTTCCCAACCCAAATTGTTTCTTTATATACGGCTACGGCCAGCGAGAGTGTAATAAAATATAAGTTTAGAATTTTGAAAATATTTATTTTGAAGTAGGAAAATCAGTTAAGATTCCGTTTCGTTTTGTTGATTTGTTTGAATAAATACCTATCCGTGAAATTTTAGTATATGTCAAGGGGTCCTTAAATTCTATTTTGATGAAACTCAATGAATATTTATTACTATTTTCACTCCAATGAAAAAAGAATACATTTTTACATTCGATCGAATGCATAATAACCATCTCACCCAAATGAGGATTTCATTTCGATCTGAACAAATACTAAAGAGGACTACAGCGTTTCTCCCAAAAACTTTACAAATTTTAGATAACGTTAAAATATTATCATGATATGAAAATGTAATGATTTCCTCTAAAATCTGTACACCACTTTAATTGATATTTTTACATAAAATTCTAAATTGGTTATTGCATATTACTTTTTATTAAATTATGTGGTTAAATTGGACAACATTAATGGCGCTTGCATTAAATTATTTATTTCATATTACATAAGATTTTGCCCTCTATATCAAAATATAAGGAGGTATCTCATATATACAATTGCAACTTTAACTGCTTTCATTTGTTCAAAAAAAAGCATTTAAATAAAGTTCTGATTTCATAATTGTAAGATGCATTTTGACGTCGGTTTCAGTCTTGACAAGAAATAAATGACAAAAATTCATTAAGTCTGCATTGTGTAATGTGCTTCTGAGTAAAAATTGTAATTGCTTTGTAATTATTTACACATTAGTACATTATTGATATACAATATTTATTAAAAACGTTTTGTAAGCCTTAAAATGTTTGACTGTTCTTACGATACAAAACTCAAGTCCATACATAGATAATTTTAACAAGCGAGAAAACATTTTCTCTAGCTAAAATTTAGATAGTCCTTCAAGTTTAAAATATTAATAATATTTCATACTCTACATTCAAATTCAACTATTCAATTAACTCTAACTTTTCAATTTATTTCAATTAACTTTTACAATTCACTTGAAGCTTTAAATTATTTTGGCTGCATTAAATTATTTTGGCTATAAATAACACCCTTACACTTTGAAAAAATAAAATTATAATTTGGAATGCCGTTGCATTGAATTACAAGCAAAAGACAAGTATGTATATTAAAAATTTGGTTTTTTTAAAATAAAATGTAATATGTAGTTTTTTTTTAATTTCATTGGTTTAAAGATAACATTATATATTGAAAATAACAAACATTAAACTAGATTATATGTTTAAAAATAGAATTAATAAATTAATAAGTGATTTGAAAAGAGTATATAATATTTTCAATATTATTAGATTATAGCTTAAGATAATTATCTGGCGCCTAAATTTAATAATATCTACATACAACCATAAATATGTATACAAAATAAGTTTAATAAATCTGGAATTTAAATTAAAAACCGTATAAATGACTTAAATTATTTCGAAAATATTAGCCTTCATTTGGTATCCATTACTGGTCGATTCTTGATAGTTAATTAATAATTTATAATTATTTTCAATTTATGCAGCTTATACTTGCTGTACTATTATTATTTTTTAATTAAAAAAAATACAATATTAGCACTTAATTTAATAAAGTAAAGTTGGATACACCTTCCAGTTCTTAAATTGGAATAATATTTCGAACATTAAACCACGAACATAATATTCTATATCTATAGTATTATATAGTCACTGTGCAGAATAACGTTCGCTATCGTTTCAAATTTAAATACATATAGGTAAATAGATAATATATAAATTTATCACTTAAAATTAATTCAAAACTATATCAAAAAAAAGTAAAAAAGGCCAATAATAATCATTAATTAATCTAATATTTTTGGAAATAGTGAGTTTGCAATGAGAATCGCCATGGATTATAAAATATTTAAAATTATGCTTGTCATTTAATAAATACACAATATATCTACATTCAAATATTATATATAACTTTAAAATAATTAATACATTTTTAAGTAAATCAATGACAAGAAAAATACAATTCTTGAAGTCCTATTTTTATATCAAGTCTATTATTTCATGTGTAATTTTATTTCAGTGCTTTAATAGTGCCAATAGAAATTTTTATTATAATAGTATTAAATACTTAAACTTTGTGGTTTTTTTTGCCGGAATGCGCTCCGGGAAATACAAATTATATATTCATGAAAATTTAAAAATATTAGAAACTCTCTTTTTTCAAATTTATTGGTAAAATGCCTCTAAAAAAAACTTCTATTAAAATTATAAATAACTTTTACCAAAAAAGCACTACCACTTGTAGTAGTTATATTTTTATTACATTCAATAATCCAAATAAAGATTTATATGTATGTCCGTACTTTTTACATTCAGACAAAATATTCTTAATGTAAATATATCAAGAAAATTAAAAGAAAATGTTCTTTCTAGACTTTTTGTTGTGGAATGAGATAACAAATAAACTATTCTATTCGTATAAAATTTTTATATTTTTATCTATTTTAATTATCGTATTATAAACACGTGTACATGATAGTAGATTCATTTTGCTACAAACTGATTTAATGATTTACATTTACAGAAAAACTTTTAAAAAATAGTAAGTTAACTATATTTGTAGCTTAAAAACTTGCTGCAAGCAATACTTATTATTGCAAGAAATAAATATTTGTTTCACCAAACTATTATTTGAGCCGTTTATTTTGAAAGTGATTTAAGTCCATTTGTTCTTGTAATGAGATATTTAAGGTTTTGTGTTTGAATTGATTTAAAAATACACATTAATATTTCCATAAGCTAATTTTCAAGTGTCAAAATCAAAACGGTTTTAATGATACTAGACTAAAATTGTTTATAAATAAAAAGAAAATATATACTATTGTGCTTATTGTTATCATTAACTATTTTTTTTTTTTCAAAAATGGACTTAAACCACTTTCAAAATAAACGGCTCATTTGTAAATCTATTTAAAATTGGAATGTAATTATTGGATTATGGTATAAAATTGAAGGTAAAAAGTCTAAATGTAAACATACGCAAGGTAAGTGAATTTTTGCAAGAAATAGTGAAAAACATGATTTGAGAATATGATAACTCATAACTGTTTTTACTTTTTTATTGGTTTCATAATAATACATAATATAAGAAAATAATTTAAATAATTCTTAAATATTAATCTTGACATGCAAATACCTAGCAGGGCTTAATGCTTGGCAATTATTAGACTAACTTAACGTATGATTAAAAATGAAGAAGTCGAAATTGGTATTCATTTTTAAACGATTTTATTTAAAACACAAACGCTGTCCATTTGTTAGTTTGTTAGTTTGTCGTCAAATCTTGCAAGTGATTTTTCACCCATTTCCAGCGAAACCATTTTTTTTTTTCAAGTTTGTATTAAACATCAGAGGATCACCATTATAAAAATTACGGGAGAGTATATTCTACCCTACATAATAATAATATACTATCAAAAAGCATGTATATAAAGAGGAATCAGTCCCATACAAAAAAAAGAATTAAAATAGTGAAACAAAAAATCCATATCACAACCCCATGAGCTTTTTTTTTGAATTTTTTGAGAATTCCACTCTCACAAAAGCTTTTAAAACTTTAAAAATTGTATAGAACTGTTGTTATTTTTGAAGTTTTAAAAGCTTTTGTGAGAGTGGAATTCTCAAAAAATTCAAAAAAAAAGCTCATGGGGTTGTGATATGGATTTTTTGTTTCACTATTTTAATTCTTTTTTTTGTATGGGACTGATTCCTCTTTATATACATGCTTTTTGATACTATGTTTTGATCATAAACTTTTATTGAGTAAAATTCTTAAAACATAATCTTTGTATATAAAAACAATTTCCTACCCCTTATTTAATTGTCCTTACGAGCAACAGTTTGTATGTTCAAATTGTGCTTAAGAATAAGAAAAAAATTGCTTTTAAAACGTTTAATTTAATAAATTCATTAAGCTTTTTTTTCTTAATATAATCTGTTGCTTTAAGATTTCTAAGTAGCTTTTGTAGTTCTCAATTCTGCAGTACATTGTTAAAATCTATTACATTACTCATTATTTTGAATTCGAGATTGTTTCTATTTCTATAATAAACATTTTTATACTAATTTATTTGC
>OZ023273.1:21611770-21634377 GCA_964007475.1 Hybos culiciformis | reverse complement strand
AAGCCATTCAATCCCAAACAGTGATTAGAAGTCATAATCTCTTCTTAAGCTGTACCGCGCGAACTAACTAAAATGATGAAAGTTATAATTAGAGAATCCATGCAACTATATTCTAGAATTCTAGAATTCGTAATATTATATTACAATACTATCAATATACAATATGCAATATAGTTGTAGATTTTTTATATGTTCGGCAGATAATATTTATATAAATTTTATATTGCTTGCCTTTCAGCGATTTTATGTAGCTTTATCGTTGTTGATTAATTCTTATCTTTTATTTCATATTTTGTTTTTACCTATAAAACTTAATAGTTAGACTCAGTTGAATTTAGCTCTTTGCGGTGTTAAGACGTTCACTAAAAAGCGGATCTCATTGAATATTTAAAAAAAAAATTAAATAATTTTTTTTTTTGTTTTTTTATATAAATTAATTTATTAATTTTTATTATTTTCGTCTATAGTGAAATTCGAAGAGCGTTATTCAAAATTCACAAAAAATAAATAAAATTGATTTAGAATTTTCTAACGAACTTTATTATTTTTCAATTTTTATTCTATGTGAAAATGTGAACAAATTTTTAATTAATTTTTTTAGTTTAACATTAAAATTAACAAAAATAGTAATCTTGATTATAAACTTTTTATATAAATTTTGATTAGACAAATTTTGTTTACGTAAAAAAATAAATAATTTTTAAGTAGTTCACGGGTAAAAATTTTTTTTTATATTTTTCTCTTCTTTTCAAATATTCTGTGATAAGAATTTTATTTCCAACTGATAAAAAAAAGAATACCTAGAATATTAGATAAAAAAAAAAATTATAATAGTAACATAGAAAAAATATAAAAAAGACATAGAAAATCAATATCACAATGAATTCACTCATCAAATTTTTAACAGTGCCATTCATCTTAACAATAGTTATTGGTAAGTTCTTACAATCGAGTAATAATTATTTTTTTTATCAGTAATTAATCAAAAGATTGTTATTATTAAATTAGATTAGATATACTTTTATAAGATTTCATCAATTACATGAGTTCAATAGATAAATAAATCGTTATAAAAATAACGTCACATACTTATAGTACATATTTTTTGCTCAATTTTAGGTTTTTTATATTCCAAATCATAGAGAAATGACCAACAAATTATTCATGGTTAAAACAATATTTTAAAATGAAAATTTTTTTTATAATATTGTGACCAATATTTATTATGTTGTACAGGTCTGTATACATATGTAATGTATAAATTTGTTTTACCGAGGTTTGTAGGTCCTCAAAATTAGAATTTTTAATAATGAAATTTTTAAGACTAGAATAAGAACTAAAAATAGATGTTTATAAAAATAAAAAAACCGAAAAATAAATAATAGATAATATTCAGTAAATAACAAAATCGAAATATAAAATTCCTTGCAATTTAAATTAGAAAAAAAAATAAATTGTGTCATATTAATTTCAATAGATTATAAGATATAAATCAAAAGAATCCTAAGCTAGATTTCAGTGTCTCAGGACAAAACAAATTCAAAAATAGCTCAATAATTTCAAATTAAAAGTACCTTTTCTTAAATAATAAAAAAACAATATAAATTAATATACGAACAATTCTCGATCTTAATAAATGAAGTTAATTATTTTTAATAATAGAATTGCTGTCCTCGCCGTAAGTTTTCTAAATTGTGCTAACTTTACATCGCCGGGATTTTTATAATTAAGCAATTATTTTTAATATTCAATCATTTTCTTTAATTTAGACTTGATTATAATATAAAAATGTATGTTAATGTGAATATAATGGTAGTTAGTAGTACAAAATATAATAAAAATATTTTCGATGCTAAATAAAAAAAAAAAAATTTCTTTTTTGAACTTTTTTTTTCTCCAAAAACTGGTTATAAATTTCAATAACAACATTTAATTGTCTATTATCGAATTTCTATAAATTAAAAAAAATAATAATAAATTCAAGATAAAACAAAAATTTTTTTTAGAGTTTTTTGAAAAATTATCATACTTTTTTTTTTTTTAATAAAATAAAATCATCGAACTTCGCATGATAAAAAAAAATTTTGTTTGTGACGTTAATGATTTATTATTATTATTTTCAAATTCTTTAGACGACATTTTTAACTGAAAAAGCTTTCTAAAAATACTTTAATGATGTAGTACATTGTACATTGTACATAGGTATCTATGTGTGCCTGCTGGCATTTGAAGACAAAATAGAAATTTTTTTTATTTTAATATTTCTTTATCAAATAGAAGCTTAAAATCAAGTGGTCGATAGTTTTGATAATAATTATAAACACTTCAGAAAATGTGCGACACCAGAGCAGGAAACGGAATTTTTGTTTAACATTGAAATTATCAAATTATTTTTATAAAAATTATTCACCAGGGAAAACTAACACGTTTTCGAAACAATTAATTTTAAATCAGCAAATATGTATATACTGAAAAAAATTTAATTTTTTGAAGATTGAATTTTTTTGATTATAAGAAATAACAAATTTTTATATGAATGGCATTTGATAAAAACCTGTCACTAATCTGATTTAAGAGACTAACTAGTGTATCTTTAAACAGGCATAAAAAAAATTAGAAATTTTTGACCGCACTATTTGGATGGAAGTATATAGGTCTTTTTTTTAAGAAAAATACATAAATGGTAAACTCTTGAGTTTTACTTGTTATCCATATCTAATCGGAAAGAATGTTGATTCAAGGTTCTATTTAATTTGATAAATTTAATTATTCAAAAAGAACTTTGATAAATGTCAACCCAGTTATTACAGAAACCTATAGAACTAATTACACGTCACAGGTAACGTAAACTATACAATAAATTTCACAAAATTCTAAATAAACATTCAATTAAATCAACAACTTATAAAAATAATGTATTTTACACTAATATGTAATTATTTCATGAAAATAAATTATGTAATATTGTAATTAAGGTATCTAAAAGAATAAATAAATAAATAAAAAATAATAATAAACAATTTGTGAGTTAAGTTCTATGAAATCTTTTAAAACATAAATTTTAAGATAGTAATCCTAAACTACACTTTTTTATTTCACAAAGCTATATATATTTCAGAGGAATAAGTTCATACAACTTTTTTAGTATGAAATTAATAGGTGGGAATTAGTCCACTTCATAGTATTGTATAGATTTTGTTTCAACTTACGCACATTTTTACAAATGGAGCTTATTATTTTTGATAGTAAAAAATTTTTACGTAAAAATGCTTGAGCCCGTTAACTTCGACTATTATAGCCATTTGAATCACACTTCTGTATATACTTTTTTAAATTTGGTTTAGTAAAATTAACGAAGCTGACGCCTTTTTATCTTTATGATATTATAACAAAATATATACATAAAATTCTTATGAAATTTATTCTAATATTAAATTACGAAATTTTACCATTACTTTTGGTTGCTTTCTATGTGTAACTAACTTTTAAGACTTCTCTAAATTACCTTAATTTAATAAGTTTTTATTAAAAAGTATGTAGTTACAAATTTTTAAAATGTTTTTTTTAACTTTATTATACATCAATAAATTAAAATGCCGTATAGAATAATTTAAACTTACCTACATACCTATGTGCATAAAAATCTTTATTTATCTTCTTAATAAATTTTTATTGATTATGGAATTTCCATATAATCTCAAGAATTTCATCTAAAAATAACTTTTTCAATTCTAAAAATAGAAATTCTTTTTTTTTCATAAGAAGTTATGTGGTTTAAACGCCTTTAGCATAAGAGATATATAACTTAAATAAAAAAATAAACAACATGTTTATCCAATCGATTAGGAAAATTCAATGGTTAAAATAAAAATGAAATAGGTGAAAAAATGAAAAAAACAAATTACGATTTTATGAACGTAAATAACGTAGGCTTAGTTATAGTCAAAAAAGTATCGCTAGAAGGTTTTAATATAAATTAACAAATAAATTAGCCTGATCGACTTATTGACGTACTATTTTGTTTTCTTTAAAAAAAATTCTTTTAGCTAAAGTTTCTACTCATTACATCAACCTATAGAGTAAATCGAGAGTAACATTATACAATTGAAAAAAATCCTTTTTACGTGGGAATGATAAATAAATACTAACAGGTAACTGAGTAAAAACAACAAGCTATGAAATAAGAAAAAAATGATTTTACTTTTGTCCGATAATTTTGTTTATTTGAATAAAAATAAATTGGGATTTAAAAATATGTACGGTGCATTTAAATTTGTGAATCTTCTATTTTGATTTTTTTTTGGGTTTGAATTTTATAAGCAATTTATAACAACATCATAATCATAAATAATTAAATTTCATACTTTTTAATTTGGATAAGTATATTATACTGTTATTTATGTATAATATGTTTACATAGATAATATGTTTACATATAAATATTTAAGAAATTATTTGTAATAATTAATTTTTTCTTCACTTCTTAAACTGTATACTGCATTTAGTTGTGATTGTGTTGTGAGACGTGAAAGTTATTTGCAATATTATGCACAATAAATTAAGGTGATAAAATTTTAATTAAGCGAGTTTGTAAACATTTGTATAAGTATGATTGTCTGCTATTAATTTTGCCTTATTAAAAAATATGATGTTGATGGTGCAATTAGTAATAAAATATATTATTATGAGTAATTATGATAAATAAATTGGTATATTACAATAATGTGTATTAAAATTTCTATAATAGTAGAGTGACTATATACTTACTATTGAAATTTATATAGAGTGAACTATAACATACTATCTCTGCATATACCGTACTATACTCTTTTTACAAGATATAATTTTAAGATAATGTAAACAAAATGTACCTAATACTTTATTTTTTTTCGCAACAATAAAAAAAAAAGTAAAATGAGAAATTAATAAATAAATTTATTACTAAAATTTAAAAGATAAAAAATTCCAGAATGAGTTGAAATGAATTTACATCATGTATTTTTTTAAGGAAAAAGAAAAATTTACAATGTAATGCTTTGCAATAAATGTAAGTATTATAGGTCTTCAAGTCAGTCATCTTGATGTAGTTGTATTGCAAATTTCCTATGGCGTGTTCGATTGTGGGTTAGATTCCCTCCTCGAAGTGAAATTTGTGTCAATTTTCCAATTTGTTTACTTGAATTAAGTATTGGTGTTGTTTTTTAATGTTGAAGATATTTATATTTAAAAATATTTCTTCAAACATCGTAGCTATGGCTCAATCCACTTTTCTGAAGTCGTTAAATATTGTATTGTTCAGATTTTTTATTATTTTCTTTAAATGTGTAAAGTTTTTTAGCTTGATTTCAGAAATTCTAGTCGAAATTTTTCCTCGAAGTTTAAAATTAAGTTCATTCAAAAATTACTTTTATTTATGCTTTGATAGACCAGACAAAATTTTCTGTAAAGTTAATTTAGTTACAATATTTTTTTTTGCGAATTTGTGGGATTGTGTTTTCGTGATCCAGGTTCGAATTTAGTTCGCATTAGCATTGTGTGTGTGAAACGTATGCTAAATAACAATGAAATCATTAGTTTCAAAATTTGCTATATATCCTCCTTGCCGGAGTCCTAGACTTCGAGTGGAGTCAAATACGTGCAGCGGTTTTGGCGTAATTGAGAACAGAGAAACAGATACTTTTCATTTTTATTTATTAGATAAACTAAATTTGTTAATATTATTCTTAATTTTATTTTTAATACATACTCTTAAATCAGAGTTGCATGTGCACCCAAAATTTCAATTATTATTATATTTTGGTTATTTCGAAATTAATTAAAAAAAAAAATAATAATAATAAAAACAAAAATATTAAATTTAATAAAAGCAAAAAAAAAAACTACTTAAACTAGCGATGATAAATTTTATTTTAAATCTGACTTGATAGATTACACTTCCGTATTTGTAAATAAAACACACAACTGGTTATTCGAGTAATATAATTTTTGTTTGTCTTTTTGTTTTTGTTTTTATATTACAAAAGTAAAATTTTTTTATTAATTTTTTTTTTTTTACATATTTACAACTTTACAAGGTGGTCATAATAAAAATCTATTTTTATAATTTTGTTTACATTTTGTTTTTTTTTTACACTCAAAAAAGTGAACTGGATTTTCACCTTTTTATTTTAATTTATTAAAAAATTATTTTCAAAAATATTTGCAAAATTCTAAATTTTTTACCAATAATAGATTTTTAAAATATTTAATATTCCACCAAAGTTATATGAAAAAAAAAAATTATAACTATTTATATTCAAATTTAAATGATGATAAAATAAATATCAATCAACAGATAATTATCATTTGTATTTAAAAAAAAACACAAAATTTCAAAAAAAAATGTATAACCATTATGTATATTTTTTATAAGAATACATCTACCTATTATCGAAATAAAAATTCTTAGAAGAGACGCTTCACATTTTTTTTTAAATACATCTTAAAATCATTGTTAACTTTATTCGCAATAAAATATAAGAATTAATACAAAAAAAACCCAAAAAATTCTTTCCTTCTTTAAATTTTTTTCTTTTTTTGCAATTTTTTAATTTCAGTAGTAATGCTAAGTTTACATTATGCTAATTTCCATCTGTTGATTTTTAGGTAACATTAGCATAATGTAAACAGTTTGTCGACTTCTTGCTGAAACTACAGAACTTACTACCAGCACGGCATTTTTATTGAAAATGATTGAGCCAAAAAGTTTAAAATAAAATAAAATACATAAGAAAATAGTGAAGTGAGATGAGAAAATGGGAAACAATTGTGTATACTAAAATTTTGATGTTAAAATTTTTAGTGTGCTATTTTAATGGCAGCAAATAATAATTAAGAAGGGAATAAATAACGTATAATGTGAACTGGATATTAACAATAACTTGGAGACAATAAAATCATATTCCTCTGATAGAAAAAGAAATAAAATCGAACGCAAGATGAATTTTTGTTCACTAACCTAAATATTTGATACTTAATCCTTTATCGCGTACACTTTCCATTTGAAATTTCAACGTTTAAGATTGTGCAAAATTTAACTCGGAATTTATTGCAATTGATTGCACTTTGAACAAAATAAATCACAAAGATTTATTTTTCTTTTTACTAATTTGTTGTCTAGATAGATTTTTTTTTCTTTTTTTAAATAAATAATTTCTATGGAAAAATGATTTAGCAGAGTAGTTATTTTTTTATATATATAAAGAGATGACAGTAAAAAAAAAAAACAACACTTGAATTATTTTTTATGCGCGTAATGTGATGTTATTATTTATAAATTTCACTTTTTATATCAAAGTGATGTGATAAATAATATAATCTTAATTTTATGAAGTTATTTTTTTTTAATTTCCTCTATAATTAAAATTTGTAATATACATACATAGATATATAATTAAATTAGTGTAGAGTGAAATTAGGTTTAGAAAAGGATTTACTACGTTAAGCTTAATTATTATTTCAAAGAGTCCTCCACCACATAAAAAATATTAACTCTTATACACATAGGTACAAATATTTTCTACATTTGTAAGAATGTTGAAAAATTCAAGATGCAAGAATACTTTAAAAAAAAAAAACGAAACTATCTTTCCTTAAAAAAACAAATTCTAAATGAATTCTTACATAAAATTTAGGCATATAGTAAAAACAGCTGGACAAACACTAAAGTTAGCCTTTATTAATATTAATTGCTCTAACATATTTAAAAGCTTGGTTTACATTTTTTCGCTAAAATAATTTAAAAATTCTCAAGCAGTGATTATTATATGTACGTCACTATTTTTTAATTTCTTTTTTTACAGGTAATTCCCATTTTTACCGAATTAATAATCTCATGACATAGATAATTTTACTAACGTTACCAAAAACTATATGTTTTTGTACATACTTTACACACATTTTCGTGAACAAAGTCTTACTGTCAAGTACATAATATTGTATATATTGCAAAACAACAAAGTTTTGTTATACCTCCAGCTAAGAATGAAATATTGTTTGATGACTCATTAACACAGTGTGTTAAGTATCTTAACGCGTGCAAAAAAAAGAAAGAAAATGTTAATTTTTATTCAAGATAAATTACTAAAAATTTTCCGTTGACCTTTTCATTATTGTCGACTAATTTCCGTTAAAATCAATTCATATTTTTTTCTGATATTAAATTTATTTCTGATCACATGATAAACAAGTGATATTTTATTAAGAAATTACAATTTTGTATAAACATTTTGATTTTAAGAAAATAATTATACCTACTTTTATTTATTAAATAATTTTAATTTTGTTCCCATCGTAATTAAATACAGAATATAAAAACAGCTTAAATAATATTATATAGTTACATATTAGATCTTCTAAAATTTCAAAATACGTACTGAAATAATCAAAATTTAAAAAAAAAAAATTAAATTCACAATTCGAGTAATCTCATGTGTTTACTTAGTACATAATATTATAGTAAATTTAAATCATTATTATTTATTTTGATCTTTTTTATAACCCGAACTAGAAGGGATTCTTGTACTCTACAAATATTATAGTAAATAAAATTATATATTTAATCTGTTTGTTTATAAAATGCATATTGAAACATTATGTATGTTAATAAAATAATATTGAGAAATTCCTTGTTGTTTTCAAGATTTGTTGTCATTTTTGTAGAACTTAATAAAAAACTAGGAAATTTAACCGTAAAACATTATATATACAATTTTTTTAAATATTTTTTAGTTTCGAAATTCTAAATATTTTTATAAATAACTTGTCGATCCTGGTACGAAAATTTATTCCTATAGAAAAAAATGTTTGCACTTTTTCTTGTATTTTCCAATTTTTCGGGCAGCTTTTCTAATTTTTCTTTACCTAAAAACATCATTCGGACTATTAAGAACATTTAAGCAAAAAAAAATGTTAAACCGGTCCAGCTGTTCTAAAGTTATACGCTTACCAACGAACAGCATTTAATTTTTATTTATAGATACATAAACTTATCTATGTATAATTCTTTTTGTTACACTAAATAATCTTTTAAAAAAAAATTACGATTTCTATTTAACATGATTATTATGCACCAAAATCAATAATCTATTATTTTCTTTATATTTTAACAAGAAAAAAGAACTGCACACAACAATAATTTAAAAATAATTTCAAAATTTTGGTTATTAAACTTTAAAGCAAATATGTTTCCTTGCTATCTGCGACAAATTTTACTATTACAAAAATAATTGGGTTTACGTATCTACATATAGAAGCTATTATTTCTAGCCTGAGTAAATAAAATAGCCTAAGAAAACTATTATAATTTTTTTTTAACGATTTCACATTAAAAATATTCGGCACAAAATTAGAATAGTTACTGTGATTATATTTGCTTGTATTTATTATTGAAATTTTTACATCAATTTAGATTAAGTATGATGTATAATGTATATTATTTAAAATTATTAAAAAAAACTGACTCACATATATTCCAATTATATTGTGTATTATGTTCTTAACTTTTGACTTAGTTGTCTATTAGGCCGTCTGATTTAAATATAATTGTAAACAAAATCTTTGGTCTGTTTATGAAAATAAATTATAAATGATTAAAAATATTTATTTTTAAATATTTTTATCAAGTTTATATTTTTAAAAACGAAAATTATATAAATTTATTTTTATTTCAAAATATTAAAATTTCTGATATTGGAGAACCTTCATAGATCTTTGCCACACCATAAAAGTAGAGTAATAATGACGATTCTTCGTAGGTATGGAAAGGAGGAAGTATTAACTAAAGAAGATTTTAAATAATGTTAAGAAACTGATAGGTACATTTATTTGAATTTTATTAAAACGAAACGAAATGAAAGTATTTTTTGGATAACCCAATAAAAAAATGATGTACATAATGTTCATATTCATACACAAACGCAGACAATACAATTTCACTGAGATCATTGATATGATAAAATTTCTCACAAACGCATAAACATCCTCTTCAAAATAAAAAGCTTTTTTTTTATAATTTGTATTAATAAAAAAAAATAAAGAACTAAAACTAAAATATTTGAAAACAGGATCAGAATATTCAGAATATTCAATTTGAAAAATACCAATTAATATATTTTTTTTGAACCCATTATTCTTCTGTAATCGTACTTGCTATCGTATATGAATATAGTATACGCTTGGCAAAAATAAATTTATAAATTAAAGAAACATTAACCCATATTTATTAAGTAATTGAGTTGAATTTTCGTAAAGATAATGTCAAAAAACTTTAAACAAGGGTTGAAAACATCCATATTTTATGGGAATCACTCAAGTTTAATGAACTGAAAAAAATATATATATGTTTATTTTATATTAAAAAAAATTTTTATTAAAGAAATCTGCATTGACATGTTTTAACTTTTCACGGATGCGTCTTTTGCGTATTCTGCTATCCAATCAAAATGTACAAAACTTCAAATCTAAACTTTACCTTCACTTGCGAAAACAATATTTTCAATCTAATTTCAAATAACAATAAAATTTAAAAAAAATGTATTTTATTAAATTTTATTGTTATAATATATTTTTTCCAATTAAGGTTCTTAGTAATTTTAATGCGGGTGATTGAATGATTCAAAACAAGTTAAGTCCTAGTAATTTGACTGTAGGAGTTTATTTCATTTTTTCAATTAATTCAAATTTAAAACGCACCATTGTCCATTCTTAATACATAAAGATAAAAACAATTCATATTAAAAGTACAAGTGAACTTCTATTAATTGTATATAATTTTAATTATGGGTGAAACATATGTGCAAGTTTATAATTTACATATCTCAAATATATACAAGAACAAGAGATAATTGAATCAAATTAAATTTATGGCAACTTTCTAATGTTTTATTTTGACGTTATCGTTATGCAAATAATGGCGCCAATTTAATTTGCCTTAACTTTATTTATTTATTGATATGTGATATGATTCGATCTACATGAGATAGGTTGTTTGTTAATGTCTGTAACCCTTTGAGCTCTGTATAATTTAATAAATAAATGTATGCTAATGAATTCAGTTAGATATGTAATCATTGATTTTTATTACTTCGGTTATAACAATTTTTATTTTTTTTTACTATATTTCAGAAAATGCTAACTGCATTCCACTTAGTGACAATTCAGAATTAAGTACAAATTCTCCGAATGATTTATTACCACCATTCATATTTCCAAATGACGAGAATAAATTTAGAATTGTACCAACAAATTCAAAAATTATAAGCAGATTATTAAAATTCGAACATGTAAGTATATTTTTAATGAATTTTATTCTTACAGATATAGGTATTTATTGCCCGAAATTTTTATTGGAATTAGGCTTTTTTTTTAATTAGTATTTCTTCGTTATGCTTTATCAACATAAAAAATTTTGGGCGACATACGCAGTCACGTATAAATCTTCGTTCTATTTGAGCAATCGATTAAAATGTTGGGGTTGGTGGGTTTAATGTCGAATTTAATATAAGAAAATAACCGTAGTAAACAAATAATAATTTTTCTCGAAAACGAATAAAAAATTCTGAATCATGTATGTACGTACGTACTTATATTAACTTCCAATAATTAACTTCAAACTTTCCGATTACCTTCAATATTCTCGAAATTTTTTTTGATATTCGAATGAATCATCATGAATTATCACTTTGTCAAATCAATTTTAAGCTTTTCCCATCACAACTATAATTATATTTTTGCTTCCCCTTTTAGTAATTCAATGTAAATAAATGACAAATTCATTTTTAGAAAAATAATTTACAAAATTTATTAATATATAAACATATTTGAATGATATCTAATTGAAATTAAACTTGAAAATAGGACACATAATTATAAAATTGGAGATTCTCAAAATAAATTCTTTTTCATACTCAAAGTAACGCTCTGCGAATTAATTTAAATTGAGTAATTATTCAAAAATTTGACTTTAATAATTGTTTAAAAAAACACATAATTCATAAAGCTTTACTCTATAGTTTTTACATTGCCCATATTGATTAAAACATTTTAAACATAAAAAATATCCTTATCCATGCTTATTTTTATATGTAAATTATATATATTTCCAGGTCGATGAAATTACTGGCAATAAAATGAAGTTGTTCAGCTCAACTTCTAGTGAAAGGAAAAAACGTAATAGAAGTACTACAGATTTGCCAGAAATTGAAAAAATTATAAGCAATCAAGATGGCACAATTTTATTTCGTGTTAAAAATATGCATGTCGATAATGTTCCCGAAGTTTTTCCAAAAGACTTACAAAATTTATTTAAAAATGATGTAGAAGAAATTCAGCCAGATGACTTATCACATCCAGAAACTGAATTGGAGGAGCGATTCAAGTAATAATATAAAAAAAAATATATTTTGTTGAGTATACTAAGAATAAATAAAAAAGATTGTAGGGTAGACAGACGGTAGGGAATGTAAGGAATGTATTAAAAAATATATTTTGGCAAAATAAATATATATTGTCTTGATGATAATCTAATACAGGTACAGTAAAGATTCGGAAGTACAAGCGCAATATTATTAAATGAAAAAAAAATTAAAACGAAAATATTGGTGAATGGTGAATGTAAAATCTAGATTTTACATTAAATTTGTATTGTATAAACATTTTTAAAGAAAAAAAATACAATAAATATAACATTCTTTTAATTAAATAATTGGCTATGAAATTACAGAAATATTAAATATTGAAGTTATTATTATTTTTTTTTTCAGTCAACGCGAAAAATCAGCAAATGGAAAAACTAGTACTATTTTCGATGACATTGATATTGAAATGCATAGTAGCAAGCAATTTAATAATATTCATTTGTCGGTAATTTTTGGAACAATATTATTTATTCTTTGCGTTGGAATATATATTGGATATTTAACGTGGAGATACCAAATTCAGTAAGTATTCCTTAACTTAGGCAAATAAAAAAATTATTCTTCTCAAGCCTGATTTAAAATGTTTGCCCAATACTAAAAAAATTATAATGCATGATTACGTATATTTTTGACCTTGAAATAAAATAGTTTGAGATCACTACGACCTGATCATTTGGCGATTGAAAAACTTTCATTCCTTTTTTAAGTCATTAGCAATAAGTTCTATCAGGTAAAAAAGCCTTCACTAAAATTACAGTAAACTTTAAATTAAAAAATAGGAATTGTTTTCGATCCTATACAATTATACGCGAAGTTTTTTTTCCAGACAAACTGGACGCATGTACCTATATCAACAAAAATTTAAATTATATTTTAAATTACACTTTTAACTATATTTTGCAAAATGTTTACAAATAATTAGATTAAATTGTATTTTTCCACGAAATATTCACAATTTTATGAGTTTGTTTTTTTTTTACTTTGAAGAAAGCAATATTAAAATGAAAAATCTCATTCAATTAATTTTATTTTTGTTTTTATTTTTATTTCCAGAAAACGATATGGAAGACGAGAAAGATTAATGACTGAGGATTCATTTTCAAATTCAAATGGAGAAATTTATTAATGAAAACATATATAACAAAAAAAATACAAAACAAATGCAACAAATATTTTTTTCTAAGAAATTAAATTGAAATTAATGAAATTATTTTATTCTAGAAAATAAGTTCATTTAATTTTATTTAGTTTAAAAAATAAGATCATTTCAGCCATATTTAAGTTAAATGTAGATAATCATAAAACTCATTTAAACATGTGTGTTAAATAGTTATTTTTTTTTTTTTTTCATATTTTGATACTTTGTACATTCTTAATAATAATTTCATATTAATTTTGTTATTAGTTAATTAAGCTTTAGGATAAGTCAGCACGTGAACGAAAATAATTTATATTATTAATTGGTATTAGCTAGAAAACTATTATAAAAATATTTTAAAGTAAGTTAATGACAAAATTTTATTTAAAAAACTATTTTATCTAAATTTGTATCTATTTAAAATGATAATGATACAGGGCAATGTCATAAGTGTACTATGTACCTTTAAAATGCCATAATTTATATTTATAAAATAAATGAATAAACATTTTAAGATTTTAAATTTCACAATTGTTCTTCTCGAACAAAATAACATTTAGAAAATAACTCAAAAAATGATTTTGTCAACAATAAATGGTATGATTGTAATTTATAATAATTAATAACTAATCAATTTATGTATTTCAATATTGATTGGATGCGAGTTTACCCACTTTGAAATAATTTTTCAGCAATAATTTTGATTTAGAATTAAAAAAATAGAAATTAATTAACCAAACATTTTTCGTTAGAAATTATTCATAAGAACACATTACTATCAAGATTTTAGATCTTGCTTGAAATTCTTTTATTTAAATTAAATATTTAATTTTAATGTATAAAAAACCGTAGGTGCCGAAAAATCTAAATCAATTACCATTCAACCTATAATGTCATCAGTAAGAATAATTAAATGTTTACTAAGATAAATATTTTGTTAATATGATAGGGAATACAAAAAAATTATTATAAGTACGATACGTATATAAATTATGAAAATTAAAGAAAATATTACTAATCCCAAAAGAAAAAATATAAGTATTTTATGTCATTGATACTTGGTTTAAATGAGAAGAAAGCTCATATTTATAATTAGAATTATTTAGGTGTAATTAAGAAGAAAATAAAAATAAATAAAAAATAACACATAATATAGAGAGCTTTGAAATTCTATTTAGCTATATATTAATATGATTCGATAAGCGTTGTTTGCAAATGTCCAAATTAATTTTTTTTATTATTTTATTTTTTAATATTTAGAGCCAAGGGACAAATAATGACAACATTTGAAAATTATTTTATAAAGTTATGATAATTTAAAGATATAATAAAATGAGAACGACTTTTTTTTGAACCTGGCAAATTCAGTGAATAATCAATATGTAATTGAAAAATAAGAAAATTTTCTAAAGCACAAGTTGCTGATAAATAAAACAAAATTAAAGCCTCATTATATTTATATTTTAATATAATAAAAATAAAATGTAAAAAAAAGAAGAAATTTTTGGAAATATATGACTGTGATAAAAGTAAATATTATAAAAAAAAATTTTGTGAATTTTTAATTTTTAATTTAAATTAAAATTTATTCACAGTTTAAAAAATTAAATTTTTTTTTCGCGTAGAAATTCATAAACAAAAAAATTGATTGTTACAATAGCAAATAGTTTCAGATGAGATTCTTTAATAGAAGTATCTAAAAAATATATGTATATTGTATAATATAAAAAGTGAATATTCAGAATGTGTGATGTGTTTTGCATATAAGGTAACGACATTAAATACTTTTAATATAATTAAATCTAATTAAGTTATTATTAACGATATCACTTTTTCGATACACTAATTATTTAAATAAAGAATTTGAAAATACATCATATACCTAACTTCTCAATAGTTTATTTTATTTCCAAATTTTTCCTATGTTTTTATTAGAAATTTTGGATATGTAGTTTTTTAACTTTTTTCTAATAGATTATATTTGAAGGCTAAAAAACTTAAAAATCCTTCAAAATTTTAATTTTATTTAAAAAAAAAAATATTATACAGGCATTAAATAAATTTATTATGTCTTCATTTCTGCGCAATGAAACTTTATATTATAATTATAGTGTTAGTTAAATAATAAAATTAGAATAGTTTTGTAAACATTGAAATATATTACATTTATGTAGAATTATGAATATTTTCTTAGAAATAAAATTATATTTAAAAAAAAAACGATTGTTTTACTTGCAATAATTGATCTTTGTTTTTATTTTTCTAAAATTTCACGCCTCATTTCATTGCGTCAAAATAAAATATGTATTTGATAGTCAATACAAAATATTTGATAGTTTGCAATTGCCGAAACGTTGACTAAGATACTACGATTACATTTTTTGTCAATTAAAAGCTTAAAATTATTTAAAATTGATATGTTAAACAAAACATTTATCTATGTTGCTTATACAAGATACTCACTGAATGTTTTTATTCATATATAAGATATTTATAATGTATATATTAGCAACAAGTTGATGGTAGGAAAAAATGTAGATACAAATAAAAGTTCTACAATATGACGATTGTTTAAAAACATTTTACAGACTTCAAAATACTTGTTTCTGTATAAAAAATATATTTCTTATTTTTCTGTTGGTGTTAATATTTTATGGTTACCGTAAAGTATTTTTTGTAAGAGACACATCATTATAATTTTTTTGATGTCGATTAAATGATTTCAAATTCCGTTAATCATATTAATGAAATAATTATAGAAATACAACATACTTGTATCTAAAATTTTCTCATTTATTTTCCTAATATAGAATATAGATAATTATTTTCATAAGCAGATTTATAGTAATTTATATATTATGGATATTTTTTGGTTTAAGATATTTATTAGTAATTAATTTGATATTTTTAAGAAATTTTGTGATATAATTAAATAAGATTAGGTAGTCTAATATCTAAAATTCTGTACCTTCGAGACTAAAGTTATCACAATGAAACAAGCCATTTTTTAATTAATAATTAATTGAATGTATTAAAAAATTTGTTAATTAATCCTCTCTATACGTTATGTTATTGTCAATATTCTTCACTCTTCACGTAACTATATTATTTCTTCTTATTGTGAATTCAAGCACAACGGTAACCATATAATGAAATATTATTTTTGATGCAGCCTTGAATTAGTGTCAAAGTCGAAAATGATTTTAACCATGTGAGACGTTTATAAATCATTTTCTATCATTTTAAATTTATTAAAATCAAAAAAATTAATTAAAATATATAATATTTAAAAATAAAATTAAAAAAAAATATATAATTTTTATATTAGTTTTTTAAAATTCTCAAATAATTTTTTTAAATATAATTTCTTTTGATTTTTAATCTATTTTTTGTTTTTCATAAAATAAGAAAAAAAAGTTTATTAACAAGTTTAGAAAAAATAAAATATATCTCAATATTAAAGTTATTTTTGCATAAGAAAAAAATAAATATATAATTATATGTAGTACTAAAATCCAAAACAAAAAAATCCTAATATCATATTTTTTATATTTAAAAAAAAAAAAAATTATATAAATAAAACAAGGCTAAAAAATATATTAATTAAACAAATAAAAATTTAAATACTATAAATTTACTATCTCTATATACACAAAAAAAAAATGAGTTCATCACATTGGGAGGATTTTTATCAATCACATTTGCCACCAGCTGATTTTGAAGATAATAGATCGTTATTGAAAGAATTTTGTGAAAGACACAATAAATTAAATAATAAAATCGTCCTTGTAACAGTATGTGAACTTGTATACATAATAATATTGTATATATATATATATAGATATTTGTTGTACCTACATAATATAACATAATTTACTAAATTAGTGAATATTTTTCTTTCGCATTTATATTAGAAATTATTTGGCAAAATGTTGTCATTTTGTTTTTGTTATTGAAAACAACAAATAAAGAAGAAAAAGTTTATTAGAAAAAAAAATAAATTTTATAGAAAAATAGTTTTTTATATTAAATTAAAAAGAGAGAAATTGTGAAAAGTTTTTGTAAAATTATGTACTTAATGTAGGTATATGCAGAGCTGGACTGCCCTAACAAGCTAGCGAGAGTTTCCTGGTGGGCCGTGCCATAATCCGTTGTCTAAAATAGTAAAATTGTAATGTTTTCTTTTAATTTTTTTTAAGCGGGAGAAAATTTTTTTACAAAGAAAAATTTAAATTTCCCGGTCCCTAATTCATTCCCAGTCCAGCCCTGGGTATATTTTATTTAAATCTCTGAGTTTTTTCGAAATCTTTGATTTGCTTATTGCTGATGCTGTTTTCTTAATCAAATAACGTGATTTTGATTTATTTTAAACTGGGAGATAAATATTACGTAACTGACATCCCAAACTATAAACATTTTTTCTTACGACAGCAACTACATACTTTATCACCTTCCTTATATTTCATATGTTTTAACTTTTTTATGTTTTCCACGAGCGTCACCTTAAATTTATCTCCGATATAAGGATCAAATAATTAGAAAAATACAAATAGACGAAAATGTCATTACTAGAATAAATTTCATTATTTGTATTTGAGCTTCAAAGGGCAAAATTTTTTAATTATAATAAAACAAAATTTTTTTTAAATTTTTCAATAACGAAATTAGCTTTATTGGTTTTTAAAAAATTTTGTCTCTTTTTTGGAGATTATATTACATTCGCATTAAAAAAACAGATTCTAAAGATTTATGAGTACAACTGTCAATTATTCAATGAAAACTTAAGATGATTTTCTAATTTATAAAATTTTGAACATAAAAATTTCATAATTATCTGCCTGAAATTTATACTCGTCTTAAATTCGTATTGTGACAGTATGTTGTATTGTTTTTGTTATTAGAAGTGCAATTTCATATATATTTCATCAAGTATTTACATTTTTACGTACTAGTATTAGAAATTATATAAAAATTCGTTATCAACCTCTGAATCGTTATCTTAATTAATGTTGAAATTTTTTTTAATGGCTTGAAACACATTTAATAAAAAAGTTCATTAAAAATTAATAAAATTTTATAAAATTGATATTAAATAGATTTATTATGTATAGAATACATGTTTCTGGTTTTATGATTGCACGAAAAAAATTTTCTGATTCAATCTATACTGAAAAATAACTATGATGTTTGTAACTAGTTGCGTACAAATAGTGTTTGTTTCTCTAAAAAATTTTATATAGAATTAAATTTCATATCAGAAATAATAAAGTTTTTTTTTAAAATGTTCTGTTTACATATGATTTTTTAAACAACCGGCTATTAAGATAAGTGTCGACTAAAATTACATAATGTATAGTATGTGCAGTACGTATATAAATTAAATATGAACTTTATTTTATTACTGCAAATGGGTATGTTTTAAGTAAATATCTCGGTAAATATGTACTTGTACATGCATGAAAATTTGATAGTATGTAATTAGAAAATACTTTAAAAAGGTCATAATAATTCAACAGTTTATAGTTTTTTAAAAAGCACATTTTGTATTATTCAATAAATGATTTATTTATTGATTGTTGTAAATATGTAAATTGTAAACATATTACATGTGTATACAATAGATTAAAGTGTAATGCCATTAGCCGTATGTATGATAGTTATTAAAAAAATTTTACTTTATTTAAAAGCGTTTTATATTATTCTATCACTAATTATTAAGGTTGAAACAGAATGGGGCATCCGCCATTACCTTTTAGTACAACATACATTAACAAAACGGCAGTTCGAACTAAAAGACGAAAGCCGTTGCTGCATTCTGCTTCAACTTTCATGGTTTATAATATCAAAAGTTCATAGTTATTGCGGCAAAATTTTAAAAACTTTTCGAAAATATGAATAATTAAATAAGAATATAATAATAGTGTATGCATGAAAAAGTATCGTTTTTGAAAAAATAAAAATATGTATGAACTTTCATATAAAAATGGACTCCAACATTTTCAAATGAAATAAAATTATGGTTGTTTTTGGTTTTCAAGAATGGAATTTATAAAGATTTAATTAATGTTCGTGTTTCTCGAAATTCAAACCAGCTCGAATTCACAAATAATTGTAAATATCAATTGTATTAATTTTTTTGTGATTATAAAGGGCTCCTTTAGAAAGAAATGTATTACCATCGGTCGTCATGGTGTAGTGGTATTACCATTATCCTACGGCGTGTTCGGTCGTGGGTTCGATTCCCACCTCGGACTGGAATTTGTGTCAATTTTTCAATTTGTCTCACTTGAATTAAGTGTTTGTGTTGTTTTTTGTTTTAACAATGTTGAAGAAAAATTTGAGACTTAATTTAAAAATAATCAAAAATTCCAAAATAAAATAAAAAAAATATAGAATAGAAAAGAAAAGTGAAAAAATGAAGAAAAAAAAGTTTTCTTTTCTATTAGCTATTTTTAACGCCATTAGTTTTCTTTTCTTTTTAATTCAATTATTTTCGAAACATATATATGCGTTGCAAGGGAGAACTAAAAAATTTGCATAAACATTTATTTTTCTATTTATTACATTTTCAATACTTGGAGTATAGTCTCCTATAATTTTAAAAAGATTTATTAATTTTAATGACGATAAAAATAAAGTCACGTGATTGTTATTTTGTCAAGGTTTTGTGATTGATGTGTTAGCATGTTATTGGCTTCGTTGTCACTTCTCATTATGATAGCCTCGCTCGCTTTCACAAAATTTCAAATTGTCAATGAAAATGTCCTTCTCTATTTATAACTTTGCACAATAATTTTCATATTAAAATTAAAACAATTTTAATATTTAAGCACTTCTGCATTTCAAATATTATTTTTTTGAGTGCGCACGTTATCTCTGAATCGAAGCGACCTAGGGATGGTAGAGATGCAAAATTATTTTTTTAAACAAAAGTCAATAATTTGTACTGTCTAGAAAACGCTCAATTTAGAAATAATATTTTTGGCATGGTGTAGTGGTATTGTCAGTATCCTACAGTGTGTCAGTATCCTACAGTGTGTGTTCCACCTCGGGCTGGAATTTGTGTGAATTTTTCAATTGTCCACTTGATCTAAGTGTTTGGGTTGTTTTTTATTTTGTTTTTTTAAATACTTTCGAGCAAACATACGTTGGGGAAAATAAGATTCAAGTTTTCGTTCGCGCTCAAAAATTTGTTCTATATCATAATATTATTTCAGTCAAAATGAAACTGAGTATAAAATCTTTTTGTTTTTCAAAGTCAGGTGGTACAACCGTCCCTCTAGAGCATAACACGGTACGATTTGTTGATAACTTCAGTGCAGGAACAAGAGGAGCTGCTTCAGCAGAATATTTCTTAGGTAAGAACTTAACTTTATATTTTTCATCTTTTTTTTTTTTTATTTTCGTTGAAAATTTCCGTTCAAACTTTATTTTTACAGATCATGATTACGCTGTGATATTTATGCATCGTTTAAAATCTTTAGAACCCTTTACACGTCATTTTACTGGACAACAATTTTTCGATATGTTAGACATTGAAGATGATCCTCAAAGTCATATCATTATGGTTAAGCCAGATTCAGTAGATGTTTTAGCCCCAGTATTGGCTAAATATAAAAATGCTCAAGAAGACCAAAAAATTTTATATGTAAATTTTACGAGTGTTGTTGATTATATGTGGCTTTTACGAGCTGCATGTGAATCATTGGCACCATTTGAACAAAAAGCTTTATTGTATTTAGCAGCAGCTGTATCAGATTTTTACATTCCACAAGACAAAATGGTAAGTTTTTGCAAAGAAATAAAAATCAAATATATTTTTGTAAAATTTCATTAGTTTGTTTTGTTTTTATAATCTTTGTCACATTTTTCAAGACCGTTTAGAGGTCTTCAAAAAAACAACACAATACGAATAAATGACGAAATTTGATTATACTTATTATCAGAATGTACCCACATTACACATAAAATAAATAATACAATTCCCATATTAAAAATATTATTAAGTTAACTAGCAGGTATCAAATGTCAATTTGGGTTCTGACAGGCCTATTAATTACCTTATTTGTAATATGTAAATATAATTGGATAGGTACTTATAAAAATATTCGATATCTGTTTTTGATAATAAATTTTCAATGAAATCAATCTGATTAGAAGTTTTATTCTGGAACATTATCAAAAGTGAAATGCAAAAAGAAAAAAATTATATCCTTCAAAATGAGTAGGTACCTTCATTTTTTTCAGTATAGATATTGGATTTTCTCTTATTTCCTTTTTCCGGTAATTTTATTGGAAATTTTTCTACTTTTAGGTTTTTCTTTTCCTTCAAGTTGAAAAAAAAAAAAATTAATAAAGAGGAAAATCCTCTGGAGATTTACTTTCTAGAAAACAAAAAAAATTAGAAGGAGTCTCAATATAAATAAAAACATAAAAAAGAAATGTACTTGATGAGAAAAAATCTAAAAATAATTTTATGATTTCACTAATTTTAAAAAGTAAAATTTTCCTTATAATTTCTAGTTAGTTAAGATGTGATGTCTAAAATATTTAATTTAAACTTATAGAAAATTATTCGGTCAAATTATTTTTTCGTGTCGTTTATCATTGGAAATGAGATGTAAATTTTTGTAATAATTTATCTAAATATTTGGAAGGAAACAATTATTGAAATGAATTATTATTACATTAGCTTTAAGTCTCCAAAATTAAATCAAAAAAATATTAATTCAATTTAAAACCATTTGACTGCAGGTAAAATTTTACTATAATTCATATGACTGTGTTTTTATGCTTCTGTTTTCCAAGTATTTGCAAATAAATCTAATTATACTCAAGTGAATATAATAAGCCAGAAAGATTAATGACTTATTTAATAAGTTTTTTAATCTTTCTGGAATCAAGACTTTGTTTGATTTTCATGAACGAATCGATATTCGTAATTAAAACCCTCTCTGTATTCAATCCACCTTTTTTGTAATAAATCGAGTGATTAATTTTCTATACATTCCGGA